>CM062649.1:87893111-88493111 GCA_031772095.1 Zeugodacus tau
TTCTAGGCTGGAAAAAGTAAACCAAAAATTGGATCGACCGGATGGTCTACATAAATTGCGGAGACCATATCCAATACAATCCAAGTGTTAGATATTTCATTGATTTTTCCAATTTTTTAAATTGAAAAAATTTCAAACTAATTTTAGACAATCTAATATCTGGAATCACTGGTAACCTCATTTGGCTGAGGATTATGTCCTGGTCCAACATAACACTTAAAACTGTCAGCCCTAGTAAGGAAGATTATTTAATACACATGATTACTGTCTCCATCTTGAGAGGTGTCTGATAAACAATTCAGCTAACGTAAACAAAATTCTAAATAAGTTTATGTTTTAAGGCAATTCGAAGTCAAGACATTTTGAAGTTGACAAAATCACAGTTTCATAACAACTTACTGCCTACGAGACAGCAGGGTAAGCTGTATGAAGAGTGACGAACGACGCTTAAGATCCTCTGATCATTTTCTCGTGAAAAATTAGGCTATAGGTATTTGGGGACATAAATATTTATTTATCGCAACTAGAAATATCTCAAATTGTATATATTAAGGGGGTCATCCTCGATTTTTTTATAAATTGATTAAATGTCTAAAATACGGTAGTAAAGTGATTTTAAACAAGTAAGGAAGGGCTAGGTTCGGGTGTAACTGAACATTTTATACTCTCGCAATTTATTTATTTGACTTTATTAATATTATATAATACACAATTTGACCCACATATTCGTCATATATATTGTATAAAGTCCATTGAAAGTTGGAAACCCTAATATTAGGTTAGAAGTACCGAGGTACTCATGTTCGATATATGGGGCCTTGACAACCTATGGTCCGATTTCGGTGATTTTTAGAATGGGGCTGCCACACTATAAACGTAGTATTTGTGCAAAGTTCTTCATCGATATCTTCACTAGCGCTTACTTTATATATTGCAAAGTAAACGATTCTGATCGTCTTAAAATTCTGGTATATAGGAAGTAGGCGTAGTTGTGAAGCGATATGGCCTATTTTCACAACATATCATTGGGATGTAAAGAAACTATTACAAACCAAGTTTCATTGAAATCGGTGGAGTAGTTCCTGAGATATGGTTTTGACCCATAAGTGGGCGGTGCCACGCCCATTTTCCATTTTGTAAAAAAATCTAAGTGCAGCTTCCAACTGCCATTTCTTATGTAAAATTTGGTGTTTCTAACGTTTCTCGTTAGTGAGTTAACCCACTTTTAGTAATTTTCAACCTAACCTTTGTATGGGAGGTGAGCGTGGTTATTATCCGATTTCTTTCATTTTTGAACTGTATTAAGAAGTGACTAAAAAAACGACTGCAGAAAGTTTGGTTTATATAGCTCTATTGGTTTGCGAGATATGTACAAAAAACTTAGTAGGGGGAGGGGTCACGCCCACTTCCCCAAAAAAATTACATCCACATATGCCCCTTCATAGTGCGATCCTTCATACCAAATTTTACTTCCATAGCTTTATTTATAGCTTAGTTATGGCACTTTAAGTGTTTTCGGTTTTCGCCATTTTGTGGACGTGGCAGTGGTCCGATTACGCCCATTTTCGAACTTAACCTTCTTATAGTGCCAAGGAACACGTGTTCCAAGTTTCATTAAGATATCTTAATTTTTACTCAAGTTACAGCTTGCACGGACGGACGGACAGACAGACATCCGGATTTGAACTTTTCTCGTCACCCTAATCATTTTGATATATATAACCCTATATCTAACTCGTTTAGTTTTAGGACTTACAAACAACCGTTATGTGAACAAAACTATAATACTCTCTAGCAACTTTGTTGCGAGAGTATAAAAATTCTGGAAAACTTTGTCAGGTTCTATTAGATCCAGAAAACGCGACTGACTGGTGTGGTTTGTTGGTCAAGGACAAATATTGATTCATATAGACAGTTATTTAAAACTGAGGATAGAGCCACCGTATTTCAGGTACATATTGACCAATTGTTTGGGTTTCAGGCTTACTATGAATTGTCTAAGTGCTAAATGGTCCCAGCTGGATAATGTTTTACGTCATACCTCGTGTCAGAAGATCACTTTATTCTGGAGACCTCAAGAGCGTTGGAGAGATAAGGGTTTCTGTGATGGAAAAAGTATACCAAAATTGGTCTTCATAAGTTGCGGTAAGTATATAAAATATAGTCAAAGTGTTTAATATTACATAGATTAACTATGTTTTACATTTGAATAAACTTTCAAACAAATTTTAACCAATCTGATCTCTAGAATCACTGACAACCCCAGCAGAAGGCGCATTATTTGGCATTTGATGTTCTGTTTAAATATATGACTTAAAACTGTCAACCCTAGTAAAGTAGAGTGATGACATACTGTTTCCATCTGAAGAGGTGTTTGATAAACAGCTCAACTGTTGTGAAAAAATCTTGAACATGTTTAAGGTTCAAGGTAAGGCGAAGGAATTTTGAGGTTGACAAAAAACAACTTTTGTAACCAGTTCTGCGCATCCGTGACACTAGAATGTATGTCTTCACATAACCACAAACCTCAGTTGAGTAAACTAAATAATGATGAATGACGTTTAAGATCGTCTGATTTTCTTCTCGTGAAACTTTCAAATCGTTCCAAAACTGAGGTTTATGTCATTTACTTATCTCATCTGGGATTATTTTAGCTTTGTATGGATTGAAGGTATATGGGTTCATTAGTAACCACATAACTTGAATACTTGGAAATTAATTGGAAATTAATTTATGTTAGAACTGTAAACAATATCTTAAGTATATAATATCTTTCCATTTTGGAAATATATATGGGTAACTATTATATAAAATGCTGGCAACTCTAACAACTTTTGAAAGTCAAACAAACTAGTGACTAAACAATATGTTCATAAAAACTACAGCAGATAATTAAAAATATTAAAAGCTCCAATATAAGCTAATTATACACTCTGTTTAATGAAATAAAATTCCATTAATTGCTGTATGAACGCAATATAACTCAATATAACACTTTCGAGTTATTATGATAATAAAATTGCGCTATTTTGTATTATGACGGTAAGCAATTAATATGGGACAACGCAATATATTCTTATTTCTAATAGTCATTTTTTATGGTGAATATTTCTAGAACAAATTTGTATATAAACTCGTTAAAAACAAAGATCAACCGAAACCGAAACTATTCGCTCGGTCACTAGCACAAGTTTTGCATAGAAATTGCTTTGTAATTCCGCCCAAAAACCGGGCATAGGGCGTACAAAATGGCAAACTACCAGAATACAAAGGCAATGCGCCGAGATTTGTAAGCAATTGCGACAAACATTCGAAAATAAACTGTGGCATTTATTATATAATACATATATAACTAAAACGCACGTAACAATGTGTTTTGCCGGTGTGTGGGCGCTTGTTACGTATGTAAATTAGAACTCGATATAAATAGACATTAATTTAGGCGCTTTATTACACATGTAACTATTTATATTCATTTATATACCGTTATATAACGTTAAATGTGTAAATATGTAAATGTAAATGTCTATAGAGTTAATGACGAGTGTGGCATTTAAATAAATAATATTTACAATGAAATTCATACTCACATCAATTTCACCGCCTCCAATGGATGTATTCCGGAATGGTGGATTCCGTCCGTTTATGAATTCGAAGAATTTACCCTTGTCAACTTTGAGCCACGTCACCTGCAATTGATGGGAGGGAATGCCAAGATTTAATAAAAGTTAACAGAAATCTTATTTCATGACAGTGATGTGTGCACACACACTAACACAAACACCCACATACATACATACATACAAGCATACGAATACAAAAGAAACTATAACATATCATATCCGGTTACATTTATTTAGTTAACGGGATTGAGGGAATCTTCGAAATCTTGTATATGCCGCTTTGCCGTTTCGGGTTGATGTGATTGATAAATTCGACAGTGACAGTGATAAGCAGAGAATCACATGAGGGGTTGATATGTAATCCGGTTTTTTTTTTTGGTAAATATGTGATTGAAACGTCTCATGTGTTGCCGATTTTTTTATATGTATTAGCAATATTTGATTTTACATATCCGGCATTCACGAATTTATGAGCAAAATTTATTCGTGAACTCGAAAGGTATTCAAAGAAATCGCCAATTTTTTATTTAATTTATAATGTTCTGAGTTGCGATCAAGAAATTGGGTCAGTTGTCTCTGAAGTATTTCAGGAAATGATAAGCAACCCATGAAATTTATTAATTGTTTTATAAAACTTAACCTAAATAAGCTTTATTCGTTACTTGGTTGGGATATCTGGCTTTAGTCAACAACCGTCAACAAACTGATTGGACCTTATCAGTGTGGCTTTAGACCTGGAAAATCGACAACTGACCAGATATTCACCATGCGCCAAATTTTGGAGAAGACCCGTGAAAAGAAGATCGACACACACCACCTTTTTGTCGATTTTAAAGCTGCTTTCGACAGCACGAAAAGGAGCTGCCTTTACGCCGCGATGTCTGAATTTGGTATCCCCGCAAAACTAATACGGCTGTGTAAGTTGACGTTGAGCAACACCAAAAGCTCCGTCATGATTGGGAAGGACCTCTCCGAGCCGTTCGATACCAAACGAGGTTTCAGACAAGGTGACTCACTATCGTGCGACTTCTTTAACCTGATGCTGGAAAAAATTATAAGAGCTGCAGAGCTAAACAGAGAGGGTACCATCTTCTACAAGAGTGTACAGCTCCTGGCGTACGCCGATGATATTGATATCATCGGAAGCAACAACCGCGCCGTTTGTTCTGCTTTTTCCCGCATGGATAAGGAGGCGAAGCGAAGGGGTCTGGAGGTGAATGAGGACAAGACGAAATATCTCTTGTCATCAAGCAAACAGTCGGCGCATTCGCGTCTTGGCTCCCACGTCACTGTTGACAGTCATAACTTCGAGGTCGTAGATAATTTCGTATACCTGGGAACCAGCATCAACAACACGAACAATGTCAGCCTCGAAATCAAGCGCAGAATAACTCTTGCCAACAGGTGCTACTTTGGACTGAGTAGGCAATTGAACAGTAAAGTCCTCTCTCGACGAACCAAAATCAAGCTCTACAAGTCGCTTATCATTCCCGTCCTGCTTTACGGTGCAGAAGCTTGGACGATGTCAACATCAGATGAGACGACACTAGGAGTTTTCGAGAGGAAAATTTTGCGCAAGATTTATGGTCCTCAGAACATTGGCAACGGCGAATACCGCCGACGATGGAACGATGAGCTGTACGCTGGCTAGGTCATGTTTTCCGAATTGACGAAAACACTCCAGCCCTGAAAGTGTTCGATGCAGTACCCGCCGGAGGAAGGGGAAGGCCTCCACTCCGTTGGAGGGACCAGGTGGAGAGCGACCTGGTTACACTTGGGATCTACAACTGGCGCCGAACTGCGAAGGAGAGAGAGAGGTGGCGCACTATCGTCGATTCGGCTATAACCGGCTAAACGGTTGCAACGCCAATCACATACATACAAGTCATAAATGAGTTATGAACTATTAAGTAAAAAAATCCAACAGCATCAAATCAAGTGCTGAGATCTATTATTATCGAGCCGATGTTTAAAAGGCCAATGATTATACTGTCACGACCGATCGATAATCAAACCAAAGATCGTTTATATACATACTTGTCTACTCATTCCAGTTAGAGGAAATAATTTCATAAGAATGTCACTTCCAACAGTAATTGTCTGAAGATAAATCGCATCTGATCAAATGCTGGTTTTCCGAAACCAATCTCTATAATTTTATTCAATGGAGTGAAAAGAAATCTATCACAGAAATTTTGGGTTAGTTACACGATTCATAACTCAAGAACTACTGGACCGAATTTAATGATATCTGTTTTGTTTAGTTCGTTTTCATCCGGAATAGAAGATTAACTATAGTGGAACTTCCTTAACTCGAATTTCTATAACTCGAAGTTCCCCCTTATTCGAACTGTTGAAGTGGCAATAGAAGGCAACTTTCATACAAATTTCCTTCCATAAATTGAACTTTTTGGTCAGGTTTTCAAAAAAAATAGCTAGAAAAATCTGATTATAAAATGTAATCGATATTTGGTTTGAAATAATTGAAGTGTAATCATAATATTATTTAGTTATAATATAATAAATTAATTAATTCGAGTCCAATAAAATATTTGATACATCTATAATTTTATTACTGGCAATTCCAGTAATATCCAGTAATGGTAATTGATATGAGAGACATTAATGACTTTGGCTCTCAATTAAAATTATTATTTTTTAGTATTCAATAATTCGTTTTCACTATTAATTACTCAGTATATATGTTAATAATTTTCTACTTCATTGAATCAAACCATTTTTTCCTTTCCGTAATTGATATTCGCCAAATACTCTGTTGGCCAGTATTACGTTTACTAAGCCCACAAATAAAAAAATTCTTAATTGACTTTTCATTTCCACACATGAGGAATAAAATACTCAATTCTTTGTATATATGTATTTCAACTACATAAGCTGAAGAGCTGTCGAACAACTTTAGTGCGAAGGCAAGATGTCAGGGACGGTTTAATTTTTTAAGAGGCCAGTAAAAAATTATATTTGTTTTGGGGTGCATTTACTAAAACACATTTGGGAACCCTTTTTAAACCGATTTTCAGTTTCTCTTCTTTACAGTTATTCGCTATACATCTGTAGAAACTGATTTTTAGTGATAGAACTAGATCTGATGAAAGAGCATAGCGTCAGAGGAAGACCTTACAGTGGTGTCAGCATTCGAACATGCGACCAATTGATCAGTACTCATACACTTGAGTACTTTTATACCGTTAACTTCTTTGTTTATGTATTTTAGATTGATATAACCATACACACATCTCCATATCTATATGGCGTGTGTGTGTTTAAGTCCAAGTGTGAATGTGTTGAATCGGAGTCAATCGGAGTGGAAAAAAGCACTTAATTTTCCGCACAATTGCGCTGCATTTATAGCAATCAACAAGTTCAAAGCACTAAAATGCAGTATGAGAAAAAATTGTTCGAAAAAAAAATAAATAAAATAAAGCGATTTCCCCTCGCTTAAGTGGTGCAATAAAAATGATGGCCACACAGCTGCGGCAAGGGATGACATGAATGTTGCATGTCATTGGAAAAAGTTAGTTTTTGAAGTATTAATAGTTTGTATGTGAAGGAAAAAAAAACCAGCGCACACGAGTATAAATAATGAATTATGAATGGTTTTATATGAGCTTTGCTTTCGGCGACCCAGCGAGGGGCAGCCATTTGCTGCCATAAATGCGCGCGTGTTGTTGTTGGTGCTGTAGGTATGCGCGATGGTGGGGGGTCTCTGGTAAGTGTTAAAGTCAATGTAACATAAAATTTTATTTTAGTATTTTTTGCTCAACTCACGGCGCTTACTTTTTAACACACTGAAGTGCTGTAGAATTAGCAATTAGTGTAAAAAACTGGAATTATGTGCTCACTGTTTGTATAAATTTATAATTTATATGATTACGTGTACATTACATTTCATTAAGCTTTAAAGTTGCCACGGTTTAATTTTCAAATGAATTGGTAAAAATAGTGAATTTACAGTGAATCAACAATTGTTTGATGTTTGTGTTCTGTGTACTTTGGGTTTTTGGAAAGAATTCAACTGAAATATTCATAAGTCGGGAAAAATATGTCCAAACTAGTTTTCTCTGCAGAAACTTTATAGAGAGAAATAATTTTGTCAATTGGATCATTGACTTAGGTTTAGATTTGACTCTGTTAAACTAATTTCAGGCAGTGGGGAACTAACATACGACGGGTCCGAGTCAAATTTAAGTATTATTAAAAGCAATTTCTCCATTAGTGTCTTATTCATCAGTTGATATTATATTCAGCTTGTAAGGAAGGGCTAAGTTCGGGTGCAACCGAACATTATATACTCTCGCAATTTATTTATTTAACTTTATTTATATTATATAACACACAATTTGACCCACATATTCGTCATATATATTGTATAAAGTCCATTGAAAGTTGGAAACCATAATATTAGGTTATAAGCACCCAGGTCCTCGTGTTCGATATATGGGGCCTTAAAAACCTATGGTCCGATTTCGGCGATTTTTAGAATGGGGCTGCCACACTATTAACATAGTATTTGTGCAAAGTTCTGCACCGATATCTTCACTAGTGCTTACTTTATATATTGTAAAGTTAACGATTCAGATCGTCTTCAAAGTTCTGGTATATAGGAAGTAGGCGTGGTTGTGAAGCGATTTGGCCTATTTTCACAACATATCATTGGGATGTAAAGAAACTATTACAAACCAAGTTTCATTGAAATCGGTCGAGTAGTTCCTGAGATATGGTTTTTGACCCATAAGTGGGCGACGCCACGCCCATTTTACATTTTGTAAAAAAATCTGAGAGCAGCTTCCATCTGTCATTTCTTATGTGAAATTTAGTGTTTCTGACGTTTTTCGTTAGTGAGTTAACCCATTTTTAGTAATTTTCAACCTAACTTTTGTATGGGAGGCGGGCGTGGTTATGATCCGATTTCTTTCATTTTTGGACTGTATTAGGAAGTGGCTAAAAAAAACGACTGCAGAAAGTTTGGTTTATATAGCTCTATTGGTTTGCGAGATATGTATAAAAAACTTAGTAGGGGGCGGGGCCACGCCCACTTCCCCAAAAAAATGACATCCAAATATGCCCCTTAATAGTACGATCCTTCATACCAAATTTTATTTCCATAGCTTTATTTATGGCTTAGTTATGGCACTTTATGTGTTTTCGGTTTTCGCCATTTTGTGGGCGTGGCAGTGGTCCGATTTTGCTCATTTTCGAAAGCAACCTTCCTATGGTGCCAAGAAATAAGTGTGCCAAGTTTCATCGAGATATCTTAATTTTTACTCAAGTTACAGCTTGCACAGACGGACGGACGGACGGACGGACAGACAGACATTCGGATTTGAATTCCACTCTTCACCCTGATCACTTTGGTATATATAACCCTATATCTAACTCGTTTAGTTTTGGGTGTTACAAACAACCGTTATGTGAACAAAACTATAATACTCTCTTTAGCAACATTTGTTGCGAGAGTATAATGAGCGCCGTGTCGACCACTTTTGGTTCAAAAACCATATCTCAGGAACTACTCAACTAATTTTAACCAAATTTGGTACTACATAATATTCCCTTCACATTCCTTACGGATAGAAACAGGCAAAACCGGTTCACAAGCCATACTTCCCATATAACAAAATTTTATAATCCACGTGATTCGTTCACTTTACAATATATAAATCAAGTACCAATGTAGATATCGGAAAAAACTTCACAATATTACATACAACTAAAATTATTTAAATCGGACTATGATATTTAAAGACCCCAGATATATGACCAGAGGAGGATGGACCAGAGTGCCTGTGGATGATTTTTTACCAAAAATATGCATAAATCTTTTAATTATTTTATAGAAATTCAGGTGAAATCTGGTAATTACTTCGTCTATCTCCCACATAATATTAATAATATTAAGATTTTCAAACTTCAAGTGGGCATTAGATCGGTTAATCTGTGAGATATCTCAGTAAAATTAAGTAAAATTATAATCTTGGATATCATGAAATGAACTGAACTCGATCCAGAAATTATGCCGAATATGGAGGTCAAATTGTGTGTTATTTTAATAAAATGAAATAAATATTTTTATGAGTATAAGTGTGTGAATTTTCATGTGCGGGCGTACTCGAGTCAAAACAAAAATTGTCGAACGGAAAATTCCCGACGGATACAACGATACTTGCGTACATAGCTACCATAGGTATTTTACAAAATATTATAAATTATATCCTGAAGCCCACATGCCTTAATGGCATTTGAATTTCGCTTGGAGCTACCACATCTGTATGTATGTATAAGTATATTATATACTGGCTATTCCAAATATATTCAAAAAGTGTATACTCCTACATACCTAGAGAAATATTTTTTTTACCATTTGACGAATATATAAAATTACATTTGCATAACCGCTGACGAATGTTGTTACAGACACCGGATATATATACTCGTACATTTGCACTGAGTGACAGTTGTGGCTGAGTCCAGTGGTGAAATATTAGAGCTGATGCAAATCTACGTCAGTATAAATGCTATTTTTAATTTTTCGAGTAACTGTTTATCATTCAAAGAGTATATTTGGTTCCTATGAACTCGTGAACCTCTTCCCCACGCATTGTTTTTAATAACTTGAGTGATTCTATAACAATATTTTCATAGATAATACCAAAAAGGTTTGAGTTGAACGACGCGGTATCAGTCACATTCTACAGTTAGTCTTTATAGGATTATTCGTGCTCTGGTTCCAATGACGGCAAAATAAGCGATACATAATAAAATTTGAAGCACAATCCGCCTAAAACAAAGCGGTTTTTATCCCGAACCCATTTTCAAACAAAGAGTTTTTTAAGTTGCGAAGTTTCCTCTAACTCGGAGAAGAATATTCTCACGCCACTTGTTAAACAGAAAGTTTAATTTTGCTTTTATTAAAGTAAATTACTGTATGCACTCTTAATGGAGTTCAAAATAAAGATATACTATCTGCATATATTAAATTACTAGCATCATTTCAACACCAGCTCCAGTTTATTTAATTTATATTTTCCACACACAAAAATTATTTATTAAATAACTTGTTTATTCAACTCAGCCACTGAAATCGATTATGGAAGCTCTAATTATGTATTATGAGGTATTACAGTTAATCCAATTGACTATTTCGCTTGAGCTATCATTTATTAACACACAGTAATTTAAAAAAAAAATACACAAAACATAAATATTTAAAACGGCCACAGAACAGCAAACGCATTTAGTCAGCAAAGTAATTTCAAATTCATATTAACACACTAATCACCTGTGTGTCAGTTGGTAACGGTATTATGTGGCGAGCATAATATAAATATTTTACGTTGGCCAACTAATGGGTATATATTTGTGAACCCAGTAATATCCTAAAGGATGACTTTTTATCATTAATTACGTAACGGCACTTCATCTGGTATCGCAAAGGACCAAAGCTGGTATATGTGTGGCTTGTTGACCTACCAGATTAACCTAACCTAACCGAATATGAACTCTTGGCTGGAACAGTTATATGGTCCGGATAATTTCATTTTTAAAAGTTTTTTAAGAACCATTCGTGGTTTTCTCTAAAGCTTTTCTCAAAGCTCGGGTCTTCGTTAGGATCATAAATCCTTTTATTACAAGGAATGGTCCGATATTTAGAATTTGTAGAGGGTTGTTGACTGTTTCCACAATTAAAATGAATATTTATTTTGACAATCGAAGGTGTAACGGAGGTAGAAGGGAAATTTAATGAGTTTTTTGAGTAGTTTCTACTAAATCTGGCAATAAGAGTTAGAATTGTACTATATGTCAAGTGTGGGAGGTTTCACCTCGTTCAACCCACACAACCTACCACACCGACGCAATCCACCCCAAATTGGACTAGTTGAGTATTAGTATAGACCCCAACGCGTGTTTCTTCAAGCATAAAAGCCATTTGTTGTATTTGGAGAAATTTTGATTGTTTGTGTTGAGCATTTTGGTCAGCCGGTTTGTTTGTTGACTTTGGCGTGTACGTGTTTGTTTGTTTGTGTTTTTTTATTTCACTCATTTGCTGTTCATTTTTGCATTCGCTTTTATCACGACTGTAATTGTTCGGTTGTACCATTGTGTGTACCATTGTCCGGTGAGCCCTGGTAATTTGAGCAGTGCAATGTTTATCTAATAAACAAAATAAATGAATAGAATAAAGTCAAAACTAAACTAACAGGCCGTGCCGTAGCATTGTTTACAAACACACACCCACACACTCTCAGCAACTCTCCTGTGTGGGTATATTTTCGTTGTGTTGTGGTTGGTTAGCGTTGGCGTGGTATAGGCTCATTTGCACCGGTGTCTCTTAATTAGTTTACATATATAAATTATTTATACATCGCGTTGCGCTTTAGTTTCACAAACTGGAATTGGAGTTTATTTGCAATAGGGTGTTTCAACTGCGACTCGGTTGTTCCACAATTTAACAGTGTTCCTACTCTTCTTCTTCTAAATTTTTAAAAATAACAAATGGCGATATGTAAGATTCGGTCTCATGTACCATAACGATCCCAGATTTCCAGTGAGGTTGATATTCTATTCCACAGAGGTTTTTTAATTCGAGACTGTTTTATGTCGGACCTCAATATGGAACCCTAATCCGATCTTCCGTCGAGACATCTCTAATCCCTAATCCGATTGAGACATCGAAGGATTTTTGGACTGGAAAAGTTTCTGTTAATATTGATTTTTTTCGTATTAGCCAAGCTAAAGACTTGACGATCCGATTATACTTCTGATACTAGTACTTGAACATACTCTCGGATATCTAGTTTCGGGATCCTCACGTAACATCCCGTTTATTTTCCAAAACTCTTCGCAGTAGCTTCCTTCGAAAATCTCGTTAATGTTGTCGACACATAAGATCATTATTTCCGGAAATTACTCAAATCTGGTACTGGACTTAACCTTTAAACAACAGGTCTGTCTCTATTGCATAAATTTACGCGGGTACTTGATGTAACAATCATTAAACTAACATAATTCTCTCATTTATATGTGAGTCCATATGTGATAGAGAATGTCTACTTTTGCCTTCAGAGCTTTTGATGTGTGCGGTTTTCAGTTTTATGTGAACATAAATGCTACTGATGTTTTCGCTCGTTAACTGCCTTGCACACAAGTATGGAGGCCCGAAGCTTTAACATATGTTCAACAACCAGTCCTTTCATTATTAGAAACACCCGACCAAACCCTCATAATTTACTATGCGCCCAGTCCACGATTGCCTGCCAGCTGACCGTTTGAGCCGCCTTCAATTCACTTCAATTCATGTGTGTGCGCTGCGGTCGCTTTCAGTCATTCTCATTTCCATTCTCATTTCCATAACCATCACCAGCTAACTCACTTGTTTCACCTTTATTTGCCTTTCCGCTGCCATTCGGCCACAATAACAGGGCAATTTTTTCGTCGTCGTTCTTCGGCAAATTTGGTCAATTAATGAGTGTTCCGATATTCAGTTAATTATACTAATTAGACGCGGATTGCAATTAAAATAACGCGACCGTAATCCCCGCGCCCCGCGACACATTAGCTGCTGCAGGCTTTTGTGTGAATTTGATTTTCATTTTTGTGTCGTTTATGTTGTTCTTGCTGTTGTTGTTTTCCCTGTTTTTGTGTGGAGCTGGAAAATGCATACATTAAAGTAAACTGTGTAGTTTAGACAACGGGGCGGAGCCTGCTCCTTATTGCATTTTCATTCGCCTCATTATAATACTTAATTGCTTGTAAAGTGGGCGTTGCCACGTTTTTTGTACTTAATAAGTAGTCTGTGAGCACGAGTGCTTTAAAAAGGCATATTCAACATAAAATATTTATTATAGTACAATTAAACTAAAATTTCGTTTGTAAAGCTAGCCTATAATTACAATTAATTGCAATCTCGCATAACTACGTGTAATCCCAATAAAAGTTTTAAAATGAAGCAATTACCACCAAAAGTTTTTCTAAAGTATAATTTTTACCTGTAAAACCTAAGAGTAGAAATAAAATTTTCCGAATTTGTTTCGAAATTAAGTTCGAATTTTTTCGAAAATGTCGTTAAGTGTTTAAGTGCCCAAAAAATCCGTATATGTATCGTTTTTTTTCAAAAGTGTGTAAACGTCTTAAAATTTTCGAATGTTTTGAAATAATGTTCGAATGTAGTTTCGAAAATGTTTAAATATCTTGAAATTTTCAAAAAAAAATTCGAAATTAAGTTCGAAAATTTTTCGAACTTGTTGAAACATCTTAAAATTTTCGAATATCATTCGAAATTAAGTTCGAATTTTTAGAATTGGTTAAAACATATTAAAATTTTCGAATTTTTTTCGAAATTATGTTCGGATGTGGTTTCGAAAGTGTTTAATCATCTTAAAACTTTCGAATATCATTCAAAATTAAGTTCGAATTTTTAGAATTGGTTGAAACATATTAAAATTTTCGAATGTGTTTCGAAATTAAGTTGGTTTTTGTTTATGGAAAGTGTTAAAACATCATAAAATTTTCAAATATTTTTCGATTTTTTTTCGAAAAAGTTGCCAAAAGATTTTTATTCATTTATTGATTAATGAACAACATACCGAAATACGCTTAAGATAGACTTCTTTCGAATATTTATGATTCCTTTTTAATTCCTACAAAATTGAGAGAACTTTAATCGATTCCCAGAAGTTAAAGAATTTATCAATGAAAATCACATATTTACTATCCATTTACACTCGAAATTGCGTAGACATTCGTCGTCGTTTAATTTCAGATTTCTTTGAAAACACTGCTGGCTGAAGGCAAAGATGACCCAATTAACTTACACGTAAGTAAATATTCGTATGGCATTGAAACAAATTTCACAGTTGGAAAGTGTATTCGAATTCCACTATTTTTCTGAACTTTTCCTCCTTCATTCGTGTCGATAATAACCTACTGAAGTGAAATTAATTGCCATCTCCACGAACAGAACTTGGACGCTGGCGAAGCTTTGGCGTGACAGACGACACGGCTGACAGAAACTTTCTTAAGTGAGCATGCAATCCGGGCTATTGGCGGTATTTGTCGGTGGTGGAATAAATTTAACTGAGAAAGAGCAGCTGGATATGCGTGAGTTGGTTCTTAAATAGCCAGCCTTGACAATATATGAACATTTTCGATGCCATAGGTAAAAGTATAAATAAGTTTTTGATTTTTTTTCGGCGAAAACTGTGAATTGATTGTCAAAATAATTCGAGATATATAAAACTAAATAGTTTAAAAATAAATTATTTATGATTTATAAATAGTTTAACCGCACTGTTATGCCCATGAGGCTTTTAATATGGACGGAAATATCTCTCTCCCAAAGTTAATGGAACGTTTGTCTTCTGCTTAAATCGCACAATGGAACTTGGAAGGTGTTGGGTAAAAAGTTTTTTGACAACCTTGCGACTCTGACCTAGAACCAGTCGAATCGAAGAAAAAAATTGCACAAAGCTAACCCCGAATGTGCCAATTCCGAAATGAGATCACTCAGGCGCTGCGCTCAAGTATTTAAAAGCGCTTGAAATCTTAATCCAAAGCAATGCCTTTCTATTCTCCATTTCTTCTTCGCTTGATTTTTTGTGTTTTTCATTAACTTAAGCAGCAGATAGCTTAAAGTTAGTCGGAGAAGAGATTTTTGTGGAATTACTGAGATTTTTTTCTACTCTGTGCTAATTAGCAGGAAAAAGAAAATTGCAAAAGCCAAAGCAAATGGTATGTAAATTGCTGAAAGGCGTTAAGTAAAGGAATTTCAGAGCACAAAAAAGCGGCTTTGATGCTGTTCGCATAAGAAGTGTCTTACATCAGTGTGTGTATAAATTTTAATTTACTTAAAATAAAACAAAATGGACTAGTTTAAAGACACTTAAGCTTTTTTAAATCTTTGCCGAATATTTGGCACAATTTTCTTGACACTTGTGGCGTGAGCCTCGGAGCTTTAGAAAGGTTTAAAAGTTTGATTGTCTGCATTGTCACGCCCATAAAAAATATTTAGAGTACTATAACTCAGAAACCACTAAAACGGAAATACTTAAATTAGACACCGTAGACCAAACACAGGATGGTCTAAAGTTATTTAAAAGTTGATCTTAATAAATTTCAGCTTAAAGCTTTTCCATATAGTTTAGATTAATATTTTGTTTCATAAATTTTAATTTTTTTTTTCGAAAGTGGCAACTCTGTTTAAAATATTTTTTGTCCTTAAATTATTTTTCAAAAAATATATTACATTTGGTAACATCTTTTACTCACATATCGAAGTAAATTTTATTTTCCAAACAGGTGGCAACTCCAAATATCTAAACTTCGCAGCAATACGCTCTTAATTTCATTATGTACTTTCTGCTTTGTGCATTTCTTTTCATTTACATGCTTTTACTTTACTTTAGCATCTCTAAAGTCACTTTTTATCACCACTTCCCTCACCACTGATCGCTTCCCAGGTGGCCATATAAAAACTATTAACATGGCAGAAATTGCACGCTGCAACTGTTTCCAACTGTTATCTCAAGAGAATGTATACGTAGAAAAAAGAAAATAAAGAAGAAAGCCTTTGCTTACCTTATAAAGTATTTCCGGTCGCACATTGTGCTTGCATTTCATCGTGGCGCTGGAGCCGCGCTCCACATACCGCGGCACCACTAATTGCACATCCAACTCAGATTGTCCATCTGCAAGAGGAAGAAAGTGGAAAAATCAACATAAGAAATGTTATCAAAAAAGAGTTTAATGGTGTTACATATGTTCTTGTTTTAGAAGTAATTCTTTTGGGAAAATAATTCCCCAAAGGTGAGCTTAGTATAGTGTAAATGTAAAAAGGCAAGAAATTATATAGATAATCTGAGCTCCAATTTACAACTCAACACTTATTTCATCTGGGGATTTGCTGGTGTAATGAATTTGAGTTTAAAAATGGTGAAATTATTAACCGTAAATTTCGCTGGAGACGTCAAATGTTGGCCTCCCGGTATATGTCAGTTAGTCACGAAAAATTAGAGAATACCTGAATCCAGTTTATAAGTGTTTATTTTGAAAATACGTTCTTCAAAAAAATTATATTTTCTTATGGATATAATACAATTGTGAAATGATGTTAAGAATAGACCTGTTAGGTCCCAAATGTTCTGTTGAAAAAATGATTGGTTTCAATGCTTGAAAGAAAATGTAGAGAAGTATTAGTAGCGGAGCGGCAATTTGGTCTGAGGTTGAGTATTCTTTTGCCACTCTTGTGGTGACAGAGCCTTACTTATTGAACATCAGTATCTCTTTCAATACATTATTTCCCACATTCAGTTGAGCTTATTAAATTTCACAAGTATACAATATTTAAAAGAAAAAAATTCCAATTCAGATATTCAATTACATCGATAAATTCGTAAGTATATACATATGTACATACAAAATATACTATCTAGCTACTAAATTATTCATAATCATAATAGATTTATGAACAGTCGCTGCGGTAATGGCTTCTCCGTATACAAGTTAATCCCTGACAAGGCGTTGACATGACACTTTGCACACATGTGATTTGTTGCTGATGCCAGTTAATACTATGGCGTATTGAACACATCATCACAGAAACAAGTACAAATATAATGCTCATTTTGTAAACGCCAGAGGATTTTTAAAAATATTTGTGCAGATATTTTAAGGCACATACTAACTTACAAACCAACATACATCTGCACTCGTATGGTAGGGAAGATAAAAATACACATACCCAGCGGCGAAAGGAAGGTAAATATTTCTTTGTAGATACCAGAGTATGGAATGAGTCAATTTATATATAGGATATAGGTAATACAACCTAGTTACCTTAAAAATATATAGAAATCATAAAGTCGTGGCTGTTCGTTGAAACTTTAAAGCTACATAAAATTATACTTATATAAAATAGCGGTTTTGAGAGAGCGAATCCATTATATTTACTGCTGGGTATACATGGAATGAGCATCCACAAATAAAGTATGTATATATATATATATATGTACCGTATAAAAATATTATCATTCCAGCAAAAGACGTTGCCAGCATTGGTTTAAGCTTATCGAAATTCACTTTAAGCGTCTATAAGTGCTAATACAGTGCAAGTACAAAGGGAATTTATATATAAGTTAGGCGGTGTGTGGTATAGTTCAGAGGAATGTGTACAAAGTGAAAGATTTTCAGGAATGTAAATCATGTGATATTCGTCACATTGTAAGACACACAGTCAGCTATTTGTACCTTAAAGCGATTCAACTGAAACTTAAATAAAGCCGAGTGGCTGAATATATTCCAAAACAAGTAAGGAAGGGCTAAGTTCGGGTGTAACCGAACATTTTATACTCTCGCAATTTATTTATTTAACTTTATTTATATTAATAATACACAATTTGACCCACATATTCGTCATATAGTGCTTAACAGTCCATTGAAAGTTGGAAACCATAATATTAGGTTAGAAGCACCGAGGCCCTCGTGTTCGATATATGGGGCCTTAAAAACCTATGGTCCGATTTCGGCGATTTTTAGAATGTGACTGCCACACTATAAACATAGTATTTGTGCAAAGCTCTGCACCGATATCTTCACTAGCGCTTACTTTATATATTGTAATGTAATCGATTCAGATTGTCTTCAAAGTTCTGGTATATAGGAAGTAAGCGCGGTTGTGAAGCGATTTGGCCTATTTTCACAACATATCATTGGGATGTAAGGAAACTATTACAAACCAAGTTTCATTGAAATCGGTCGAGTAGTTCCTGAGATATTGTTTTTTGACCCATAAGTGGGCGACGCCACGCCCATTTTCTATTTTGAAAAAAAATCTGAGTGTAGCTTCCATCTGCCATTTCTTATGTGAAATTTAGTGTTTCTGACGTTTTCGGTTAGTGAGTTAACCCACTTTTAGTAATTTTCAACCTAACTTTTGTATGGGAGGTGGGCGTGGTTATTATCCGATTTCTGTCATTTTTGAACTGTGTAAGGAAATGGCTTAAAAAAAACGACTGCAGAAAGTTTGGTTTATATAGCTCTATTGGTTTGCGAGATATATACAAAAAACCTATTTGGGGGCGGGGCCACGCCCACTTCCCCAAAAAAATTACATCCAAGTATGCCCCTTCATAGTGCGATCCTTCATACCAAATTTTATTTCCATAGCTTTATTTATGGCTTAGTTATGGCACTTTATGTGTTTTCTGTTTTCGCCATTTTGTGGGCGTGGCAGTGGTCCGATTTTGCGGAATATTTTACAATGGAAGTTATGTTATGTTATGATTTATTATGTTATATGTTGTTTTTCAAAGCTTTTTCAAAAATAAGAGGCCCATGGATCAGAATGAATTATATATATACAATGAATACTTCGAGTCATGATATTTTAGGATCTGAAGATTTAAAATCAAACCAAAATATTTGACTTTTTTCAAGTTAAAAGTACGATGTGTGAACCTAAAGTTGAGCTCTCCCTCAAGAGCGACGAATAGATAACTGAAATATTAGTATATTTGTGTTCAAATATCTGGCCGAATGTGACATTAACTACAGTCTTTCATTTTTTATATTGAAACAAAGTTTTCTGACTGCTTCTTAACCATGGAATCTACACTACATACTCCTAGTATTACTTATTATCTTTCTTAACTCTATCATCGTATATTTCCCTAATTTACATCATTAGATGGACTACATGACGGCACTCCATCTGGTATCGCTAAGGATCATAACTGGTCTATGCGGGGCCTACTTGGCTACAACCTAACGTGACCCAATATTGAAATATAGATGTTATGTTTTGGATTTTTTTGAAATTTTTTCTTAAAAATATTTTCATAATTCGTAAATATCAATTAAAATTTCTGCAAAGCTTTCTATACAATCTTCAGTTGGATACCCATATTATAGAAATCGTTCTCTTCATTGAAATTTTCGAAAAGGTGGCAACATTTTGTTTCAATTTTCCATCACATATGTACGTAGAATATAGCATACTTAATATTTCAATATTCAAAATGTTTCAGTCGAGGATCGATGTTCTTATTCTGCGATATATGCGAGCTTTCACTTGTGAAAGTTCCCCAGAACACCTCAATATCTATAACTCACTCATGGTCTTCCAATTTCTCAATTCCCACGACTATTTAAAAATGTTTGTATAGGAGTATACCAATGTAGACACTTAAGTGTATTTTTCAAGAACCTTTCGCAATTTACGCTAATAGAAAAGACGGTTGTGTGGCGAAAAGTGCGGTCTTGAGAAAATATTATCATTTGCAAACGCAAAGCGGCTAAGGCGATTTAGGACCGTAAAGCCAGTGACAGACATCACACACTTGATCGCTTCTTCATTTTTGTGTTGCTCCCTTTTCGCGCAGCCCTTTTCTGTCATTTTTCAATTCTACGCTATTCTTGGCCAAATAGTAAACACTTTGCATCTACTACAATGTCGTTGATGGCTTTATTATTTTTTCTTTCCTTCTTTGAGCGCACAAATGGCAATGAATATCGACTAAATGGATGCGAGGCAGCAGCAGCCACTCAACTCGCTCTCTAACGGTAGTAATAGTAGTGGGGAACAGAGTCTAGATTAAGAAAAACACATTTGCGTTGGAAAAAGTGGAAACAAAAAATCGATTTCCAATTTATGAGCAGATTTATGGGTTTATTAAAAGCCATTGTAGCGCGATTTTATGGCCATTTGGGTATAGTTATACTTTCGCAACAACAACTTCTTTTCTATAACAACAACACATGGCAGGTAAACAAACACTGCAAAAATACAAAGTGAATTTTATTTTGTTAACATACATATGTATATATATATATATAGTATGGGTGTATATATCCATATTTTGTATGTGGCCCAGCTCCAACAGCGCCACGAATCGCTTAACAGTTAGCGATTTTATCTGGTATTAAATATTGTGCCAACTGTTACCCGCTTATTAATCATTCAATTAAGCGCTTTTTCGACCCAGCATCCCATATGTAGGTTGAGGCAGACTTCGGAACCGATGGATCGACTATTACTTGCGCTTACTGCAGTTGAATATTAAATACGCCAGTCACCATTTTGAAGCACTCCGCTGAGAAAACACCACAAACGGCAAGTCGATTGGCGATACAGGAACTGCGCGCCGTACTCGCCGGCGGCCCATATGGTCATAAATCTTCTTAATCCCCACCAAATAAACATTGAGCTTACAATACAACACAGCACAACACACAACGCAACAACGACATGCGCATGGAGAACAACAACAGCTACAATAATAACAAATCGCATTTAAATGGCAAATCACAAAGCGAGCATAATAAATTTGAATGCTATAAATTGGCCACAAAAGAGGAAAAGCCAAAATACAAAGAAACCAGAAGAAGACCAAGCCTGACTGACACTCGAACAATGCTCGCGTACGCACTTAACTTAACTTAACGGCAGCGAAAGCCTAAAAAATCGTTGAGGCAGAAGGCGTAGAAGAAAAAGAATGAGCCTTAGCTCGCGCCGAACAGAACAAGTGTGTACGCAAAGAGTGACAAAACAAACTTGTGGGAGTACATAGCGCGGCGAAAATCCAGCAATCTCTCGTTGCGATTGCATCGCTGTGCCGTAAGTCAACTCGTCTCTTATGCTTTCTAGATTTCAGCTAAGCCACTCAAAATGAAACCAAGTGACTGCTCAGCCGACCGTTAATTATTTCAAAATATTGCGTTGCGCCGCAAGGCGACCAGCCGTGCTGTGGGCGTAGAACGAATAGGGAGTGGAGGTATAGATGGTGGTAGCCGATAACGGATTGGGTCGTTCAACGGTTTTCATTTTGCTATAACGCTTCCAGATGGCTATTATAGCTTTATTGTTGCCCGTTTCAGTTTAATTTCTTCTTTTGGCTGTTATACAATGCAAAATAGCGCCTAGAAAAATAGATTTCGAAAAAGATCGAGAGAAAAAGAGTAATCAGAAAACCGACAATTGAAATTTACTGGCACTTCTATATAAAAATTCCACACGCACCAACAACTTACATATGTACATACAGGAGAGCATAGTGAGCGGGAAAAAAGCATTCTGAAAATATTAGGTTGAAATAAATATGGAGCTTCAAGAAGGGTTGGGTTAGCTTGGATTAAGGGGCAGATGTAATGGAACTCAATTGGACTGCAAAAATCGCTAGTCGTATGTGATGTCGCAAACTCATTCATAAAGATACCACAGATTTTCAAGAGTCGATAAAGCG
Organism: Zeugodacus tau; assembly: GCA_031772095.1. Taxonomy (NCBI): domain Eukaryota; kingdom Metazoa; phylum Arthropoda; class Insecta; order Diptera; family Tephritidae; genus Zeugodacus; species Zeugodacus tau. Next base: position 87,914,986 of record CM062649.1, read on the forward strand.
CTTTAAGCCTGTTACAAATTTATTGGTGCGGTTTATGTATATTCGGTCCAATTTATCTGATTCGCCGAAACTAGTGGAGCTGGGCAGCGATGAAGAAAGTGTCTAGAGGGATCAATCTTGTCTCCCTCCAACTACAACATTGGTAAATTTCATCCTGTAAGTCTATTGAACAAGGTCTAGTAAGGGCTCCTACCAATGCTGAACAATTGACTGAACAGTTGAAATACTCCAAAACAATATCTCAGTCACGCAAATGCAAGTTGTTGTTGTTGTTGTTGTAGCGGTTACCAGAACCTTTCTCAACCGGCAAGTATAAATCATTTGTCAAAAGAAGTCATCTAACGGAAGCCCCAGGAAACGAGCTGGTTCGACAGGGTCGCACCAAAGGGAAAGAGGTGTTAGATGAGTGGAGTTAAATGGACATGCAAAGAGATGGTTAGTATCATTTGGGGAATCTTTGCATGTAGGACATATGTTGGGTATGGCTGAGTTCAGTCTGGATAGGTAGGAGTTTAGTCTACTACAATATCCAAAACGAATTTGCGCGGTGGTCACTCTAGTTTCGCGAAGCAACTCGAGCTCGGTGTCTGCAATAGGTGGTGATTTGTCTCTAAATACGTCATTCAAGGAGTGGTTGTGGATGAAGGTGTTAATAACCCCTCTGTGAATGGCGTCCAGTGCTCGTCGAAAACATCCCAACAGAAACTGTTTGGAGAGTATTTCTTTATTTATGCTCCTTCACATGTAACACACGGGCATCATTGTGCAGGTTCGACCGGAGACATCAAGAGGTAACCTGCCAATAAGGGAAATTTCGATTTAAGAAAATTAATTTATTTTACTCTCTTATCTCTCCAAGTTCACAAAAGCAACCAAATCGATAAAATTTCCCTGAAAGGAAATTTCCCAGAGTTTAAGTCGCTTATTTGTTAACGAATTTCACTGAATTGAGAAAAATTACCGATTTTTTGTTATTAATTTAAGTTATAGAGTATCCTTTTGTCAGATATTACATTTACAACTAAGAGATGCTGCTACTTTGCCGTTTTTAAGAACCAAATAAGGACGTTTATCTGGCAATATTATTAAATATTATATTTTCCATCAAGATAGTAGATATATAAGAATTCGGAAGAAAATGCAAATTCTTACGCACCTCCACACTTTCTTCTACTTGAATATTCTCAAATACTCCCCTCAGCACCTATCGTTACATTCGCAAAGCTCAATAAGCGTATTGAGGCATGCGGCCGGGACAAATATGCAGAAAGGACTTCAATCAATTAATTACGTACAAATATACATATTAGAAAACAAGCAACGGAGTGCTTGCTCAAGACTCTATCGGTGTGTGTGTGTGCGTGTGTTGGTGTGTACACACAAATGCATTTACTTATTGGCCAAAATATGGCCGCTTTGAGAGCAAACTTGTGGCATATTGAACGGCAAACAATTACTATAGAAACAATTAATACGCCGAGTAAACACGAACGCTTGCCAAGCAGCCACTGTGTGGACAGTGTGGCAGGCGGTGGCTCCCCGCAGCAGGTAGCAACTATGAACATTTGGCTATCAGGCCGACACGGGTATGTGAGACCAACCTTCAATTTATTAAATTAAATTGGCAGCGTTGCTCGTTGAGTTGCTGCAGCGAAGTGCTCCTGCGGGACTGTTTTGGCGAATCGGCTCGAATGAGGCCACATCAACATTTGAGGCAATACTATAAGCGTCTATGTGTGTGTGGGTGTGTGTGTGCTAGATCAATTTAGAGGAGTGCCGAGCACACCAAACTAATTGAGTGTAACTGTATATGTGTTTATGTGTATGTGTGTGATTAGTAAACTCACCTGGACGCGTTCGGCACAACGACAAGCAACAAGGCCGATGCATATATATACAATATGTATGTGTGTACGTATTTATTTACTAAGCTCCCGGCTAAACCGTCGGAGTTGACCCAATAATCGATGATTACAGATTCAATATTAAGGCGAACGGTCAATTAGCCGCTTGACTATGTAGTTGCTCGAATTATTGACGAACGCACCCATAAACCGTTACAAAACAAATCATTGGCATGGCGATGTACACAAATTTGTGATAATTGGCGCAAAATTTGCACTTTAATCGGAATTACTTAAGGGGCCATGGGACGAGTGCGGAACAAATTGCGCCATAATTTGGCATATTTATGGGCAGTCAGCCGTGTAGTCGTAATAGACATATGCTCGTTATGTATATCTATCGGTATATATGAAAGTAAACATGTTTGTTATTTTATATGCTACATGCTGACATACCTATGTATATGTTTATGCATAGAGGCATATATTTACTCGTGCATGTGATTTCGCGTTAACTGGGCCTGGCAACAGCTGTCAAGCTTGAACTTTCATGCATAACTGCCGCATAAAACTTTAACAAAATGGCGGATGTGTAAATTTATGCAAATTATTGATAACTAAGTCTCTTGAGTTTTCAAATTTAATGACTTTATTGCAAATTTTTAAATTTCTCCAGACTGCGAGAAAGCTTCAAAATAATGGGACTACTCATAATTCCACTCCTCATATTTTAAATGCAATCAGGAGTAATCAATCAAGTAAAATCAGTAATGAGTTTAACAGCAAAAGAAAACAAGTAAGGAAGGGCTAAGTTCGGGTGTAACCGAACATTTTATACTCTCGCAATTTATTTATTTAAATTTATTTATATTATATAATACACAATTTGACCCACATATTCGTCATATATATTGTATAAAGTCCATTGAAAGTTGGAAACCATAATATTAGGTTAGAAGCACCGTGGTAGTCGTGTTCGATATATGGGGCCTTAAAAACCTATGATCCGATTTCGGCGGTTTTTAGAATGGGGGCTGCCACACTATTAACATAGTATTTGTGCAAAGTTCTGCACTGATATCTTTACTAGTGCTATATTTATATATTGTAAAGTAAACGATTCAGATCGTCTTCAAAGTTCTGGTATATAGGAAGTAGGCGTCGTTGTGAAGCGATTTGGCCTATTTTCACAGCATATCATTGGGATGTAAGGAAACTATTACAAACCAAGTTTCATTGAAATCGGTCGAGTAGTTCCTGAGAGGTTTTTGACCCATAAGTGGGCGACGCCACGCCCATTTTCCATTTTGTAAAAAAATCTGAGTGCAGCTTCCATCTGCCAATTCTTATGTGAAATTTAGAGTTTCTGACGTTATTCGTTGGTGAGTTAACCCACTTTTAGTACTTTTCAACCGAACCTTTGTATGGGAGGTGGGCGTGGTTATTATCCGATTTCTTTCATTTTTGGACTGTATTAAGAAGTGACTGAAAAAAAACGACTGCAGAAAGTTTGGTTTATATAGCTCCATTGGTTTGCGAGATATATAGAAAAAACCTATTTGGGGGCAGGGCCACGCCCACCTCCCCAAAAAAATTACATCCAAATATGCCCCTTCATAGTATGATCCTTCATACCAAATTTTATTTCCATAGCTTTATTTATGGCTTAGTTATGGCACTTTATGTGTTTTCGGTTTTCGCCATTTTGTGGGCGTGGCAGTCCGATTTTGCTCATTTTCGAAAGCAACCTTCCTATGGTGCCAAGAAATAAGTGTTCCAAGTTTCATTAAGATATCTTAATTTTTACTCAAGTTACAGCTTGCACAGACGGACGGACGGACGGACGGACAGACAGACAGACAGACATTCGGATTTGAACTCCACTCTTCACCCTGATCACTTTGGTATATATAACCCTATATCTAACTCGTTTAGTTTTGGGTGTTACAAACAACCGTTATGTGAACAAAACTATAATACTCTCTTAGCAACTTTGTTGCTAGCAACTTTGTTGCGAGAGTATAATAAGTAATCAATCGATCTTGATAATGATCACGAAAAGAGGAGTCTGTATTCTCACTGTCGAAAGAGAGAGCAAGGTAACGCATCTCTCGCTAAATTTGAAATTCTTAATACCAATCAAAAAGAAAAACAATAATTTAATTATGATCCAACTGAGTAAGGGCCTTAAAGGACCCGCAAAGGGTGTTCATCATCCACCAGGATTTTCAAGACTGATTATGTACTGTTTGCGAAACTTTTGGCTTTGAAGTTAGACCCGAGCTTAGCCGAACTTTTACCGAACATTTTATACCCACCCAAGGCTCGGAGATATAAAAACACTTTTAGATATTGGTAAAACTTTATTGTATTAGGAGTATGGGGACTAGATCAAGGTCTATTTAATTACAAATTGGGTATATAGCCGCTAGAGGAAAGTCTTTTTGCAATAACCAGTTTCTAAGAAATTTTATTAATATCACACAGTTTTAGTCATTTATTCGGCATAAAAAACGAAAATCATTACATCAATACCTTAATTTAGGTATATGGGACGGAAAGTTATGAACCGATTTAAACAATTTTTCGAACAGAGACATCCTATTAGAAGAAAAGTATTTCCTCTGGATTACATTAAAATATCTGAGAGATTACTAATATTTTCGGTAACAAATTACCCATAAGCCTTCATGGTCGATATCTGGGGCCTTGAAAAGTTATGGCCCGATCGGAATGCTGACGATTTGACAGTCTCTGGCCGGATAAAAATCCGGGTCTACGCAGCACGAGTAGAACCGACTGTCGTGGAAACGGTTTCCGTTATATTCAAAAAGTTGAGAATAATTATATTATTTTTTTTAATATTAAATAAAATTAAAAATTTTAATTTAATTTTGTATATTTAATTTTTGTTTCTATCCAACTTTATTAAAAATTAAATGTGTTTCCCCCATGATGAATATTTACTACACAAACTCAATTGAGGTTAGCAAACTTTAACTGCATTTCCCACAACATTTCCATTTCTGAGGCATTAAAATTTAAAACTACAATTAACTAAATTCGAATTTACTGTAAATTATTTTTGAGTTTATTTCGCCATTAAACTGTGCCGCAGAAGTGAATGAACGAATGAATACACTAATTCCATTTGGAAAAGCAGGAATGAGTGCGGAAATGGGCAGTGTACATTAATTACCCACAAAATAGAAAAAAAGAGAGAAGAAGAGAAAAAGTCGAGAACAAACGAAAATGTGAAAAGTAAGTAGAAAATATTTCAAAAACATTATTGTTAAGTACTTTTGTGTGCACTTGTGGTTCCCCAAATTGTTTTAGCAACTTTTTTTCTTCATTTTTTGGCTGCGTCCGCTTTCGCTCATCTAATTTCTGCTTAACTATTATATGTATTTGCAGCTGAAAAGTTTCAATTGAATTGTAGAAATTGTTTAATATCAAATATGCGTTTGCACAAGTGCTTAACTGTAATACAAACGGCCAAACAATTACACATATTTCCACGCGGCTCAATTATATATGTATAAGTATACACTATATATATCTATAAATGTTTGTATGTGTTGTTGTTGTATGTGTTGTTACAATCGGCTTTTTGGTTTTTATGCATAAAGCCCTCATATAAATTTGAATAAAGCCTCTATTATTATTAAGCGCACAGCATTTTTGCCCTGCCTTGCCTTGTGACTACGTTATTATTATTCGCCGTAATTCCAGTGGGGGATTTTGTACCGTTGAGTGCGTCCTTCTGACAATTACCGCGCGTTCTTTTTATTTTCCTGCGTTGGCAAAGTATACAACGGATTTACAAACGCAAATACGAAACATACATACTTATATGAATATTTCGATATATGTTTGGATGTGTTTCTTTCTGAGAACGATTGGTTGTTTTGGTACAGTGTTTCAAGAGAGCAAAAAAAATAAGTAGTTTTCAGGAGATTCTTTTTTTTTTTTTTTTGAATACTGCTTCAAAATTGTTTTTTTATAAATTACTTTTCTTGATTCGGTGCGCCTTCTTCAGTCTATAATGATATTCTCTATGTTTCACAACCTCAAAACACCAAAGGTTGCTAGTTTCTTCCCAATTTCCAAAACCACACTAACGTTAGTTATATACTATAGATTGATGTCATAACTCTGCTAAACATTTCTCTAATCCTATGCTAAAGCTATGATAATGACTCTAGAAACAATGAAGAAAAACATAGCTTTCGCACAAAAATCGGTGCAAAATTCTCCAATCGTGTTCTAATTTAGTTCTGGGTTTGTCAATATTTCTGGAATGATATAATTGAATTTTCCTCTAGCCTCACTTCATGAGTTGGAGAGTCTAAATTAGCAGCCTTTAAAAGCCCATAATTTTTAATGTTCTGAACTAAATGTCGTCCAACAGCTTATAGTACATTCTTAAGCATAAGTTAGGTTAGGTTCGGTTTCGTACCCTACAATACACTCGAACAGTTAGATGTTTTTGGTGATTCGAAAATATTTAGAAAATTGAAAAGGAAGGAATACCTTTTATTCATATTTCCACATCAGGAATCCTATTTTCGGGCTGTCGTAAACTGAGTATCGAATTACAGTAGACTATCGATTATTCGAATATCCGATTATTCGAACGCATTCGTCTCTGCTTTATTTGACAATTTAATTCTAATTCTTTGGTTTTAAAGAAATAGCAGAAGCAATCAAAATTCTTAGCATTGGTGAAGGGTGCGATGAAGAGAGCATTAAGGAGTGGCTGAACTGTGATAATGAAAACCCTCGATTCCAAATATAATATTTATTTATGAAGATTTCTTCATTGACGATTTGAACAGTAAAGAGAGAAAATATGACGAAGAGAAGCTTTTGAAGCTCAAGATGTTAATATTAAGTGTTTTGAAAGACAGGACGAAACGGTTCCCATACAATTGGTACAGTTGAAGCGCATCAAGTACTTGTCAGCAATAAGAAGAGATGTGATTCATTACGTAAAAGATCAAACTAAAATATTGTTTGTTTTTCTTTTAAATCGATTATCCGCATTATCGATTATCAGCAATACCCTTGGTTTTATTTTATCCGGATAATCGGAATTTAACTGTCATCATTTTTGGGGTCTTAGATAGATCGGTATAGCGGATGTCAGACGACGTACCTAGGCCTTTAGGAAGACCATTCCTCTCCTCACACTACCTTGTCTTCCCTAAACCACTCTGAGGTCTTGTGAATACATTGGAGTATTAACCATATATATGTAGATAGCATTATTTTGAGTATGTTCAATCATGTAAGGAATCGAGTTTTGAGAACTTTTGAACAAAAACAATTTTATTTACAATTCTTGCCATTCAAATACGATTGTTTTCATTCCGTAAGATTATTAAAATTTTTCTAAAAATTTTTACCAAAAATTTCTTTCGAGACAAGAACACTGTAGATTATAATTTTCTTGTGTTTACCGCAAGATAGACAACAATGTCATGCTCAGTTTCGCTAACAATCTCAACGTAGGATGTTTAAGTGAGTATACAAATATTGGGAATTGGTATTTTGATTGCCAACGACCAAGCCGGAACACACAAACATACATACATACATATGTATATGAGCAACGCGAAGCGACTTTAGAAGTGTGAAGACAAACATATACGCGCATTTTCCATGCTTCCGTGCGTAGAAAGCTTACAGGGAGCTTGAGAGTAGCTACATACATGTGGTTGTTGTTATATGTATGTATTGACTTTATAGCGCGATGTTTAATGCAACACTTGCTAGTTATATCGCTTCCTATTTTTTTTGTTGTTGTAGATAATGAAAGTTTATGTGGCGTATTGTTTAAATCGAGCTGAAAATAAGTTCTGTAAAATTCTTTTTCCAAGCAGTCAGCAAGTTGTGCGCCTTAATCAGCAGCAGGCGCGCTTAAAACGCTTTAGTGGGCGGCGACCGACTGACAGCAGCTCCCACAGCCGTTAAAAGTCGGCCAATTTAAGTGCGCGTACTTAACTCGCTGGTGGCGCGGCGGTGGCTGTGGTGGTGGCGCGTATAAATCATACAGTGAATCCCCGTTGTAGCGCCTATACGCCGGGCACTTTACACTTCGCAGAGCCTTAATTTGAATCAGTATTTTAATAAGGGCGCGCAGAGGCGCGGCTGAGGTGGTGGCTTACTATATAAAAAATGTTTGTATGTATGTGTGTGTGTGTGTGCGACAGTTGCTGGTGCTTTTGTCAAATTGATGCTTGATTCAGCGCAAGTCAGCGCGATTAACGCGTAATGCCACGCAATCATTTCGCATGTGTATGTATGTATTTGTGTATGTATGTGTGAATATGTATTTATTATGAGCTTAAGCGTAATTATACATGTACATTTATGCTTAAATGTATATTCACAGTTATTCGCTGCCAGTCAGCAACTACACACACACACTTGCATACATATGAATATGTATATGTATGGTACGTTAAGCAGCTGCATATGAAGACGTTAACGTAAAAACCTTACATAAATAATATTAATTTAATTTTACGCATGAAATATTTCACCCATACATCATGAAGCTCACTTATGTTAAATAAATAATTCCCATCATCATCAACGCATCGTTTGTTAACCGGTCGAGACGGCAGGCAAACGCAACCGTTAACAGCGCCGTCATAAGTGGCAGGTAGCGACCGAGCCGTTGGCACAGAAATGCCAACTCACCTGACGAAAATTAACTGCAGGCATTAAGTGTAATAAGAACATGCTGCTGCATACTTCACACATATGACCATGCAAATACTACTATATAATGTGTGTATATGTGTATGTATGTATGTCTATGTATTACATATTACACACAACATCTGGCCGAGTCATATGGCTCTCACGCCGGTTTTTTTCGATTGCTGACTTTTGCTAAATTAACGTAGCGACGCTCAAATGAATGCGAAAGCTCACCTAAAGCCTAGTAACGGTATACACGAAGTCGACGATCGCCTGGTTGTGCCCAACAGCGGCCAGGAGGCGCACACAAGCAGTCAAATTAATTATGGGATTCAGGTGGACGCCTGTCGGCGCTGTTGACTGGCTAACAACAACAAAAATTAATACAACAACAACAACAGATAAAATAATACAAAAACAAGAAAGAAGTACAGCAACAATAAAAAATAAGTACAACAACAGAATATAATTTCATAAAAATTAGTACAACAACAACAATAAATGATTTCATAAAAATTCACAACAAATATGAACCAACCACCTGCGTAACTATGTGTGTATAATGTGACTACAACAAATTCGCATATTAAATGTAGACACACACATGCGCATATACACATACACACGCACAGATTACTTACAGGATGCCGACAGTTAATGTGACATAAAAGTTCATTAATTTTCATGAAGTTTTAATACAAGCAAAGAGAACCTGTGTTCACTTGTATATACATACATACATATGTATGTAATGCCATATGCTTAACTACTAATTTACATAATCGTGACATGAGTGCGTACTCGGTGTGTGTGTGTGCATGTGTACTACATGATTTTAGTGTCATTAATACGTTTATGAATTAACAACAACAAAAGGTTTGCATGAAAAGTCAAACAAAAAGTGAAAAGGTGTAGCAAATCATCAAGAACTTTGTGTCAGCGACAAGGCATCAGCGGGTACACCGGGCGTATACGTAACGTGACACTGGAGTATGAGTATAACTTTTGTATAGCGTTGCTTGAGTTAATATAAAATGCTTTTGAATAACTTCAAACACACACAAGAATGCATAAATGTTGTAGTTAAAGGGGATGTTTTGTTATAGAAAGCATAAATTCTGCGTGACTGTGAAGCCACTTTATTAAACATGCGAGCAATTTAATAAGTCAGTGACTTCAATGGGTGGGGGTTTAAGTGGAAATTGTTAAATTATTAAAAATATTAAATATTAATTTCTTCGATCTCGATTTTCTTAAGGGAAGTCCATGAAAATTTTCAAAAAATCGATTTTTTTTACTGAAAATATAAAAAGTTTGGCATGTACCGACGGCAATAAAAACAACGATTTTGAATATTAACGAAGCTATAGCTAATTTTATTAATAATAATAATGAATATTTTTATACGCTCGCAACAAAGTTGCTAAGAGAGTATTATAGTTTTGTTCACATAACGGTTGTTTGTTACACCCAAAACTAAACGAGTTAGATTAGGGTTATATTAACCACAGTGATCAGAGTGAAGAGTGGAGTTCAAATCCGGATATCTGTCCGTCCGTGCAAGCTGTAACTTGAGTAAAAATTTAGATATCTTAATGAAACTTGGAACACATGTTCCTTGGCACCATAAGAAGGTTAAGTTCGAAGATGAGCGGAATCGGATCACCGCCACGCCCACAAAATGGTGATAACCGAAAACACATAAAGAGCTATAACTAAGCCATAAATTAAGCTATGAACTTATAATTTGGTACAAACGAATATTCTAGGAAGGTGCATATTTGGATGTAATTTGTTTGTGAAAGTAGGCGTGGCCCCGCCCCATATTAAGTTTTTTATTCATATCTCGTATGAATAAAACATCTATCAAACATGTCTCCTTTCCTCCACGAAAATAATGTAATACCAGCGCATCAATTCGGGTTTCGTGCAAAACATAGCACGATAGAGCAAGTAAATAGAATAACTAACGAAATAAGAAAAGCATTTGAGCACAGAGAGTACTGTTCAGCTATATTTCTAAATGTTGCTCAGGCATTTGATAAGGTGTGGCATGAAGGGCTTTTATATAAGATCAAAAACATTCTACCTTTAGAATTGTATAAAATTTTGGAGTCTTATTTAAATAATAGATAATTTATGGTTAAAGTAGGAGACTTCATATCTGATGAACGACAAATAAGGGCTGGTGTACCACAAGGCAGTGTTTTAGGGCCAACTCTGTACATCATATATACTGCTGATCTTCCAACAGCTAATAATGTTTTGACATCAACTTTCGCGGATGACACAGCTTTAGTGAGCCGTAACAAATGCCACATTATAGCATCAAGAATATTAGCGGAGCACTTAAGATCTGTCGAAGAATGGCTAGCCAACTGGCGTATAAATGTGAATGAACAAAAGTGTAAGCACGTTACATATTCGCTAAGACCAAAAATGTGTCCGGCAGCAAAAATGAACAATATTTTGGTGCCCCAAGCGAATGAAGTTACCTATCTTGGTATTCACCTAGATAGAAGGCTTACGTGGAGAAAACATATATCTAGTAAAATAACTAGCATGAAGATAAGAGCTGCAAATTTAAATTGGCTTATAAATAAAAACTCTAAACTTAGCCTAGACAACAAAGTGCTTTTATACAATGCGGTCATAAAGCCGATTTGGATGTATGGCATTCAACTGTGAAGTACGACCTGTGCAACTAATATTGATATAATACAAAGGTTCCAATCGAAAATGCTTAGAACAATCACGTGCTCACCATGGTACATGCGCATTGATAATATCCATAAAGATCTTGGTATCCCTATGGTAAAGAAAGAAGTAGAGGACAGCAGATTGAAATATATATCTAAACTCCGTGATCACCCAAACCCATTGGCTAATGCTTTAGTACAATCCTGTTATCAATCACGTCTAAAAAGAAGAGATATGCCTGCATACTAAGGAGCAACGTTTCACCAAAACAACTCAATCACCTGGTTGAGCTTATCTAGTTTTAATTAGTTTTAAGATTTTATAACTTATTGTTAGGCTTTAAAGAGCAGATTCAGTAAATAAATGTATATTGAAAAAAAAAATATCTCGTAAACTACTAAAGCTGTATCAACGAAACTTTCAGGAGTCGTTTTTCTCAGGTATTTTGTATATTCAAAAAATGGAGAAAATCGGATTATAACCATGCCCACCTCCCATATAAAGCTTGCGTTGAAAACTACTAAAAATGCTTTAATTCTGTAAGGAAAACAAACAGAAGCCTTAAATTTCATTATAAGTAAGGCATATAAGAGCTGCATTCAAAATTGTACACAAAATTTTAAATGGGCGTGGTTCCGCCCACTTATGGGTCAAAAATCCGAAAATATCTCTGAAACAACTCGACCAATTTCAATGAAATTCGGTTTGTAATATTTCCCTTGCATCCCAATTATATGTTGTGAAAATAGGCCAAATCGGTTCACAACCACGCCTACTGCCTACTAAACTTTGAAGTCGACCTGAATAGTTTGCTTTACAATATATAAAGTAAGCACTAGTGAAGATATCGGTGCAGAACTTTGGATAAATACTATGTTAATAGTGTGGCAGCCCCATTCTAAAAATCGCCGAAATCGGACCATAGGTTTTTAAGGCCCCATATATCGAACACGAGGACCTCGGTGCTTCTAACCTAATATTATGGTTTCCAACATTCAATGGACTTTATACAATATATATGACGAATATGTGGGTCAAATTGTGTATTATATAATATAAATAAAGTTAAATAAATAAATTGCGAGAGTATAAAATGTTCGGTTACACCCGAACTTAGCCCTTCCTTACTTGTTTTTTTTTAATTTAATATGCTTATTCTTTCCATTAATATGTCCTAAAAGCATTTCAATTTTTTTTTACAAATCAATGATTGATGAGCGATAAATAGAGCACTTTGGGTCCTCATGTCGAAGGCAGCAGACAAAAAATTATCTCGAACCGCCATTTTGAAAGGAAAAAGGAACTTTTACTTTTATACTATTCTAGAAATATTCAATAAAATTGTGTCAAAGCTCAAAAACAATAAAATTATTTTACCAACTTCAAATACATTTTTTAAGAAATTAAAGATTTTTTGGCTTTTCCATGGTCATAGTTAAACCAAGAACTAAGTCAGTTAGTAACAAGATCCTTTTATTTTCTTGTTAACCTTGATTTAGAATATTTACTATTAGCAATTTTTTCACTGTCTCCTAAAATTTACAACAACATAAAATATATATTATTTTCCAATATTAAAAAATAAATTCAACCTCCTTTTCATTTCAAGCATCTTCAAAATTTATATGCGATAATTTTCACATTTCCCGCAACGACACATCGATTATGAGCCTCTGCTTTTCAGCAAACAAACCGCGAAATAATCGTTAAGTCAAATAGAATATATTTATATATAAATAAAATTTACATAAATATCAACTTAAGACAATTTTATTACAAACTCAACTGCCTAAAACTGTACTCAAACACATATACCTCGATATAGATAGATGTGCCATAAATGTCTGCATAATATTTCTATATCGTTGCCATCTTCTTAAATCCGTTTATTTACACTTAACCGTAAATATAGCGGCATTTGCGATAATCTTCGAAGCTTTGCAAATAATCGATTTAGCTCAATTTGCAAATTATGCTATTTACATAAATCCGTAGTAAAACAATTTTAAAATGTCTCACTTGAGTGTATTTATGAGTATAATCATAATTGCATTAGCTAACAAACTGGTGTATATTGACAAAGAAATAAATAGTTTCTTTTAATATATTTCAGGTAAATGATGGTTAATTGATGTTTTATGCTTGTTGGTATCAAACATAATTTATTTGAACTTTAATATGAAGATTTTCCACAGCGAAGACCCTTATAGATAAAAAATTTTTATACTTAAAGAAACTATATTTTAGTCAGCATCGAGTTTGATTAAAGATAAGATAGATATGTTGTAATTTTTTAGCTTTTTACCACACTTGATATATTCACCATATGGTGAGTTATGAAACTTGAATCGGAAACTGGAAATCTGTTTTTCGAATGACTGAACCGATTTTTACCACACTTAAGCTTTTCACCATATGGTGAGTTATGAAACTGGATTCGATCTTCAACTGGAAATCCTATTTTCGAATGATTGAACCGAAATACAAACTAAATCTCTACTTAAATATTTTTGATGGATCGTTTCGGCTATTTCCCAAAATATATATTTTTTTATTATGAAATACAAATTAAATCTCTACTTAAATATTTTTGATGGATCGTTTCGGCTATTTCTTTATAAATATATATATTTTTTTTCAGAATATATATTTATTTATTTTTTTCAGAATAAAAAAATATATTTTTTGGGAAATAGCCGAAACGATCCATCAAAAATATTTAAGTTGAGCTTTGGTTTGTATTATTCTGAAAAAATATATATATTTTGCAAGTTACCGAAAAAATGCTGGTAGGAAAAGGTCCGGAAGCAAAACATTCAAAGATATCAGCTTAATACAAATCGTTTGATAGTATAGAGCAAGTCGAATAATAGTACTGATGGTGGTTTTCAAGAGAAAAAATCATGGCAATTAGCCTAAGAGTATTATAATTTTTATTTTTTGTTCCAAATTTAAAGCAGACATTTTTTTACTATTTTGAACCGACCTGATACTAATATATTTCAGTACGAAAGCTGAGAGTCCCAATTTTTTACAAGAATATTTACAACAATAGTACCATAACTGTAGAAAACTGAATTTTTGGCTATTTACTTTTTCAAAATTTTTGAGTTCGATACAACACTCTACCAGTAAACCAACGATTTGCATAAGCTAAATGCAGAACCATTAATCATCACTATAATTGTGATCAAAAAGCAAATCAACACAAATCAATGTAAATGCATACATTTACTGTTCTACATGTCATGGAACGGAAAAAAATCACAAATGTCTGCTTTTAATTTAGAAGAGCAGCAAAAAAAGAAACAGACCAAAGTAAAACTGCTAACATATGCACATGCATATGTAATGGGAAATTATTTGCGGATATGTCAAAAAGCACAACAAAAGGAAACAAACAACAACAAACATATGTGAAAAATAAGCAGAAGCATATGAGGGCACTAAGGACTGCCAGCCCAAATAACGAGCAGCCAACGAAGTGAGCAGCTGCGACAACAGCCAGTCATAAAAAAATCGCAAACAAAATATCAACATAAACAAAAACATAAACTATTTTAATATGCGCACGCAACAGCAACAACAACAAAACAAGCTACATACGCCTACTAGTGCACGCACACAGCCAAAACAACAACAGACACACATACACCGATACACCAACCTCCATATGTGTGTGTGTGTGTAGGACAATGCCTGGAGTAGTCGCAGTGCCGAGTTGACAAGTTTTGCCAGCGCTAACTGTTAGCAAGGCACACACACACTTGCGCACTCGTGCATTGGCCACAAAAGGCATAAAAATGGTAGAGAAATGAAAAGAAAAATTATTGTAATGCAAACAATAAAAGTAAAAAAGTAAAAAAGCGAGAAAAAAAATGTAAAAGTTGCAAAAACACAAGTGAAAGGTTGCGCAAAAATGAGTGCTCACATGCTTACATATGTGTATGTGTGTGTGTTCGAGTGTAGGCATGTAAATAAGGGCAGCCCACGCAACCAACAAGCGTCAATACACTCAGTACATTGATGAGGGAAGGGGAGGGGAGAGGGGTTAGAGTGGACGGTTTGTGGGCGTCATTGATGAAAACCGCAGTTATACTTGGACGCAGAGGAGTCGGCGCCCTCAGCGTTCATTGTGATGAACAAGCCGCGTGTGCTTTCACATATATAGATTTCTACTTGAAACACTGCGCAACAGCAGATCGGAATCGAATCAAATAGGCGACGTTGAAATCCCACAAAATAAAAAAAAAGTTCTTAAGTTAAAATGTGGGATTTTTATAGTGATTCCTTGCAAAAATTGAAACGAGAAACGAGTTACCAATGTTCCAGTTGATCCGTTCTTCATGTCGATCCCCACTCTAAGATCCAGTGATGGTTCCAGGTGGTCCCAGTGATTTACTGAGTTTCTCATTAGTAGTAACTATTTTTCAGAAGACGGATTTACGGATTTATAAAAAATAAATTTAGACTTGCTTCCTTTAGTCCAGAACCCGACATTTCTGAAGCAGATGTCGATGTTTCCAGACCACCTTTATCTTTTTTATTTGTATTTTTGTATAATTTGTAAATTAAATTTTTCGGTCACACTCAAATTGGTGTTCTCTCAGTCAATTATCTCCACCTCCAAAACATCAGGTTAGTATTGAGTTACGGTCTTCGAACTGTTGTAGAAGTGATATGTCGAAGGTGTCCACTTCACGTTATTATTTTTCCGTTCTTCCATCATTAAATGCTCTGCTTAAGGTTCATTATGCAAATATAAATAGCAGCGATGGTTCAAAGGTAGTTACACTCCAGTTCATAGACGTCAAATTACCAAACACCATGTGTCATAAATCACTCTTGAGTAAAAATTTTTACATTTTGTTGATCAGTGTATTAACATGTACATGAGTATTCAAATCAGACTTTGATGGCAACAAACTCAAATATATAAATATATGAGCAATTTTCGAACCCAGCAAGAAAGTCCAGTTTTTGTCTAAAGTTGAAAAGAGCAAGCGAAAAATAACTCCTGTTGCAAGAAGTGCTTCAGAACGATACGAACCGATTGTTACTATGAGAGCTCAGAGCTCGCCGATATTGAGATGATTTGAAATCGGTTATTTTTGTTATCGTTGTAGCAGCATTCGTGAAATCTTTTCAGTGATTGCTAATGTGATATCCATTCATGGATGGACATAGAGTACTTTCTGATCTGTTTCAGTTAACTAAATTCGATCGTCCTCGAGTGGGAGCGTTGTCGATTGTTTTCGAAAAGATCATACTTAAAACAAGTAAGGAAGGGCTAAGTTCGGGTGTAACCGAACATTTTATACTCTCGCAATTTATTTATTTAACTTTATTTATATTATATAATATACAATTTGACCCACATATTCGTCATATATATTGTATAAAGTCCATTGAAAGTTGGAAACCATAATATTAGATTAGAAGCACCGAGGTCCTCGTGTTCGATATATGGGGCCTTAAAAACCTATGGTCTGATTTCGGCGATTTTTAGAATGGGGCTGCCACACTATTAACATAGTATTTGTGCAAAGTTCTGCATCGATATCTTCACTAGAGCTTACTTTATATATTGCAAAGTAAACGATTCAGATCGTCTTCAAAGTTCTGGTATATAGGAAGTAGGCGTGGTTGGTTGTGAAGCGATTTGACCTATTTTCACAACATAACAAGTGGCTTAAAAAAACGACTGCAGAAAGTTTGGTTTATATAGCTCTATTGATTTCCGAGATATATACAAAAAACCTATTGGGGGCGGGGCCACGCCCACCTCCCCAAAAAAATTACATCCAAATATGCCCCTTCATAGTGCGATCCTTCATACCAAATTTTATTTCCATAGCTTTATTTATGGCTAAGTTATGGCACTCTAGCAACTTTGTTGCGAGAGTATAATTAGTCTCTAAAAATCCCGAAATTCCGGTCCGCTCCGGTTATCTGAATATCGTATTCAACTCGGAGCTGGATCGATCATATTTCGAAGAAATCATATAAAACATGTGATTTGTGCCTAAAAATTCATGTCATTAAAGTTTACTAAATATGACTGGCATATTCGAGACAAAACTCCTCCCGATAATGTCACCTTTAAGTTGAGTAGCGAGGTAAAGTTACTGCTTCCCAAAACCACAAACTCTCCATTTATAAATGTTTACTAAATAATCGAATTTCCTGTGGGGCGTTTTTGTTTGTACCTTCATATATCGTTCGTATATATGTATTATATAGTATATGCGTACTTAGTAATCTGCATTCACTATTTTGTTGAATGCAAAACATAACCTAAAATCAACGGCTGTCGGAGCTATGAAAACAATATGCAAATGCAAGTAAACATTATAGATGTCCGCTTACATGCACACACACTTACAAAGCGGTACATGCATTTTCGGGTTTACTCACCGAATGTAAATTGGTCGTAAAGCAAGTTGGCTGCCAACTGCTGCCAACGGACACTAATAAAAGAAATTGCGGCGAAACACCGAAATTGTGTGGGCAACCAAGTTTGGGCAGTGGGCGAACTTCGTTGCTACAAAGTAGTCTACCGACAGAATTTCGGTGTATGCATTTTTGACTACAAAGAGTTTAAATTTAAATGGAGTTTACATGGCGATTAAATTCGTCATGAGAGTAGTCGTTGTTCAAAATCGAGATAGAACTACGTCCAGTCTACTGAGAATAAGTTTTTGAGTATTTTCTCGCATAATCTCGGACTTTTGTTCGATCGAGGCTAAAGAATGGGTGCTAGAGCCAAACCGTCCTGAACTAGCGTCGTTCCTAACAAGAATAGTAGTTCGTAATAAGTAAGATAACCTCAAAATATATAGTTTCCCCAAATTTCATTGCATACTTTTTCTTACACAAATAGCTTTAGTTTAACTTAAGCCAAAGAGTAATTAAAATTAGCTTTCGATCAGCTTTAATCTAGTAACTCTGGAGGTTGCTATATATCTCGATAGATATCTCAAAGACTAATTTATAGAGACCTAAGGAACGACATCTAATTTGCATTTCTTTCAATCGTAACGAAATTGTTTTCTTAATAATTCCTTAGAACAACATTTACCTCTATTACTACTAAAGAAAGAAGAGCCGAAAAAGAATAATTTTAATTTTTCGAGACCTGATTATGCTAATTACCAGGATATAAGAGGGTATAAAGATCTCGAAGAGGTCTTATACAGTGTGCTCTAGGGCCAAAACTTTCTGAGAAAGCGTGTTTCCTACCAGAAATGCTGGTCCATATTAAAATATAAACTCAAAGTGAATACTAACGAGACACTAGCCAATATTCCTTTCGGTCCAAGGCTAGTTCTGCTCAATTATTAAATTCTAATTACCATTTCTAGTGAAGTACATAGTAAATCCATAGCCAAGAATAAAAAACTCATTGAATTTAAGCTCCTAGCGAACAGCTGTCTGGCAACACTATACCATAACTGAATTATATTCTCCAAAAGTGGAAATATTGAAACGCACATGTTGCAAATTGTTGCTGAATTTTGATGTTAAACAAAGTGAATAGTGGTGTTGTGGTGCGATAGCAACAGCCGTGAAACTTTTATTTACACTATTACTGCTGTTCGTGCAACTTCTGTGGAATAATATTAAATATGTACAAAAAAGAAACACCAGAAAGCGACGGAGAAAAAGAAAACCTAGAAGACTAAAGTGCAATAAACAAAAGCGGATGAGCGAAAGGTACCGAAAGGACGTGCTCAGAGTACAAGTGTCCGGCCGACGGCATGAGCAATCAGCGAACGGCGGCGCCACGGGAGCGCAACTGATGACGTACATGATGATGATGATGACGATGAAGAAGAAGCTCCGCAACGAAGTTTTACTCCGACATTTGAGTAGCAAATAACAATGCCTGCCACTTCACTTTTGTGTCATAAAACAAATGCGTTGACGGGGCGGCGAAAGGCACGCTCACTAGAGCGCACTGCACGTTGGGGCACCTTTTTGGGCGCAATATGCGTGGAATGAGGCACGCACACTCTTATGAAAGTTTGGCTTTAACTACTTCGAAAACCGAAACCGACGCAACGCAGAAGCAACAAGAGACCATCAAACAGAGTGCCTAGGCGCCGACTGACGTAGGCCAGCGTTGTGCTGTCGCAGACCCAGAGGCTGTTGGTAATTGGAGCTCAAGCTAATGCGCCCGCTGGGTGCAAAACTGTTGTGTGAATTATTGATTAGTGGCAACCCCAAAGTGAACGAAGAAGATGCCCGCAAAAGACGCTTACCCACACTGACGCACGCACTCGATGAGATCCATTTATTTGCCGCACGCTGTGGACTTTCTGGCCAGGCGGTGCCGCACAACTCCAACTACTTTATCATCAATGGGATTTTGAAGAGACAACAAGTGAGCACGCCAAGGGCATTAGAGCTGATAATGGACTGCGTTCGAGAAAATGAAGAACCAAAAAGGGATAACCATAAGTTTGCCGAGGGTTGGTGTGGGTTGATTGAGGTTGGTCCGAAAGTGGAAAGTTTCAAAAGCACCTCAGCAACTTAGTCAATATTTTAATAAAGGCGCTCCCGTTCGAGATTATGGAGTACTGTTTGGGATGAAGTGGTTGGGCTAGCTATGTACGTTTGTATGCTTAACGGTATATACTGTTGTGTGGTTTTTTGTATCGTACAACTGTCTGTTTTTGCCTTGGCATTGACCTTTTCGGCTATCGACTGAAAGGTGAACTTTTGCCTTTATTCACTCATTGAGTACAAACGCAAATTATTAATATAAAAAATTTTGCTTTTTTGCCCAAATTGGGTCAACAGCTTTTGCTGAAAGCACGAAATTATTAAAAATAAAGCAAAAGAGTGTGAAAAAGCAACGAAAAGCAGACATCAAGGAATTTTTAGTATTGTATTAAACATTTCAAGGCTGTCTTTCGTGTTACGGCAATTTGCCTAAAAGCAGCAACAACAAGCACAAGTGACTTTTAAATTGTGTTTGTCATTTTTCTACGCTCTGATAATGAATCATAGCTTGAATTTAATTTAATACGTGGGATAATGTTCTGTAAGAGGATTAAATGATTTTAATTACAGATTAATTTTAATGCAGACTTAAATAACAAAAAATGTATCGCTTTAAGCTTTTAAAATTTAGTTGAAAACGATATCTGAAAAAAAAATATTTTTTATAATTTTTCAGTTTTTATTAATAATATTTTAAATTATAGCCATTGATCTCGCCTATTATGCGGAAGACGGATTGAATTGAATGGATTAATTTCAGCTTGGATCCGTACCCCTACGTTTCTCATCTCCTTTGGACACTTGAGGCTGTCAGTGACGAAGGTTAATAGACTTTGTTCATCGAGTTCGCCACAACAGTTCTCGTGGTTCGAAAAAATTCTAAACTAGCAAATGTTGACGGTTGAACGATTCTTAACAGGCTTATAGTATTCGAGGCCTTTCTTTATCCAAGCAGGGTAAGTCAAAACTGAGGTAGACAGATTTCTTATGGAAATATCAAAAAAACGTTTCAGAACTTGAGAATATTCAGTGATGCCATTATAAATCAACTTTTTTTTTACAAAATCGAGATTACAGAAACGAAGTCTCAGAGAAACCGTGTATGAACCTTCACCACTCTCAACTATGTCAGTTCATTTTTCTTCTTCTTGACTGGCGTAGACACCGCTTACGCGGTTATGGCCGAGTCCAAAACAGCGCGCCACGTCTCGCTACTTCTGGCAGTTTGGCGCCAATTGGTTATACCAAGCTAAGCCAGGTCTCTCTCCACCTGGTCCTTCCACCGGAGTGGAGGTCGTCCTCTTCCGCGGCTTCCTCCAGTGGGTACTGCATCGAATACTTTCAGAGCTGGAGCACTTTCATCCATTCGAACAACATGACCTAGCCAGCGTAGCCGCTGTCTTTTTATTCGCTGGACTATGTCTATGTCGTCGAATAACACATACAGCTCATCGTTCCATCGTCTGCGGTATTCTCCGTTGCCAATGTTTAAGGGACCATAAATCTTCCGCAAAACCTTTCTCTCGAAAACTCCTAGTGCCGTCTCATCGGATGTTGATATCGTCCACGCTTCTGCACCGTAAAGTAGGACGGGAATGATGAGAGACTTATAGAGTTTGGTTTTTGTTCGTCGAGAGAGGACTTTACTTTTCAATTGTCTACTTAGTCCATAGTAGCATTTGTTGACAAGAGTGATTCTACATGGGATTTCCAGGCTGGTTCAGTCCATTCACCACACTAAAAAGTTGTTTTACAAAATGGATCTCAGAGAAGCAGATCAAGTCTTGGTGAAGATCATAATAGCTGATCTTACTAAAGAACTGCAAATCAAGCGAAAGAAATGAACCTGACAAAATGCGAGTTCGGGCGTCACTGACTTTAGACAAGCACTGAACTCCATTAACAGACGAGCTTTTAAGCTATTAACACATTCATCAGCTCCCTCCCATCCAGTTAATAGCGTCATTGGAGTCAAATCACCACCCATTGTAAACACCGAGCTCCAGTTGCTTACCAGTTGTGACCCGCGAGCAACTTCGTGCTCGATTCCATCGAAACAGCTCGATTATGGGCATCCCATTAGATTAGTTCAAGCAAAGCTAGATAACAACAACCAGGCTCTTTGGTAGGGTATTACAAAAGTGTGCTCCAAATTACATTGCCTTGGACTGGGCAGGGGGCAGGATTCTTAAAGTACAGAGCAAATCTCTGTACATCTGACATTGCCAGGAAATTCATGAAATTCATAAGATAAATTTATTTGGTTAAACGTAATGGCGGCTTTCGTTTATATTCACTAACACCTCTACCAGTTGTAGCCTCTAGTATTGTATGAGGTCTAAATCTTACAAGAAGAGTGCTCTACAAGTTTTGGGAAGCCTCCGATTGACTGAGCAAACTTTAAGGAGCCTTTTTCTATAACTTTGAAACTTTTTCTTCGGTCAGGTTTAGAACCCACGGCACTCAGATTGGTGAATCAAGTAATTATATATAAATCACTTAAATATTTCTGTAGAAAATGTACCTATATATGTACTTTAATAAATACAGTACATTTATATTGACACTTCCAACACAAACTTGGCCTTTCTACGCCTGAAATTGACACATTTCATATGCACTTCCTTCACTTTCCAGCACTTCCTTCACTATGCAGCAATTATTGTCACTATGACAAGGTCAGTAATAGTTCAACACAGCCCACTTTCTTTTACCTCACTCTCTATCTCTCGCTCACCACCCCACACGTCGCAGGCGGCTATTCAAAATCAGTCATAAAATGTGGAAAATGAATATTTTCTTTTGATAAGCCTTCGTATTTTTCCACATTTCTGTTTTTGTATCACAGTTACCTGCGACAGCGAAGGCCAACAAGCTTTCGCAGCGCAGAAACCTTTGTTTTGCAAACCCAGTGAACTTGTTACCGGATTTGTACGTTTTCATAGTTGACATTGTCAAAATAAGATAATACATTCTACAGCCTGGCAGCCGGGCAGCAGGTGTTGCTAAATGTCAGCCGAAATTGCAAAAAAAGCACACACAAACACACATACAACAATGACAAGAATAATACATGTGTCTACATATATGCGTAACAGAGTAGAAGAAATAACAAAAACACAGTGTCACCACTACATTTACAACAACAGCAACAACGGCGGCAGCGGTGGCAAGGTAACAAAAGCGGCGGCGAAAAAAATGCTGAAAAGCGCATCAACTTGTGGCATCAAGAGGTGGGTCCAGAGTAGTGAAGCATATAAAAAGCGAAAACTAAAAAAAAACAAGTAAGGAAGGGCTAAGTTCGGGTGTAACCGAACATTTTATACTCTCGCAATTTATTGATGTAATTTTATAAAGATAACACAAGTCGACCCATATATTTGGTATAAAGTTCAATAGAATAACGAAAATCATCATAAATAGTATATGGGGACTGAGGTAATTCCTAAACCGATTTCACTCGTTTTCACCACCAAGATACAATGTATCGAAGACTATACGCTCACTTAATTTAATATTACTTATAATTAGGTATATGGGATCTGGGGAAAGTTATGACCCGATTTTTACCATTTCAGGTACAGAGAGAAACTGTTATAAGAAAAAAATTCAGAGAGAATGAATTACATTAAAATATCTGAGGGATTAACCTATATTTTCGGTGAAAAATTAACCTTAGGCACTAGGTTCTTCATGTTCGATATTAGGGGCCTTGAAAAGTCATGGTCCGATTTTGACAATTTTTCCACAAGTGATGTCGCAGCTCAAATACAGTATTTGTGTAAAGTTTTATTCCGCTAGCTTCATTGATTCCTTATGAATACATTATAAAGTGAACGAATCAGATGGAATTCAAAATTGAGTTATATGGGAAGTAGACGTAGTTGTGAACCGATTTCGCCCATATTCCACCCGTGTCATCAGGGTGTCAAGAAAGTATTATATACCGAATTTCATTGAAATCTGTCGAGTAGTTCTTGAGATATGGTTTTTGACCCATAAGTGGGCGACGCCACGCCCTTTTTCCATTTTGTAAAAAAATCTCAGTGCAGCTTCCTTCTGCCATTTCTTATGTAAAATTTGGTGTTTCTGACGTTTTTCGTTAGTGAGTTAACCCACTTTTAGTAATTTTCAACCTAACCTTTGTATGGGAGGTGGGCGTGGTTATTATCCGATTTCTTTCATTTTTGGACTGTATAAGGAAATGGCTAAAAGAACTGACTGCAGAAAGTTCTGTTTATATGGCTTTATTGGTTTGCGAGATATATACAAATAACCGATTTGGGGGCGGGCCACGCCCACTTTCTCAAAAAAATTACATCCAAATGTGCCCCTCCCTAATGGGATCCTATGTTCCAAATTTCATTTTCATAACTTTATTTATGGCTTAGTTATGACACTGTATAGGTTTTCGGTTTCCACCATTTTGTGGGCGTGGCAGTGGACCGATTTTGCCCATTTTCGAAAGCAACCTCCTCAGGGTGCCAAGGAACATGTGTTCCAAGTTTCATTAAGATATCTCAATTTTTACTCAAGTTATCGCTTGCACGGACAGACGGACAGACGGACAGACGGACGGACAGACATCCGGATTTCAAATCCACTCGTCATCCTGATCATTTATGTATATATAACCCCATATCTAACTCTTATATTTCTTGGTGACACAAACAACCGTTATGTGAACAAAACTATGATACTCTGTGCAACAGGTTGCGAGAGTATAAAAATGTGAAAAAAATGTGGAAAGCGAATGGAGAATGGAGTTGTCGCCGGTAGTGTAGTAATACATTTATTGCCCCAGAAATGTGAGCCCAGATTTGGTTTGTGCTAAAAGGTTTTTCGCTTTGTGCACGAAAATCGGGCGAACAAAATGGCGAACAAGAAGCGAAATTTTAAACTAACCAATTTTGATGGCAATCGGCAAAAAAGGACACGGAGAAGAAAAATTTTACATTTTTTCATACGCAGACAGAATAACAACAACAACAAATTGCCATATATAAATATGTATATATTTGTGAAATATTGGCTGTTGAGTTTGCATACAAAAAATGCACACACACTGATAAACATATACCGAAAACGGTATTTGTATGCAAACAGTGTTGCTTTTTATTTGCGTCCCCAGCATCGGGTACAGCGTTATAAGTTGTTTAACCGCAGGAAAAAATAACAAAATATTTAAGGTCTTAATTGGAGTGACAAAAAGGTTTTAAAATCATGATTTACACACACACGTATACGCACACATATGAATATATATGTGGCCACTCACATTCATTTTTCGCTCGCATTCGATGCCCAAAATATGCAAAGCTGTAAAAGCAATAAACAAGAAATAATAAAAATATAAACAAATTTAAACTTATTGCTAACGTTTATTGCCGACAAAGGCATTGCGTAATAGCGTGGATTTGCATATAAAGAGGTGAATATTTTGGGCGCTCTTGTTTTGCTCAGCTGCAACCAGATTATTGGAAAATGCGCGCCAGCGTTAATTTTTCGGCAATTTATGCGGTGAAATTAGTTTAAGTGGAGGCTAAATATTTTATATTTGTTGCAAATAGATTTGTTTAAAAAATCTATTTAAATTAAAAATAATATTTCACTGTGGACTGTGGTGAGTTTTCAATCACATTGTATACTTCCAGGCGCAAACTGATTTCGTTCGACTAAGCGTGTAATTCTCATATGGTTAATAGATACAAAATCTTTGTTTTTATGTTCTTTATATACATATTTCCCGATAAGAACAAGACAATCCTAAGCTTTATATAATTTATGAGTGTTGCAAGATTAGTTTAATGGGCATTTCGGAGATAAAAATTATTTGAAAAAGTGTGTATATCTTTGAAACTGGTTGAAAACACTTCAGGGCTGCTTTCATACATAGCTCAGGCAATTTGCTAAAAATGTTACGGTAACCTAAGATTAAAATCGAAAGCCTTATAAGTGTAATTTTTATCTTCATCCTGAAATAAAACCAAGATGTTGATAGTGATCCACCTAAAATAACAACAACATTTTTATTCATTTATCGAATAGTACATGTCTTTTAATTTAAAATTTCAGATAGCTCTTGAAAATCACACTTTATAAGATATAGCGTACTCGGCAAATGTTGTCCTGCTATTCAAGCTACGGAGAAGCTCAACGGAGACAGGTTCGACGAAGGTTTTTCGTATGGTGCCAATACTTTGTATATCCATCAGGATCATCGAAATTGAACTTTTTCCCGTCGCTGAATACCTTTCAATACTTCGCCATTCTTTGTCTTAAAATTGGTACTTATCGTAAATGTACACTTATCGAGTACACGTCGGAGATTCCATAATGGTGTGGGTTGCCTTTTGTTATGCAGGAAAGACCCCAATTTGCTATATATCGACAAAAACTAATGCATCGATATATTTGGACTTACTCGATGATAAATTAATATAATTTACAGGACAAAATTACCGGGATAATTGGATTGTTTTCCAGCAAGACAATGCTCCAATTCACAATGCAACTCTTACTAAAACGTTTTTCGAGTCCAGAAAAATACAGCTTTTGGACTGGCCAGCTAAGAATACGGATTTATACCCTCTTGCGGATCTATGGGGAATATTATCCGCTAAGGTTTTTTAAAATGGACGCCAATATAATACCGTAAAGGAGTAGAAATGGCAATACAGCGAAAATAGACACAAATCAGCCAATCAGACCACGCTAAAATGTTTGTTTGATTCAATGCCATCACATCTTAATCAAGTCAAAATTCATAAAGAAAAGCTTATTAATAACTGGCAATCTTAATTCATCAAAATATTTGAAAAACTAACAATCTTTTAAACATGCACATATAAATATTTTCTATGAACCATATTTTTACTTCTCATTCTTTTCGCATATACTAAAGTAATTTCAGTTTATTTTTGCTATGTGATCTTGCTATGAATACAAATAATTAAACGAAAACCAAAACTTCGCTAGGGCCTTTTAATTTAATTTTTTAATAATTTGAAGTCATGCACATATAATTTTTTTACTGAGGTATAAGGATAATAAACAATTAATATAATTGGAATTGATATATAATTTATGGCCAATATAAAACATGAAAAAAATTTAATAATTTAAAATTAATTAAATGCAATATTTAAGTTAGACCGAATGGTGACTACAAACTATGCGCGAATCCACCTGAAGACACATAAAAAATTTCATTCAAATCTGTTCAGCCGTTTAGGAGGAGTTCAGTGAAAAACACACATACAGAAGAATTTTATATATAAAGATAGACAATTAAATAAAAATATTTATAAATAATTATATACCCATTCCCATAAAAAAATGTCGCTGACAACCAACTGGAATTGATGGCTTCATAACAAATGTCAATGGTTGTCGAAATCCCTTTAAAAAAATGCCACAACATGCCCATAAATCAATTAGAAAATCGGATATTATACGCAACGCTGAACAGCTCAAATTAATAACAAATTAGCAAGTTAACGAGAGCGCCGCTGTCAGATTGTCTGCAAATGGTTGGCAAGTATTGATAAACGAACAAAAGCGTAAATGAAGCGAAAGTTGGCTATCAAAAACAGCAGCGTCTCTCACACTGGACTAGACAGAAGATCAGATAACCTTACGCAGACAGATGAGCGATGAAAGCACGCTTGAGACACACACTAACAACTAACAGTGAATGGACGTCAGTCACACCAGTCAGCTGCTGCTGCTGCTGAGCGCCAAAGCCAAACCAAAGCGGATAATTAGTAAGAAAAACAAACAAGCCGTGTGCTGCGGAGGATACACACGTAGTGAAAATGCTCGCAAAGAAATCAACGAACGGGAAGACCGCACACACACTACTATATATATATATATATATTGAGATATGTCTGTAGTCCGTGGCTGCTGTCCATACTGGTATACACGCCAGTGGCGACGACAAAAGCCAATGCAAACGAAAAACTCAATGGTATGATGACTATTAGTATGACTGGCCGCAGGCAAGCAAATGATTACAATGTCTGAAAGGCAATCAAGTATAATGATTCAGCAGACACACCAGTGCGCCATTGCACATGTACGAGCAGTAACTGAAGAGGAAGAAAGGAAGTGGAAACCCAGTGAATATTTGTTGGATGATTGGAGGGTGTTGAAAGGAAGTGATTGAAAACTCGTGGACAATTTTAGGTAGAGGTCAACTCATTTGAAATGTTTCCTAATGCGATGTTACTGATCACAAAGAGATTTGTAGTGCTAATTAAGTCGGGCTTTTATAAGCTTTTAAGGTTATCAGTGATCTATAATCGAGGTAATTAAACAATAATTATTATTAAATGGAGTGTATATATACGGTAGACCGAGAGAGACGAACTTCATCCATTATGTTTCAAAAGAAGACCAGTACAGAAAGCCCTATTTAAAACTCAAACTTCCTTCTATTAACTCGTTATAATTTGATAGCAGGTGTCAATTGTGGTCTCATTTCCCTAGGAAGACTATTCATCAGTCAGGAATATAATTTTATGCTCTCCAAATATAATTCCTCAGGGGTTGGGACCCACTTAACTATGAATTTGCTTCTAGTTTATGTGAGAAAAGGAAAAAATATATACTTTTTGTCTTTATAAGCTAATAATTCTTCTCGACGACTCGTTGAAATGTAGCGAGTGATGAAACGAACAAAGCTTTCGCTGACATAAATTGAATGGGGAAGTATAATAGAAGGGAGCTCACTATTTCAATGAGGTATTTCTCCGCAAATTTTCATATAATTCTTTCATATCATAATTAAAGTCAAGAGAAATCAAAATTGTTCACTGGGTAATATGCTCCTAACACGTGCCTCTATATGTACTATAACTACTTATATGTAATATACATGTACATATAGAGTAGGTTGAAGAGATAATACTAGCCGTGTCATTGCAACAGGCGATTTCACGTACAAACACAAATCAATTTCCTTCACATTCTTTAAATGACATACAAACACACACTCACTTCTACACAACAACAACAACAACAACGTGTACGAGCACCACACAAATGAGCAATGACCATTTCAAGTAGTGGCCTTTTAGGCGTTTACTCAACACGTTCATTGAGTTGAGTGGCCAGAATATCGGTGATTATTAGGCAGTAGTTGTTGATCGGCATTTCGGTATTGTGAGGCGTGTGTAAATATTGATTGAGCACAATGAGTAAATCAGTGCAACACACGACTAATTGTTAATTTCGGTCAGTCATGGTGGCAATGGGAGGTGTTGCTGATATTATTAGTGGCCTTCATTACGTTTTTGTACTCCATTACATATAGAATACAATACATTTCTTCACACTCATTTTCCATTTCTTTTACACAATTTTGTTGTTCGTTTCATGTTTTTGTGTTTTTATATTGTACTTACTTATGTTGAAGCGTGTTTACTTTGCCATTGCTTTATTTGCTCGCGTGTTATTTAACATATTATTTTTCATCTTCGATTGCTAACGCCTTCATGTCTGCTGGTAATCGTATTTTAATTATTGTATTGTGGTTATTGAAAAGTGTTGGTTATTTGTTTGTATGTACTTATTAATTACCTTATAATTACTCTTCTTCATAATTGAATATCTCATGTTTATTAATGAATTGAGGTTTTCGGTAATTTCATTATTTATTTATGTATTTCAATTACTTTGTTGTAATTGCATTCATTATACTCGAAAATGAATGGAATGGGAAGTTCTTGAA
Source organism: Zeugodacus tau (assembly GCA_031772095.1). Classification (NCBI taxonomy): domain Eukaryota; kingdom Metazoa; phylum Arthropoda; class Insecta; order Diptera; family Tephritidae; genus Zeugodacus; species Zeugodacus tau. The sequence goes on from CM062649.1 coordinate 87,944,485, forward strand.
GTAGATAAATGCATAAATTAAACATTCCATAATAACAGACAGAAAATTATAATTTATCTAGAGCAATACCTTTCAATATATTTGAGGTCAGCAAATTTATATAAAAGTCAGCAAATTGTCAAACCACCTTCATATTGAAATTTCCCAAACCAGTAGCAACACTTAAGGAAAATAACATATGTGACCTGGTCTACGAAAAGGGAACTAACGTGCGAAAACTAGTTTTCTGGGAAACAGCTGTTAAAAATAAACAACTCGTTTCGTCAGTTTCTCGTTATCTCATTAATTGTTCTCCTTTCCAGAGGCTTCAAGGACGTCCAGTAGGTGTTGTTTTTGGTCGGAATATTATTATAGTTCATCGTGTAAGTGCCGAAAGTTATACAACCAGCCGGTTTATCTTTGGAACGTCAGTGGTACATCTATCACAATCTTCGCAGCTTAGTTTCGGATATATCTAAAGTAGATATTGTGGCTCCATTGCCGAAATATTTGCCATCGAAGAAACGGAAGGCAAAAACTAGTGAAGATGTTCTCAAACCAGACGAGGAACCAGGTCCATCTTACTCAGGATCAACACGTAAAAAGATCTCAAGGAAAACGACAACAAAGAAAAATACATAAACTACTCAGCATTATTATTTTTGGCCCATAATACGTTATTCTAGTGTATAATCATGTCTTTATAGCTTATAATTCAATGTATTGTGTTCATTACAATTAGCTTGACAAAAAATTTTTATTATTAAACAACAATTTTTGATAGGTGGCATCACTCGAAAAAATTGTTTTAAAGATTTTTTTTTAACCTAACTTAGCTAGCAAAAATATTTTTGGGAATCTTTTATTTTACAAATTTTTTACAAATTTTATCAAGTGGCAACCCTTCGCATAATACGTATATCTTGAACTATAAATGTTCTCTCTAAAACATCTTTAGGTTGATATCAAAATTATACCAATTTGCTTGTCATATAAATAAAAAAAAATTAAAATTTTGTACAGGTGGCATCACTCAAAAAAAATATATATATTAAGTTGTTTAACCTAGAAGGTAGCTAGGGACAATATTTTGGGAATTCTTTTATTTTATAAAATTTTAATTAAAATGTTTTGATCAGATGGCAACCCTTCACACAATATATCATCAACTATACATGTTATTAAACTTGTTTAGTTTGATATAAAGATTATAATATTTCTTAATGCATTTAATAAATTTGATTCCAAAAGAATTTCTAAAAGGTGGCAACTCTACTACAAATATTTGCAATTATACATTTTATTATTTCTCGTTAGTCTGACAGACAGATTCTAATAATTCATGAGGTATTTTATTAATTTGTTTCAAAAAATACTTCCATAAGGTGGCAACACTGCTCGAAAATATTTTCATTTACAAATTTTACTATTTTTCTGGTTAGACAGCCTTTCCAATTTCCTTCTCTTATTATTTTAATTGATGCATTTTTGACAAGTTAACACAAAAAAATCAAGCCTTTTTATCCTCAAAATTTTTTTACTGCAATTTTAAAAGAATTTTTTTTTTAATTTTGTGGCTAATTTCATGTAAAGATTCCGCTGCCGTGAACGGTTTCATAAACACATCTGAAAGAAGCTTCACTTCAAAAAAATTCTCGAACTCCCACAAGGGATTGACTAACCTTATATATAACTCTTTGAAACCCTTCAACTACATATTTCCCAAATTTTCCAAAATTCTTTGACAAATATTGATTGATTTCCGCCATTTCTAACCTCAATTTACGGCAATTACCTTGAAACAATATTTTAAACTGCACCAGATAATGATGACCAGCACCATCGCCAGCACAGCGCGGCACACAAATAATCGCGTGCTCTCCATTTACTAATATTGCTATTTGTTACGTACAACAACGGTAAATGTGTGCTGATTAATGTTGATAAATCGATTGTTTGCGTTCGCCTGACACTTATTCGTGTTGCACAAGTGAGTGGCACTCGTACTCGTGGCGGCAACACATCACATCAACCTGATCACCCGCAATTCAAAACATCAATTTTTTTGTCTTCACTCTCGAATAGGCTAAGACTTTTGCTGGGCAAAAACCAAAAAAGAAAAAAAAACCGAAAAAATAATGGCTCGTAAAAATGCAATGAAAATAGTTGAACGCTTATTTCTTGCATGTCAGATGTCAGCAGATGTGCTAATACAGCTACTTTATTTTATTTGCGGTTAAACACGCGCCATCAACGGAGCGGAGCGCCTTGCATTGACTTATTCGGCAGGAGCGTCAAGCGACCGTTATTGTGGCACGCCAAATTGCTGTGGCACATTGAAAGGCGACAATGGAGGAAAAGTTGACAAATGTTCGAAAAAGCGAAAGTTTCACACGCCGCCACAGTCACTTAGCCGCTTAGCTGCACGAAAGCACCAACTTTTGGCTACTTGCCAGCAACAACAGCAGAAGCAAAAAGCACGAAATGCAAGGCGAAAAAAGTTTCATGGCGCAGCAGCTGATGAAGACGGCAATGACTTTATCGACGGCGACAAAAAGTGGATGCATTGAATGCGATTATAAAGAGCGTCTGCTGTGCGGCCCCAAACACACACACACACAGGCACACGCTTACTTACATATTCAAAGCGAAATGGCAGTGAGGCACAAACAGCCTGGCAAGGCTGGCTGGATGGTTGGCTGGCAAGTGTGCGTTGGCGTAGAAACCTTTCCACATAACTGACTGTGGCATTGATGAGTTATTCGTGTTGAGCGCCCCTCCCTCCGGCAGTCAGGCAGCCAGCCAATAGATGCCCCTGCCATATTAAAGCGTTTGTGATTTCATGAATCTCTAGCTCGTTAGCGCGAAAATGCTTTCAAAATCAGACGAGATGAGTCTGCCAGCTACGTAAGTGTAAGTATGTACATATGTATACTCCTAACTGTACCGATTGATGAGCGTAAATATGTATGTATAGGACGCTTGCTGCATTTAATATACAAGTTGTGTGTGTTTGTTGTTGTATGTTGTTTGTGTGCGAACGACATGAGCAATTTCGCTTGCAACAAGTTGTCGTGTGAAAGAAAACTCATTTTTCCACATCGTTGCCTATTTAGGTTCACCCCCATCATCGTCTGACTCGTCGTTCGACTGACTTCAAGTGTCGAGTGTTTGAGTACTTCTCGATGACACTTTGCGTGACTGATGACGGAATAATTACGCAAATTAAGAAAAGTTGGCGCTCTTTAGAAATAAAATTTCTCGCTGCAGCTAAAGAAAAAATAAGCAATTGACTGTTTGGCGAAAGCATAGCTTTCTAGCTTACAGGCTGGAAGGCATGTACTTAGCACGACTGGTTGGTGATTTCTTTTAGGTATTATGAAAGGTTGAGGGGTTGAGGGGTTAATGCATGTGTACAAGCAGGATTTTGCTGTCATTCTGGTTAGTATAATCAATGAAATTTAATTGAAGTCAGTTGATTGGTGTGAGAATTTTCGAAAACAATATTATGAAAATTGATTTCTGGAAGTTATATGTATACATACCTGCTATAATTGCCATCATTAAGTGGTTAGGTGAGTATCAAATATTCAAAATTTAAATTTTTTTATCTTATTAAATAGTTCAATATTTTTGAAATATTATCCAAAATTTTCAAATCGAACCTAGTAATATTCTAAGAGATAGACTTTGGTTGTATCGCATCAACGGAGTTGAGATACCGATGGCTGAGATTTCGGAATTTTTAAATAAAAATTTCACAAAATCGTCTTTAAATATGTATCTTGGATATGCTTAATTGTTTAAATGTATATATTAAAAAAAATTGTAAAAATCCCTTTTGTTGAACCTCAGAAGCCCACCTAACTGCTTATGTTTTCCAAGTTTTCATATATCTTTTATATATTTCTTATTTAAATTTCTAAATTCACTTTCAAGCTGTTTATTTCCATATTCAAAGATTTTAAACATTTTTGAACCGAAAAGCTCTCCGATAGATGGCGCTGAGATTAGCAAATTTCTAAGAATTGTAATTTTAACTCAATTTTTATCTTCAAGAATTAGCGAGATACTTGAGTAAAAACGATAAAGAGTTCATTTTGTTTTTTGGTTGTTTTTACGGAAAATATATACGGAAGAATTCGAAGCTTAGCTTGTTACCATTATCTAAGAACTTTTATACTTAAAATTGAACTTTCCAACCCAAAAATGCTTCAAATAGTATTGACAGCTGTCAAACAAAAACAACTCCGTAAACTGTATTGCCTCATTGAAAACCACACGTTTCAAAAAACATTTCGTTATAAGTTTTCGAACCAAAAAGCCTTGCGATAGATGGCGCTGAGGTTAAAATCATCAGAGAATTGTAACTTTAGCTCGATTTTGTTGAAATACGATCTGGATGATACAAAAATTTTAATTTCAATATTTCAGTTGCAATAAAAAGTTGATTTTTGTTTCCAAATTTAATGAAAAATGGATGTAGAGCTTTTGGTGAGAGCTTTTTACCATTATATTTGGACTTTTATGCTAAAAGGTTAAGTTTCCAGCCAAAAAAAAATGCTGCGTTTCATATTATATATGTACGAAAGTGTTCTTTAAGTCGTCAAATAGACAGTCTCCACTATGCTGGACTTATAATAATATCATTGAAATACAAATATTATTAAAGAGGACAAAAAGTAGGCTATTGGATGTAATACCGTCATAATAGCCTAAAGTTGCTATAAGAACGGAGTAATATGTTGCCACATTGGAAATGGCAGTGAGCTTAGATTAGTTTTTTACTAAAAAGAATTTTAACTAAAAATAGTATGTTTCCACAATTTTTTTTCTCATCAATATTGCATGTACGTGGTCACACCTAGTCTACTTAAAACGAAAATAGTAAAGTAAAGTAAATATCTAAAAACTAACAAATCTTTTAGACTAATGTCTGCAGCAATCAGACGAAAATAATTAATAGTACTTCAGTTGAGTTCGAACTTTACTTCACGAAATATTTAGTTTGCTAAGCACTTAAAGACACAGAAATAAACTACATTTAGTGACGTCTTCTGCTTTATATATTTTCATATATAAACACATTAATTTTCTGGCATACATGTAGTATATAACTTGCGCGAAAATCAATAAAACACGGAGTTATATATTATGAACGCATATAATATACACATAATATAGAACGACATACATGTATATATGTACCTTTAACATTGTTAACAGCCGTCAATTTTACTCAATTTTCGACATATGACAAACCGCATGACAAAAGGAAAATCAGAAGCACTCAAGAAATTAAATATTTTGCGAGATTTCTTGTACTCCAGCACATATCCTGCACGTCGCTCACTTGTACGGTAACAGTAATTGCAACAGATATACTTATACATATATATGTAGATCTTCACATCGCTAATGGAAAGTCGAAAAAACGCGCGCTAGTGACTAGTGACTTGATTTTTATTTATAAAACAACACTTTGATGGTGATTGAAAAATAATTGCCTGCATGTCAAGCAACAATATTTCGACGACGCAATTCAGGTGAAAAGGCAAAACTTGCATACTCCACAAGTGCGACATGGCGTATGAGTAACATTTATTATTGAAACACATGTGGAGTGGAGTCAACAGCTATGTGTTTGTGTAGGTAGGTGTGTTGGTGCGCGTTAGTTGTTAGATACATGTTTTGACACTGACGTTAATTTGCGCTAATGCCGAAATAATCGACGCCTTGCTGCGTGTGGCAGCGCGCGTTCAAGTGCGGCATAAAAACGCATTGAAATTTACTACCTTGCTGCCTGCTACCTGCCACATGTGCTGCAGGCGTACTGTTATTTCAGCGATATTTTATCATTACACAATTCGACAGCTGTTGCCAATCACAATTACGAGGCGCACATAATTTCCAATAATCATTTCAGTGCAATTAACCTAATTTGTGCGGCTTTGCCAGCGGCAACAAAGTATAAGAAGTCGAAGTAGTAGAAGAAGAAACCGCAAGCGGTGATCCGTGGGAAGTCATTTGCAAGGTGTTGCCTCAGCAACAGGCAATGCTTTCCTCTATTAGTGGTGCATGCTTGATATATTATTTCCGCTAACTGCCGCAGCTACATGATATTTAAATGTGCGTGTGTGTGTACGTGTCCACACACGTTTCAGTGCTTTTATATTAATACAAATGCCTAACCACATTTAGCGTTGCTTTTCATGAAAATTATTATCTGCTGCGCCATTATTAGTTTACACAAGCTGTTAGATGTAAGATTAAAATGTAATGCATATGCACATTGTTATGTATGTGGGTGGCTATATTGTGTACTTCCTACATGCTAGTAAATACTTGTAAATAATCGCTTTTGTTGTAATTTGTGGATCAGGAACACATTTTTGTGCTCAGAAAAGTGTTATGGAACCATTTTTGGTTTCATAGTTCTCTGTAATACTAGTATATTTTTAGGCAAAAAAATAATAAGGTTGCCACCTTTTCGCCAATTTTATGTTACAAAGCATTGCAAATAAATAAACAGCTCAGTTTAAAACAGGATTGAAGAGTTGAGATTTACGTACAGAAAACGTATATATGTAGTTTAAGAATGGAAATGTTGGAAATATTTTTTAAAAATAGTTGCCACATGTTTGAAAATTTTATGAAAATTTATTAAAGAAGGAAACGCTACAACAGTAGAATTAAACTAAAGATATCCAAGAGAGTACAGATATTATTTTATTTTTAAAGTGAGTCGCCACCTGTTTAGAAATTTTGAACTAAACTACTTATATAAAAAATTAAATTTGACAATATGGGTATCAAAATTAAATAGTTTAAGAAAACTCACAGTTAACAATTTTAAAAATGGTTGCCACCTGTTAATTTTTTTTTAATAAAAAATTAAATTAAAATTATAGTAAAAACAAGTAAGGAAGGGCTAAGTCCGGGTGTTAACCGAACATTTTATACTCTCGCAATTTATTTATTTAACTTTATTTATATTATATAATACACAATTTGACCCACATATTCGTCATATTTATTGTATAAAGTCCATTGAAAGTTGGAAACCATAATATTAGGTTAGAAGTACCGAGGTCCTCGTGTTCGATATATGGGGCCTTGACAACCTATGGTCCGATTTCGGTGATTTTTAGAATGGGGCTGCCACACTATAAACGTAGTATTTGTGCAAAGTTGTGCACCGATATATTCACTAGTGCTTACTTTATATATTGTAATGTACACGATTCAGATCGTCTTCAAAGTTCTGGTATATAGGAAGTAGGCGTGGTTGTGAAGCGATTATTTTCACAACATATTATTGGGATGTAAGAAAACTATTACAAACCAAGTTTCATTGAAATCGGTCGAGTAGTTCCTGAGATATGGTTTTTGACCCATAAGTGGGCGACGCCACGCCCATTTCCATTTTGTAAAAAAATCTGAGTATAGCTTCCTTCTGCCATTTCTTATGTGAAATTTAGTGTTTCTGACGTTTTTGGTTAGTGAGTTAACCCACTTTTAGTAATTTTCAACCTAACCTTTGTAAGGGAGCTTGCTTGGTTATTACCCGATTTCTTTCATTTTTGGACTGCATTAAGAAGTTGCTAAAAGAAACGACTGCCGAAAGTTTGGTTTATATAGCTTTATTGATTTGCGAGATAAATACAAAAAATACATCCAAATATGCCCCTTCCTAGTGCGATCTTTCATACCAAATTTTATTTCCATAGCTTTATTCATGGCTTAGTTATGGCGCTTTATGTGTTTTCGGTTTTCGCCATTTTGTGGGCGTGGCAGTGGTCCGATTTTGCTCATTTTCGAACATTTTTACTCAAGTTACAGCTTGCACAGACGGACGGACGGACGGACGGACGAACAGACAGACATTCGGATTTGAACTCCACTCTTCACCCTGATCACTTTGGTATATATAACCCTATATCTAACTCGTTTAGTTTTGGGTGTTACAAACAACCGTTATGTGAACAAAACTATAATACTCTCTTTAGCAACTTTGTTGCGAGAGTATAAAAATAATAAAAATAAGAAACTACACAATTTAAAAAAGCATTGAAGAGTAGAAGTGCGAGCAGAAAATGGTTTAAGAATGAGAATTTTTGAAATATTTTTAAAAAGAGTTGCCACTTGTTCAAAATTAATATAAAAATGTATAAAAGAAGTAAACGCTATCAAACTGAAGATATCCAAGAAAGCTAAGAAATAGTGTCACTATTTTAAAAAGAGTTGCCACCTGTTTAAAATTTTTAAATTTAAAAAATTATAGTAAAACTTAAACTATACAATATGGTTATCAAACTAAAGAAATATAAGAGCGTTTTAGGTTAAAAGTGTTTGAAAAGTGTTGCCACATGTTCATTTTTAAATTTAATTAAACATTTCAACTTAAAAGATTTTTAGTAAAAATAAAACTATACAATATGGGTATCAAACTAAAGAAGCGTTAGTGAACTTTAAAGCGTTTAAAAAGGGTTGCCACCTGTAAATTTTTTCATTGAAATAAATTGATTAATTCAATTAATAAAGTATTTGAAAAGTATTATACTAAAGGTTTAATTAGGATTAATTTATCTTAGAAATATTTAGAGTAGGGTTGCCACCGCCAATTAAAGAAATACTCTCTATAATACAATATTGGTATCAAATCAAATCAATTTGAGAGGTCTTTTGATAAGATTTTGGTCTTTGCAAAATCTAAATAGGTGTCCCTATTGCTTTGCTCATAACTATATAACCCTAACATTAATCCTTCCTCTTATTGAAACCAATATTTAAGTATAGAAGACCGTCAGTAACAATTGAAATATCTTCACATTACCAACCTGATGTGTTTCTATGAATTTTGAAACATAAATTTACATTGACATTTATTTTTACCGAACAATTGAATAAAAAATGTATTTTAAAGTATTTTTTTTTGCCGTACAATGGCTGTAAACCCTTTACTTTTAAGCAAGAAAAAAAAATGTTGAATATTTTTACAAAAAACCAACAAAATAAATGCGCCTTTGCGCAATACCAAAACAATACATAAATCATAATAAATGAAAGGTATTTCCTACAAATAACAGCAGTGACATCCCAATTTCACGTGGAATACATAATATATATCCTCAGCTGAGTGTGTGTTTGTGTGCACGCCAGCCGCAAATGTGACTCACTCAAATTTAATTGAAAGCATTTGGCCGCACATTTATGGTAGCATTTAAACCGAAAAAACAAACTTTTATGAGCCACTCGCTCGCCCCACAAGCGTCTATACAAAGTGAGCTGCAGCCGAGCAATTTCTCAACCAGCGCAGAAGCTTACAGTTAACAAACAATGCCACGTGTGTGTAAGGTATGCCAAAGGTATGCCAGCCTACCTGGGCAATCTCACAAATGTGCTGCGCGGCACAGACCGGAATTGGCATTTCAATTTTTGAAAAGTTCAAATCGAGCAGTCGAAAGCTTAAAACTTTCACTCTGCGCCACATCGGTGTGACCTTATGGTCGGACCAGTTGCATGCCACAGCTGTAAACTCAGCCATGGCATGTTTGTATGTATGTGAATGCTTACAGGCTTTATAACGGTACTTAGTAGTGCAGCAAGCAATTGGCTGCTATTTTCGTGCTGACCGCTTTTTTGTTTGTGCCTATCAGTTTCGCCTTTCGGCTGTAACGGTTCTCGTGGCTGAGAAAAAAATCGCGTGCACTTTGCAAACAAATTAAGATTTATAGCCAAGAATGTGGCCAACACACCCATGGCCACGAGTGGGCATTCTTCGTGCTCGCATGCGGCGGAATTCGTATATTGCTTGCACGAGAGTGATGGCTACTGTTGCACACGAAATATTTGTGAACTTTCCTTTTCTTTTTCGGCGGTTTTTGGTGTTTTTCGCCATTTTGTTGTGCCTGGCATGAAAATCGATCATTCTTAAGGTTGCATGCGGTGACAGCGCTACAATCAGAACTCTTTCTTTTTGGACTCTACTTTTTGGTAACGAAATTTTGTTGTTGCTTTGACGTGTTTGCTCAAATGAAGTGAATTGCCACGCGAACTCTGCTCGAAAATTTACTCCACTCAATTTAAATTCTACAACTATTTTCACACAACATTTGTTATTGTAATTAGTCGTGTGTATATTTCACTTTGTCGTTTACCGGAAAAGCTTCTCATATATGAATTTACATATGTTAGCATGCCTTAAAGAATACCTCAAATTTAATGATTTAATTAAGTAGTCAATTACATGACATAATAGACTGAGAAAAAAGAACAAGTTATGGTTCGAAAGGAATTTCATGAAATTCAAAAGGTAAATATTTCCTTGAGAAATTTCTATGGTCTGCCAACCCTGCAATTTTTTTCTAAAATTATCTTTTCAGATTCAAAGACAGCCTTTTGAGTACACTATTTCTTAATGGACCTCATTGAACTCGTTAAAAAAAACAATATAATTTTCTGAACAAATATTCTTTTATTGCAGAGAGTGGTCCCTCCCTTACAATACATAAAAGCTCTCCAGCCTTCGAAGCTTTTCTGACAATTCAAATTAGAATTCCCTTCAATTTAAAACAAATTTTCCTGAATTTAATAAATACATCCCTGAAATTTTTTATCTAAAATTATTTCTGGAGATTCAAAGACAGTATTTTAAGTAGACTATTCTTTTAAACGATCTAAAAACTCTGGTTTAAGAAATAGCTATGTTTTCTTCTACCCACACCTTTTATAATTCAGGCGAGTGTTCTCTTGATACTCGCTTACGACACAGTAAAGCTCTAAAAAGTACTAAAAAGCTCTCCAGCTTTCGTAGCTTTTCTTACGAATAAAATTATAATTTCATTCAATTTTAAACCAATTTCGCTGAATTTAATAAAATTATCCCTGAAATCATTTATCCAAAATTATTTCTTCAGATTCAAAGACAGTCTTTAAATTGAACAATAATTAAACCGATCTCATTCTCGTTTAAAAATAGTTATGCTTTCTTCTTCACACACCTTTTATAATATAATTATCGAGTATTCTTTTCTCACTTGTTCACAATACAGAAAAGTTCCAAAAAGCTCTCAAGCTTTCGAAGCTCACAAAATAAAACTACAATTTCCTTCAATTTAAAACCAATTATGTTGAATTTAAAAAAAACATCCCTGAAATTTGTTATCTAAAATTATTTCTGCAGATTCAAAGACAGTCCTTTAAGTTAACTATTCCTTCACCGATCTTATTGAACTCGTTCTCTTCACACACCTTTTATAATTCAAGCGAGTGTTCTCTTGCCACTCGCTTAAAACACAGAAAAGCTCCAAAAAGCTCTGCAGCTTTTGAAGCTTATCTCACAAAATAAAATTACAATGTCCTGCAATTTAAAAACGAATTTTAAACTTTCTCTCTCTCACTTACTCAACAACATTACGCTGACACCAAGTTCCAACTGTATAAACAGCACGTAATTCTTCGCCTAACTTCAGTCCATCTATAAAGCATTTATTGTTATCAAAATTTTATTGCCATTTTTTCCGAATCTAAATTCATTATGTCGAATGTTAAAAGTTTTGCAATGATCTTTTGAACGTGTCTCGGCCACTAAAGCTGTGCGGACTTATGACCGATTAATAGAGAAAACTTTTACTATTCAACGAATTTTCAATTTATTCCGCTGGGCATCGTTACCAAATGCCATTTAATGCCACATTTCTCATAATCGGCACGAAATTTCGCACATTACACACACACACATATATACATACCATATATAGAGGGAAGGTATGAATTTGGCAAAAAGTTTATCAGCTCATAACAGTTACACCGGCATTCAAGTTCGACGCCAAACTTTATAAATTAATAACAAAATCTATTTGTAATCAAGCACAAAGAAAAACAACGCTTTGTGTGTACCTTTGCTTTGCGGCGGGCTGAATTCTTATCGAAGAGCTCATGGCGGCACAGCAACGACGTAAGCCAACATGGCAGGTGTAGCGGCGACCAAGCGTTTATGAGTTGAGAAAGATTGGCGAATTGCTTGCAGCCAATAATCAGATTGAAAGTATTTTTCACGTGCAACAAATAACGCCAGATGCGACCGTTGCTGAACGCAAATTTACGCTTCATCAATCCACTTTGCTGTGGCACTTGCCACACCCCAAAAGCAATACAATACAAAATGACGGAGCCTACATGCAGCACAGAGCCACACCTCAACGTAATTAGACAGAGAGAGTCGCTTTGAGAGGGGTAATTTTTTTATTCCGAACCCCCGGAAAAGGTTAATGAATTATTCCACAAACTTTATTGAGAGCTCAGGCAAGGTTAAGCTTTCTAGACTTCAAAAAAAAAACTTCAAGCTGCCATATTTAGACCTTCGTTTGTCTCAGATACCCACTGAGTCTTGTCTATATATAATTTTCTCGAAGTTTAACCAAGTATTCACAACCGAGAAGAAAGCTTGACCCTACTAAGAAAGAGTCTAGATATGCCTCTGTACTCTCATATATCGTTTGAGGATCTCGGGAAACATTGGATATTATGTATATAGTATGCTCTCGAAGTCCAACCAATCATTCACAACCTATAAATGAGCTAACCCTTCCAAAAAATGTGGAACTACGCCTCTGTCATCTCATTTACCGTTAGAGGGTCTCGGAAACCACTGGGTCTTATCTAAATATAATATTTTCTTGTAGTCCAACCAATATTTCACAACCAATATGAGACCTTAACCCTTCCAAAAATTATAAAACTACGCCACTGCACTCTCATATACCACTAAAGGGTCTAGGCTACCAAAAATCTGCGCTGTTGAAAATTTTTCAACAAAATTTCCACCCAAAGACAATCAAAAAGTTATAAAACATACTCAGCAAACAAATGCCTCAACGCTCCACACTTAATGCCATGACGGCGCGATACAATAGAGGCGGGTGGTGAGAGAAGGGTCACTCAAGAAATTGCCGTAAAAGGTGTAGCAGTAGATGGAGAGTGCGAACGCAGCTGCGAAACAATAGAAATAAACTTTGATATACTTAGACTTGGAGGCAAATACCTGAAAATATTATCTAGCCCATGTGGCAGCTAAGTTTGCACAAAATTTGCACGCATTCCCTCATATATGGCGTTAGGTTAGTGTGAAGCCGTCGTGTACCTTCATTCACACCAACTAAACACACTACACCCTCAGTGCGCCAAGTATGCGAGCGAGTCTATAAATGAGCGTCAAAAGTTTGTTAAAGTCCCAAGGCAGTTTGTTTAGTCGGTCGTTTTCTACTTGTTTTCTCGGTTATGCGAATCTTAAGGTTGCGCTTGCTTCCTACTTCCTTTTTCCCTGGTTTTTGTTGTTTTTTTCGCCACTTTAGGCTAGTAAACCGCGGCGGGTTGAAGGACGTAGCGCCGCGGCGTCACCATATGAGTTTTGCTTATCAGCAATCCTCGTGCCGATGGTGACAATGATGTTGTCGATTGCGGTGCCAGCAACTGTTTGGCCAAATTGGTGATAGAAACTTGCTTATGCGACAAATTGTCACAGTGGGTATGTGAAAACCGCAAAGTTTATGCACATGGAAATTTATGTGGATGTGTATATGTTCATCTCCTAGAGATGTGCTGCTTCAGGCCGTGTGTACGAGGGGTACTTATGGAATTAAGATTGCCCGACGAAGGTTACAATAGTATAGAGCGTATTAAAAATTTGTAGAAACTTAAGTTTAATACGTTTAATGGGGTTTAATGATACATGGATCGTATGAGAGACTCATAGTGTTGATCCGGTTCCGAAGAAAGGATAGATGAAACATAAAGTCAGAAATTGATCAGAACTTCGGACTTTGAACGTATAAAGATGAATAGTGACAACTCTTCCCATTACAAATATTTACAGCTACTTTTATCATAATGATTGGAAGAAAAAAGCTTAAATAATACTAGAATATATTTTGAACTAATAGAAAAATCAAAACTCCTTGAAACCAAGTTCTCACGAATATTTTTCACACTATACCATCCAAGTTAAACAGTAAATTTGGTCAAACACAATTTTGTGACCGTAAACCTCGTAAAATATTTAGTCTCATCAACTTGGGACTCCCTGGAACCCAGTTCTCATGAATATCATTCCCAAGCCAGTCTGCCAAGTTATATTTCAGATGATCTAAGTTAATCCAAGTTAAGTCTTGGTACTCTTATATCAGCTATCTACCACTTCCTCACAGCTATCTACCACGGGTCTTCCTCACAAAGACGTTAACTACAACCACTTGACTACCTGAGAAAAAAATCTCTCAACAAAACCAGGTTCGCATTCGATTAATTTACCAAAAAAATCATCATCATTAGCAATTCATATATACAAAATATATATTTTTATATGTACTAGCCTGCCACGTGGTGCATTATCGTTAGAGTAAATAAAGCACGGTAACAGCAAGTAACATTACATAATGTAACATAAACAAAATTTGCGGCAATTGTTTCCTTACTTGGCAAGAAAGTTTTGCTTCCTCATTTTCGTTATGTTGACAATTCGCACTATTGACATTGTGTTTATATAGAAGTATATGTATTATATTATTCTTAGTTGTTTATCTTTATATTTATTAGACTTTGCTCAAATGAGATTGAAAAAATTAGAAGTTATTGCCTTAAATAACTTATATTGACGTAGGATGTTTCATACATAACAGAAAAATTAAGGACATTTTCAAAGTAAAGTTGGAAAATGATTTTTCTTTATTATACATACAAAAGGTGGAAGCGATGTACTTTTCAAGATAAAGTTATTAAATTTTCTTAAATTGTTTGGGCACAATTGAAGTTAAAAGGAGATTTAGTATGGAACTCCGGAAAAAAGCATGAATTATCAATCAAATACGCTGCAAAAAAGTTAGAGCTGTAAGGACTTCAAGATCACATATATAAAGTAAGAGAGTCAAATAGTATCCAAAACTAACCAAGCATTAAAAAGTGCCTTGAAATTTTTAAAGAGAGCGTATATCTATAGTTTGATTAGTGAATCATTTAACTCTCATTCATTGGCTAATAATCTACATCGGTTCTTTCAAATTGAAGTGTAAGTTAGTCCACGATTCAGCAAGTAATCAGCTAATATACTAGACACAGACACTTTTCTCATGTCTTGCTTGTATGTTGTTATTTTAGCAAGTGTTCTTTTGAGGAAGCTAATTAAAGCTGATTTGATAAAATTAGTCAGGGACGTAATTGGGACAAATTTTTTTGGGAAAGTGCTAAATATGTATGTATATCTCGTATCGTACTAAAACTATTTAAAGCTACGAGACATTAGTTACATCCACACCTAATACAAAGGCAAAAGAAAATGGATGTGACGTCGGCCACTTTCATACCAAAAAAATATATATTTGGAACTACTCGACAATTTTCCACTAAATTCGGTCAATACCAATCCTAGTGTTATGGATGGAAATCGGTTCACAGCCACGTCTCCTTCCTATATAAGATAATATTGAACTCCGTCTGACTCCTTCAATTTAGAAAGTATAAATCAAGAACAAATGAAGATATCGGAAGGAGTTTTACACAAATACTACATTGACTATCGACATTGGGACATCGCTCATCTAAAAACTGTTTCAAGGCCCCAGATATTGAACGTAAGGTCCTCAGTTGGTATGGATAAGTTTTTACCAAAAATATCGGTAAGTTTGTTAGATATTTTATAGAAATTTAGAAGGCATATTTTTTTTCAAACTTTTGATGGGCTTACTACCGTAAAAATCGGTTGTATGGCGGATATCTTAGCAAAATGAAGTGATGTTATAATTTTTCATATAATTTACTTCACCCCTTCTATAGGTTAGGTTAGGTAGGAGTGCTGCCATATCATTTTATGGCCAAATTAGCACTAGATGTGCCATTTTGATCTTTCATTTCATCTTTCCGTTCAAACCACTTTGTGTTTTCGATGAAGCTACTTATATCCGATATGTCTTTAGTTGATATCCATTCAAGGCTTGATGCCTGATGGCTTCCTAGTGTCTTATGTCGGATCTGCGATAGGGCTGGACATTCACAGAGAAAATGGAAAATTGTTTCCTTATTTTCCTCCAGTTCACAGCCTCGACAAATGTTATTATAGGGTATGCCCATTTTCATTGCATGTTCTCCAAATGGCCAATGACCTGTTAGAGTAGCTGTAAGTCTGAAAATACTTTTCATGGACCTATTTAATAATACCGTAGATCTAGTCTTATCATATTTTAGCCATGTCTGTTTGGCTATTATATATTTTGTTGTATTCTTATATCTGTTCTCTGCTAATTGTTCCAATTGAATGTTGAGCTCTCTTTTGATCGTTCCTAGAATGCATAGTATTGGCTCAGCTTCGGATTCGTCTAGAATGGATCCTGCTTTTGCCAACTCGTCTGCCCTTTCGTTACCGAAGATGTTCCTATGGCCGGGAACCCAGACTAAGTCTAATTGTACTTTGCCTTTCAGATTGCTCAATGCCTTCTTGCAGTTATGGACTACGCTGGAGTTAGTTAGTGGCGTCGACAAGGCCAGGAGCGCCGCTTGACTATCTGTATAAATAATTGCTTTTTGTATCCTCAGGTAGTTGACCAATAGAGCTTCACAGGCCTTCTCTATGCCCAGTACTTCTGCTAGTCAAGTTCGGTAGACGGAAGGAGCGTGAATAGTTAAGATCTTCGGAGTATACACCTGTGCCTACTCCGCAGTCCATTTTGAACCCGTCCGTATAGACTCCTATAGTATTCTCCTACCTTATTATGCCTCTTCTCCACTCTCGTCTAGAGGGTATCTTCACCTGGAATTCACTATTGAAGTCTAACTCTGGGACAATGTAATCTGATTTATTGGCATTTACTTTAACTCTGTTCAGAATGGCGCTATGCCCGTAATTTTTCTGTTTCCATCCACCTATCTCCTTAATTCTTATAGCAGAGCATGCAGCTATTTTATGGATATGGATGTCTATGGGAAGTTGGTATAGAAGCACATTAAGTGCCTCGGTCGGGCAGGACCTTATACCACCTGTGACTCCTACGCAGGCTATATTAAATTAAGTTCGTTATTCTAGTGGTCTCTATGCCGACTTATGGGTCGAATGGTGGGGGTCAAATAAATAACTTGCGAGAATGAAAAAGTTGAGTTACACTCGAACTTGGTCCTTGCTTTACTTGTTGCCCATAATATTTCAAATGAGGACCCAGTCCTATAACACTGTATCTGTCAAAACAAATAAAAATGTTGACATAAACAGTTTCTCTTTTTATGCCTTGGCACATGCGTTAATTGTCCTTAATAGGTGCTTAAAAACTTTTTAAACGTTGTGAAAATATATGAGGAGAAATAAGTATATATGTGCATAAAGAAAGAAAACATAAATTACACAGCTTTTAAATATTCAAGCTAGAGCTATAAAATTATAAAGTGTGTGAAGAAGAGATAAAGCCCGCTACCAAATCACTTTGAAGTCATTACGAACTCTTAAAGCGCAGCTGGGTCTATGGTAGTTAAAAGGAACACATACCATAAATTTTGTAAAAGAGAAATTTTCTCTGCTGATACCTCGCATGTTTTTTAGAAGTCAAACACCATTTGTAGAATTCTTTTAAATATTGATTTTTCTTAAGAAAACTATTCGCTAAATTTTTACTTTGAATCCAAGTTATCCAGCAGGCAGCTAATATGTCGAGTGGATAACATTTCAATAAATTTAATATGCCATTTAGACACAACTTCATACACTCATATGTACATACATATATACAGACGTACAATATTTATTTAAGTGGATTCTTTTTACACTTGAGGGTTTGCTAAACACCGCCGCCGTCGAGAATATATCATTAGCTTTCATAAGAAACATAAAAAAGCGGAGCGCGACTGATAGCGCAAAGAAGTGAAATTTGCGCAAACGAGGCAAAGAAAAGTCACTCATACGCCCTGTGGGGTTATGACAACACAAGCACATATCACATATATATATACTTAAACACATATAAAATGCCAACAATATGCTGCACAGCAAGCAGACAAGGTAACAGAAGCAACAAAAACATGCAGGAAAAAGAAGAAGAAGGAAAAAAAGCGAATATGTTGCTCATGTGTGGCAGACACGCTATTTTACTTTCAATTTCAAATGTGAAAAGTTATGAACTCGACATTAACATACGCTTACACATACAAGCTTGCATGTGAGATTATAATTGTATGGGTGAGTATGTGCGTTGGTATGTTGTCAGTTCCTAGATAAGTGTGAAACGGATGAAATGTGAAGAGCTTCAAGTGCACAGTGCCAACGAACCAACAAGCCAATGAGCGTTTGCTTGCCATAAAAGCTGTTTTCTTTTACCAACTGAATGAATGTGTATGTGTTAAACACAGACAAAAGTATCATATGAATAGAGCAGCGCAGCGCAGCGCAGCACGACCAACCAGCCAGTCTAATGTGTGCGGAGCATAGAAGAATGGAAAAATATTTAGACAATCATTACGATTATGAGCGAGAGATATGCACGCAAGCAGAGCTCATGGCAGGATGCGCACATTCATACAAAACACACAGAAACAAACACACACACACACGCATAGAGATAGAGAGTGTGGGAGATATGCAAGTTTATATTTAAGCACATAAGTGGCTCGAAAGAATAATTACATACAAGTGGCTTGCTGGTTTAAGCTGGTGCATCCGCTTAGGCGCACTTTCAGCAGCTGCTTATGCGTTTTGTATCTATACAAAAACAAATACAAATACACTTCTATTTGAGTACATACATACATATATCTATGTATATAGACAGTTAGCGAAGCGCAGCAGGCATTACACGCTGCTGCATGCTGAAATCTAGTGAATGTGCCAGCGCTGCTTTTGTTCGCCAGTGGCCATGAGTCGCAACAGTCGAGTCGGTTTGGCGGCGTGTGTCGCCCGCTGAAGGACACTTCACTTTCATTCAGTATATTATGTAGATTGCCTGCGACTGTGCACCCAGCAAAGCACACATACTACATATGGTAATATGATTTGACATATACTTATATGTATGTATGTGTGTGTGATTGTGGAATTGTCAGTTTGAGTAGTGGTGTGGTGAAGGAATGACACAAAATAACAGTCTGACTTTAATATTCACACACATACTTAAGTATGTATAGATGTCTGTATGCTTATGCGTGTATAATGAGCATGTGAAAGCAAAAAATTCAGCAAGCACGCGCCTACAATTTGACTTTGACTCGATATAGGCTCGCTTTCGCATATATACCTATAATATAAATATGTTTACATTTGAGGGATACCCAACCAACTTAATGGAATGGAAAATGAAAATTGTTTTAAATTTTTTTTGTTTTTTTTAATTTGATAAATAATATATTTTTTTATTTTACTTATAGTAATTACATTTTTGTATGCAATTTGTATTATTTTTGGTGTGTTGCCCTCATTGTGTATTTTTTATTTCAACCAACTAAAATCAATACCCCATTTTTAACCCGTATACCTGACTTATTGCGGCAGTAAGCATCTCTTCGTATCATAATCAAAGAAAAGATACATTTCTAGTAGAGAAATTCGAACAAGTGCTATACACCCAAAATGTTAAGTATACGCACTGGCGAATTAAAAGCTGTTTAATTTAAGGGGTTCAAAAGCAGGATATTTTTACTTTTATATATATTTTATTTATATTACAATTATAAAGAGGAAAGATTTGTATGTATGTTTGAAATGAATAAACTCAAAAGCAACTGTACCGATTTCAAAAATTCTGTCACCATTGGAAATCTACATTCACCCCTAGTAACATAGGCTACATTTATTGCTCGAAAAGATTAGGGATGCCTATTAAAACTAAACTAACGTAATCCAAGGAGTAAAAGAAGTGGTCTAAAACGTATTTCGTCGCATGCGAATGAATTATATGTTTTACAATATTAAATAACATATTAAATATCTGCAAACAGCATATGTCTAACTATTGTAGTTATGTCGCAATAAGTGTTTTTTTCATAAAAAAAATTATTTAAATACCAACGCTATAAAAGTTCCTTTATTTATACTTCGGTATTAATCCATTCGAAAGACGAGTTCACGAGTTTAAAAATGTAAGTTATTTGTAAATTGTCGCGTGGTAGCCGCTCACACTCACCTAAACATTTCATGTCACATGTTGCCACTCTGAATATTTTATGGAAATGAAAAATGGTCTGCCACCAAAAATGATCAGAACTAATATTCAGTACTTTTCAGGACTAAATCCCTATTATTTTAATTTTTCCAGTAAAAAATATATTTGACCTTCGAACTATCCGAAAAGCGTAGAGACTCGAGTATTTTTTATAATTTTTCAATTACATTTTTATAGCTATTAAGCAAATAATTTACAAGCACATGCGCGAGAATCGATTATCGACCGATCGCAGCTGATTGCAGAATAAAATTTCAAATCCGCCCAAGTATGCGCTAGATATTCGAGGACGGCTTGAAGAAAAATATTAGAAATATTCAAGCTCGCACTAGGCAGTCGAACTCTGAGCGTTCCCCAGGCTGACATAATCAGAGAGAAATACAACGGACATCAAAGACATCATGTTCGAATTTTACTCATTTTACTTTTTTTAAATGACCCCACTCAAGAAACGAGAAGGAACATACATGTATAAGGGGGAGGGTGTGTGGAAACTTATAACTTTTGAAATGTTTGTTTAAACCCGTTGTTTAGTATATATATAAGTTTAATTCAGCATATCAAAGATACATATTTCATCATTATTGGTTCGTGGTTATTGAAAGAAGGAAAAAGAAAAATATTAAAATTTAAATTTTTGACAGATTTTGAACAAAAAATCTCAGTTTTTTGTAAAATTTTCGTCACATATTGGCCAGAAAAAAAAATATAGAGAATATTATGAAATTTTAAGAGAATATTTAAAAAATATGTTGTTTTTTAACCAGCCTAAAAAGAACCGATTTTTTTAATTTTCAAACCCACCTAACTCATTTAGCCAATTTGTATTATTATTGAGATCTTGGCCTCTTTTTATATTTTCTAATTGAGCCAAATAAAACCAATACTGCATTTTTGCGACTCATATCTCACTTAAAATGATAATAAACAATCCTCCGTATCGTAATTAACTTAAAAAGTTATACACACTCAAATGTTACGTATACGCAGTGGTGAACAATAAGTAGATCAAATTAATGAGTAGTGCTTCTGAACTTAAAGAAATTATATGATCAAGAAATTTTATCGAGTTTAATGAAGTTAATATTGTTGTTAAATATTTTATATAATGTAAAGGATTCTCACAATTTCCTTACCCACTAATATTATTATCGGTATTTTTTCCTTTGTTTACTTTTTTAAATAATTTTGCAAAATTATCTTGCGTTATTTTGAACCTTTAGTAATTATTTCATATTAAAAATTTACTAGCTATGAATTTCGTCGAATAAATTAAAAAAAAATCATTAAAATAATACTTTACTTTTATTTTGAACAGCATTCTTTATTTTAGCCAGCATATTCAATTAAATATATTTCCAAATACACCACTGTACGATTAATTTGGCTAAACTTAAAAAAAAATCCAAGTATTTCGCCAATTGGGTAACCCTGCACCTACATAAAGACATAACATATGTACATACATTTATGTAATTGGCACATTTATACAGGCTGGTATAAAATAAAATAAATCATCATCAGTGCGCATATTATGCGATTGCACGTGACTGTATGCCGCCTTCGCATCAGCCCATACACTTACAAGCAAACAAACGTGGCGTGTACTTGTATGTGGGTATGTGGGCTGCTTTGTTTTGATTGAAAAGAGCAGTAATTTCATTTTCAATTTACGTACGTACCAAGCACATTTTATCTGAAAGCAATTGGACGCATTTTGAAATATTTATTACGTTTCCTTTCCGTTGCCACTTATTCAATTCAGCGCCCACACGTCCTACTTGTCTTACTTTGTTTTTGGTAAATTACACGCATTCAATTCAAATGCCTTCGATTAATAATTAAAAAGTCGCTTGGCAATTCTGCACGAAATCAAGGGCATTTCATTTTAACAAAAGGTATTATATTTGTGGCGCAAATACAAAGCATTGTAAGCGGGTGAAGTTTTTTTGTTTGTAAGCACACATATCTGGTAGATATGTAAAATGAGGCTTGTACGCTTTTTGGGGAACTACAAAATATTTTTTTATCCACGAAACGTAGATAATAGTTATTTACTATTTATTTAAAAGTAAAATATATTTTAGAAAAATGTTTATGAAAATTTCATATTATTCCTCTCGAGACTGCTAGTAAATTTTTTGAAAAAGATTCGGCATGGTTTCCTCAGTAAAATCAGCACAAAGTGGTTATAATGTTCGAAAAGTTACACATATGTAACTCGGTGGTCTGGCAGGCACTGGCTACTTGATTCTATTAGTCAACTGGGAAAGAATGTTTAAAGTAAACATGGAAAGGGACATACATTTTCCGACTACAGCATAATTTCGGCAGAGGCGTTGGCTATTGGGGATGTCACAGGATAGCCTCCAAACACCAACCGTATACTATAAATTTACCATCTACGCAGTAACCTCGTTTCTCGTATCGACCAAAACTGTTTTGAGTAGCAGGGTGGAAACAGAGAGTGTTGCCTGAAATATGCGGTTTCTCTTCTATGGATTGCTAAGATTGGTGTACAGCTATCATCCGAAAACGTGATCGACATTAGTAAACCTATGCACCTCAACCTCGTTAGTGACCGCATATTCTCTTAAAATTCACGTCAAGCTCTGGCATCCTAAAAGATGACAACTAGCTTTCTAAAAAGGTACTACGTAACGGCACTCCATCTGGTCTTACTAAGGACCATAACTAAAGTCTATACGTGGCCTGTTGGCCTACCAGATTAACCTAACCTCACAACATAAAAACTAACTGAGCTGATTTTCGTAGAATATTTGTTGTTATCATATCACATATCATATTAATAAGTAGAGCTTTTGAGCTTTCATTGAGAAGTGTGAAGCTTTTGTGCTTTTTTAGCATTCGTTGCTATCAAACTTCATTCTTTAAATATTTTGGGAATTGATTCTTATTTTTGATTAGTTAATTAACATTTTATGGGTTAATAAATTTTTAAGCGTAGGCCAATATGTCGAGAGGTTATAGCTTTTACAAAAAAAACATGTATTTCAATATTATGGACGATTATAGAAAAGTTTATAAAGTTAATAATAAAAAATAAATTAAGGTTCTTCCATTTTATTTCACCAAATACAGATCGGTCAGTACATGAAGCCACTTCATAAAACTAAAAATGCTTTGAAAATTAAAAGTAATTCAGAACTAAACACAGTCTGTTCACTCCATGCTATGAGATAACCTAGTATCAAAAATAGGTGCTGTCGGTACACAAGTCTCCCAACTAAAGATCATATTCGATTTCATGCGCATTTAGTTAGTTATAGTCGTATTGTTGTTGTTGTAGCATAATATTTTATTTTTAATGACATTAGTAATCACTAAGAACAGAATAAAGGTTGTAATCGCTAAATTATCAATAAGAAATTAAGAAAATAAAATCCCAATATGAACCAGTCTCTACTTCTTAACACAACAACACTTTCATAAAGAAAGAATAAATTCGAAAATCAACAAATAAGACAAGCTTACATATTAGACACGATGGTACCGATGTACTAATGATAAACGAAGACGTATTTCACAGCTACAGACGTGTGTAGACTTTAAACCCAAACACACACAGTCAACTGTATGCGCTGCGAGTGTGTCTCAGCAATACATTAGAGATCGCAATACGTTTTCGCACTTTCCCGGCCTTACCGCCTTGTCGTAACTGCTGCCAACACAGTTATTTGCTTGTCTCTGTCAGTTGTTGGTATGTCTGCTGGTCTGTCAGACTTATGGTTTGGTGGTTTACGGCGCCTGACAAGTGTGTGTGCGCCTGTGTGTGTGCGGATTTGTTTGTTTGCACTGTTTACTGCTCAGCTGCTGCTAATGCCACAACCAGCGGCATACCAGCAGCAGCAGCTGCCAAGTGCCAAGAGGACGCACAAATACATTGGCTTACGATTGTAGTGGTGTGAAATCAGCTGTTTATGTGTGTTTTTTTCTGCCAACTCATCGTAAGTGTGTTGTTGTTGTTTGTACGTGCCAACAAGTACATTCATTGTAGCGCCGCTCAAATGAACACAGACGTAGTAAATTTGTCAGTAGATGTGTGTGTGCGCGCTGTTGGCACAGCATCACGCAGCATTTGTTTAACGTTACCACCAATAAGAACAACAACAACAACAGCGACAACAAAATCATTTCCGCTTATTTCGTGCGCGTTTCTAACTAAATGCTCATGGCAGCCATTGCTTTTGCAGCATTCTACTATTTTTCTGCTTTCGCATTTTATTTTCATTGTGTTTCGCCATTCGCTGTTTGTACGGCGTTTTTCATTTCCCCATTGCCATCATTGTCGATTTATTCTCATATTTATTTTTCATGCCATTTTTTTTATTGTTATTGTTGTTGTTGTTTTTCTTTTCAATTTCTTGCTTTGCTTTATTTATTTATTTCTTTTTATTTCGCAGTTTTCATATTTTTTTTACATTCCCACTTGCGCTTGCACAGCTTAGCACGTCGCTGCTACTAATTTTTGTTGTTATTGCTGTTGCTGCTTTATTCTCTCTCAACTTATATCTTATTATTCGTGTATCTCATTTTGTGCTTCCATTGCTTCCGTTGTTGCTCAATAAAGGTTCATTTCATTTAATGACTCGAAATTGATTTTGCTGCTGTTGCATCCCAGCCCAAGAAAATTGTCGGTACGTGCTAACTCCCAGCCATTACTGCTGCCATCACACACAGCACCGTAGAACGGACGCAGCCTGGCAGCCGGAAGCGCAATCACACACACATACACTTCCATTAATACTAACACATAGCCACATATACCGTTACGTGAATTCGCACTCAAGCATCCAGCTTCGCTAATGTATCGTGGCAGCGTTGATGGGTATCGCACCAAATTTTTGATTACCTCTCGCTGCATTAAGGTGTAATGAAATTTAATTCTTGTGGCATACTTTCTGGCGTAATTAAAAATGTGTGGGGGTTGGTGTTATGGCCGTACATGCCACTCACGAGGGAAATTTTCCACACGAAAATTGCTAAATAATTTAATAATGCTACTGAGGAGGAATAATGCCAAAATGAAATAAAAAGGTGAGCATGTGTGTGTCCGTGTGTGTGAGGACGTGTTATTTTTA
Organism: Zeugodacus tau; assembly: GCA_031772095.1. Classification (NCBI taxonomy): domain Eukaryota; kingdom Metazoa; phylum Arthropoda; class Insecta; order Diptera; family Tephritidae; genus Zeugodacus; species Zeugodacus tau. The sequence continues at coordinate 87,969,752 of CM062649.1, forward strand.
TGTTTGGCTCTCAGGCACTTTACTGCCAAGCTACTAAGTATAGAGAGCAGTGCTGTTAAGCTTTTAAAAGTGTATTTGACAATTTGCGCAGATATCTTAATAACTATTGTTTCGAGAAGATGCGCGCTTGTCAGTCCGTCGCTTGCTGCAAATGTCAGTCTGACACAGGCTTTTGTTCTCGAAAAGGTGATTGATGAACAAGTGCTTCGATAGTCTTACTATTGCGAAAATTACAATTAAAATATGATTTCAATTATGTCAATTTAATCTCGTTCTCTAACGGTTAATTAAAAATAATAATTGCAGTCCTGAATAGAAAGTGACGGCTATAAATCGAAGCTATCTATGGGCGGCTACAACAATTAAATTTAACCATTTTTCTTAAAGGCATAGAATTTACTGTTATAAGTTTAGAGACGCTTTATTGAGTATTCCTTTGTTAATTAATATTGTCAAACAAAATTTTTGAACTAAAATTGTCAAAACATTTTTGCTCGAACGGCAAAGAAGCCTGCAATGACCATATTAAAACTATTTCCGCAGTACAAGTACCGTTATCGATGCCCGAACGTATGACAAATACAGTTGAACTTTCTCAACTCGAAATTCTCCATAACTCGAACTCTTGAATTGAATTGAAATAGAAGTGAAATTTCATACAAATTACCTTCCGTAACTCGGAAGTCTCTCTAACTCGAAGTTTTTTTGTGGATTATGGTGATTTGAGTTAGGGAAGTTCAACTGTATCTCAAACTCAACTCTATGCTTGAAAATTTTATATTATTTAAGACAAATCCGTATCAACGACCAAATAAATATGTTAAGAAAGGAATGAAAAAGTTTCTTCTAATCAAAGCAAAAGTCCATGACTCGTATAAATTTCCATTCTTTATCGAAAATTAAAAATCATGTAATTTATTTTTATATCTCACCAACCACACAGAAACGCAAAAATTCAACCATCTCATCTATTTTTTTTTTTGAGACTTTGATGACCTTATAAGCTATTTTATACCAAATTATCATAGAATATTTTAATATATAATATTACGAAGAATATTTTTGAATGAAAAGCCATTTATCAACGATTTTCATGCGTTTTTCACTAACTATATTCAAACTGATCGTGAAAATAATTCACGTTTAACACCAAAACTCTAAAATCTACGCTAGTATCCCACAGATGGCGCTTTGACCATTTAATTTTGTAGAGATATTGCTAAAGACAACAGAAAAAAGCTTTTTTCCTCAAAAATTTCCCAAACTATTTATAATTTGTACATATATATTAATGATATATATTTTTAATTAAGTATGTCAATCTGAGAATATTTACCACCCAATTTCCCAAAATAGAGAACTGCAAGCAAACAGGTAAATGCAATCTTGCGTAGATACACACAGCAAGCCTGCAATGTGCTACACATATGCTTAAGAATATTGCAATTGCTCTTTTCAAACACTAATATTTTCGAAGAGGACGAAGATCGGTGATAAATTTAAGTTGTTTACACAACAGAGCACACTCAAGAGTTCTAAATTAAACCAAGAACACAATTTTCACACATTATCCATAAAAAATCACACATTTGTTTAATTTTACACGCACGTTGCAAAAGCGATATTCGGCACTGTTTAAATGGCGGCGGAAGTTTGACAGCGCAAAGAGTTGCCTTTGCCTCAAAAGAAAGTGAGAAATGCAATTATTGCCAGATAAATGTTATTCTAAATGACTTAAATTAATTTTTTTATAATATTTTAGAATATTTTGAATTAAATATTTATGATTCGTCCTTTGCAATAACTCTGTGTAATAAATATGGTGCTGACAGAATTTGAACTTCAAAACTGTTACACAAAGCTATTAGTTAGGATACAAGATTTAATTAATTATTACAAATTTTCACTTTCCAGTACTATTCGCCTTGCTTTGCAAACATTATTTGCTTGTTAAACTTTTAGAAACAATAATCAGAAAACACAAATTTTAGTAAACTTTTAGTTTTAATAAAAACATATTATCTATTAAACTTTACTAGTAAAAGGGAGAAGAAATTCGTCTCAAATTTTATATTTTATTTAATATATTACTTTTTATTAATTCAATCATTATTTTTTTTAAATTTCATCTGGTTACATTGTGCACTCCATACAACACTGTCTATGGGAAGCTTTGTAGCAAGTCAACTACTGCTGTCAGTTTCCGTTCTTGCGCGTGAAAAGGGTTTACGAAGTTGTGAGCTAATTTATAAAAGTTACTAATTTCTCATAAATGCATTTATTGCTCAGGTGCTTTATTAATTATAGCAATAATATAAAGTGCGTTGGTTTGAAAATAAGTTGAATTAGTAATCGGGCATTATTTTTCGCGTATGAAAATCGCTTTGTAAAAATACATTAACTCGTAAATGTGCCGAAAGAATAAGCTTGAAATTATAAGAAGGTCTTTATTCATCAAACATAATGAACAATCCCCGATTCAGAAAGCCAAATTAGTTAATCTAATTTAAGGTGAGTTATCTTATTTATATATTTGTTGAAAGTTGAGGTCGAAAGGATGCCAGACCCAAAGCGGTCGAACTTTAGACGTCATTGCACTCATTGGACTCCCAAAAGCCCGCAGGGTTTCTATAACATTATAATCACAACGAAATGGCTTGATTAAAACGCAACTATCAGCTAATCAGAAATCAACAATTTAGACTTTCTCAGCTTAGTTTCTTTTCTAACATAAATAGTGAACCACTTTTTAGTTATTATTAAAAATAGACACAGTTAATTTCATTATTTTTTACTCAATTTAAACTATCTTTATTAACCTCCTCTCACTCACTTGTTTGAGTGCACTTTCCAAATCATGGTTCCCTTCATCCTTTCCCACTCACGCTCATTGTTGATATACTGTCAGCTAGTTAACCCAGTTGACTGCATCAACAAATCCAACTTAAACCACGCTTCAACGCTCCACCAGCCGCAACGCTATCGAATTTGTGGCCCTCAACAACAACAAGAAGAACATCAAACGTTCAACTAATAAATACTGCTGCCTCCGCTTGGTAGCTGTGGACCAACCTTCATCAGCCAACATCTTAACTCTGTTGTTCAACAACCCGCCTAGTCAATGAGCACTTAGTGTGCTGTTGTTTTTGCAGCTGTACGCTAAGTGAAAGTCATGGTTTTAATATTTTTGCACTCAATACTCGTACAGTTGGACGTCCAACTTTTTTTTTTTCGTTGTTGCTTTTATGAATAATTCATTTCGCCATGACTTGTTAATTTGCTGGGTAAATATTTTTTAAGAACTTTTCTTCCATTCCATTTTATTAGCAAAGTAGTTAATAAAATAGAAATACTATTAAGTGTGTGCACTTTTTATAGCGCCAGTAAAAAGCTCAAAGGATGTGGAAAACGAATTCATAGAGTTGTTGAATCCTGTGAGTAATAAATTTGAGAATATTTTTATACTATAAATTGTTATGATTTTGTGACGAATGGTTGCATTGGAACAGATTATTTTGAACTTTTTATTGTACTATAAAATTAAACAGTCTACTTCTTGCATGGTTTTTATTGTTATTATGACTATAATATTTTTATAATATTCGGTTTGAGTTATAAATGTGGATTATGGATTATGAAAAATAGTTAGATTTCTACAAAATATTTAGAAAGTGTTAGCAGCCTAGCTTCATACATTTTTATTCATATTACAACAGATCATATTTTCACATACAGTAGGATATATAGAAAATGAGTTAGAATTTATTTAAAAAAAAAATATATAAATATTTTTCCATAAAACTTAAAATATCACTAGTTAGGAAATAACTGCTTTTTTAGAGCCTGAATCAGAAATATTTAAATAATAGGAGGTATCCTGAATGTGATATTCTTGATATCATTGTCCAAAAGCTATAAAGAAGTTAAATGTAGAAGGCAACCCCAAGCACTTATTGCAAATAAAATGAATTTAAATACTGATATTATTTAATTCCATTTTTTTTCTTATTCTGAGAATTGCATTTACAAAATACTTATTTAAGAAAGATATATGAAAAAGGAGGTGTATATATTAAACGGTTTTTAAGGAGGCTATACCAGTGTGACATTTTCAAAAAATCGATTTTTTTATTTTTGCTTATTCGATGGTTTACAAAAATATCCTGTGAAAGCGGTAAGGTCGTATCTTGAGGAGTTTTCTAAAGAGCGACCGCTCGGTGGTATAAGCAGCTATAGTCGAAACTTCAAACGCATTTTTCTCGAAACGACATTTTTTCAAAATTGCTTAAGTCCTAACTCAATGAGATTATGACCGATCGACTTCAAATTTAAACTGAGTATTCTTGAACATATTTACTATACAATGACTTACGACCTTTCTCATTGGTTGAAAATTGTCAATTTGGCATTTAAAAAAGACCTAAAAAACCTATTTTTTTTTCAAAACTACGTCATTTTTTCAATTTTTGATATTTTTCAAAAATCGTAGGTCATTGTATAGGAAATATATTTAACTTCAATAACAGTTGGGCAACTTATTTTTGGCACCTCCGAAGACAGCATATAACTCCGTTATTTTTAGTAAAGCAAAAATTTTGAAAGGTAGCTGAAAATATACCTAATTATGTGCAAAAAACTTCGAAACAATCGATCGAGTACTTTCTTTTAAAAATATTCACGAAAATCGCCTAATTTTTCAGGGGTTACACTCAAGGGGCTAGAGTTAGTTTTTCTATTTGTTTTATTTTTTCTATAATATTATTCATTATTTATACGAATTTTACAATAATTTTATTAGATCAAGATGAAATATGATAGGTTGAAAAATTAATATTACAAAGGAATCACTTCATAAAAATGTTTCCAAAAGTCGTGTTAATAAACCATTGTACCAAACGCAAAATAACTAAACAGATATGGTCAAAATATGACAAGACAAAAACTAGGTACTTATTAATATGCGCTGAAAATGTGAACTAGAAGGGAGTAAGGAAACAAATTTTCACTTTCTCTGTGAATGCCTAGTCCCATGCTTGAATGGATGTCTACATACTAAAAGCATATCGTACATATGGATACCACAAAATGGTTTGAACGTAACGATGAAACGTAATATCTAAATGGCATATCTTGTGCTAAAAAACCGATAAAACAGCCCACTGTTTGAATCTTGGAGTGTCAGTAAATTCATAAAAATATCAGAACTAGTTTAAATCACAAGTACAATGAAATTATCAGAACTTACAAATTATAAAAATTAGACCTCGGAGTTAAGGTTTGAAAGTACTCAAGAACTACAGTAATTTTTCCCCATCTATGACTGTATTTCCAATCTTTGTTTGGCTCTTGACAACGGTATCTCATGCCTTTGTTACACGATATATGAAATCTATAAATATAATATCATTTTTTTCGCCTCCATACGAACATAGGTACTCCTTTAAAATTGTGCATCGATAGTAAATTTTAAATTTTGTATTAAGCCATTGTCGAAAAGTTCGATTAATGGAGGGAAATTTGTATGAAATTTTACTTCTATTGCCAATTTAAGAGTTCGAGTTATGGAGAACATCGAGTTATATATGTTTGAGTTATGGAAGTTCCACTGTATATCTAAAAACATATTGAACTGCAAAAACCTCGTGCAAAATATTGATATACTGAAGTAATCCAAGATATTAAGTGTGAAAAAAATTAAAGTCACTTAAAATAGAACCCAAACAAAGAATTTTGTGTAGAAATTATCTGGCAAACTAATTAATATCAACATTATTATTTGGAACTATTAAATTTTTTAATTTTTATACTACCCTCTAGTACAACTTGCATTTCGCTGATAATTATTTGATATGTAAAGATCTTAATGTTAATTTTAGAAAAATAAAAATAATAAAGAAATGTTATTGAAACATAAAATAAAAATAAACAATATAAAAAGAATCGAAAAAAAAAATAATTTCATTTTCATTTAAACCGTTATAGAACTGTTTAACAGACATTTTAACGATTTTCCTTAAATTTACGACAAAAAGACAAAGCCTCGCAATCAATGTTGATTTAGCATTACAATGCTGCTTGTTCCTGCAGCCAACTTAAATATCACAAAAACAATAATTTAAAGAGTAGATATCCTTTCAATTCAATTCAATTCAATAGACATACATCTTCATGTATGTGCGTCACAAACTAACAATTGCTTTTATGTAAACAAGCAACTAACAAAGTTAAATAACAAGCTTACGCAAAGTAAACAAACTCATTCGAGCTATCTTTCTCTTTATATATGTATCTACAATTATATATAGTTCTTTGTATGTATGTGAATGTGTACTTTGGTAATAGCAAGAAAATTGCACTTACTTATTGGCTTGGTTGCTAATAATCCTAGACATAAAACGATTATCCAAAAGTTATACATTTTCAGTTTGCTGCTTTTAGCTGCCTCGGTAGCGATTCGGTGGAGATGGTTTAAGTCGGTATGGGGCGTTGGCGTTTGGCGTCTGCAAACTGCTGCAAAGCGCCGCGTAAACAAATGCGTAAATTCGCTGGCAAATATTTTACGAAAATATTATACACTAGCTGCTAGACTGTTGGTTGATTATCTTCACAATGATTTGATATTTGATTTGAAACTTTTTTTTTCGGTTTACTAATTAAGGGTGGGATTGCAATTGAAAAATATTTGTTGAAATGCTTTAATACTTCATACACTAATTTACCATTTGGTTAGCAGCTAAAATGCTTTGCTTAATATTTTTTTTATTTTTTTTATTTATTAAATTTTTTTACGTGCCAGGGTCAATCAAAACGTTACTAAATTTATATACTTTGCGGGACTGTGGGGACTGTGCTGCTAAATCGTTGGGAACTTGTGCACGTTTGCCTTGCTCAGTTACATGTTCTCACTTAATTTGCTTTAGGGTGTGTAATGCCAATTTGTTTCCTCATTTTCTATCAACTCTTTAAAGTCATAACTTCCACTATCGATTGCTGCGTAAATTGCCTGCAACCGCTATCACTTGCAATTTCAGCAAAATTGTTACAAATTTCGACTACAAAAATACTAGCTCTACAAATACACTTTGTTCACTTGTTTCGTTTGCTTAAAGCAAAACTGTAATTATCTGCACTTTGCCCCACTCACTCACAACACAAAGCGTTGGCTTGGCTAACACAAATTGTGGGTGCGCCAGTGTACAACTAGTTGAGAGGCCAGCAGTAAAGCTATGCCACTTTATTTACGATTTAACACTTCCGTTGCGCTTACACGTTTACACACACCAGCACAACAACAACAACAATGAACTCGTATATATGTATTTATAACACACGCGCGCGAATTTCTTTTTGAGGCGCTGAAGTCGTCGCCACTCAAGCGTTTCGGCCGCTTGACGTGTGTTTCACCCAAAAAAACAACAACTGCGTAAAAAAGCACGAAAAACTTCCAAGGCAGCCAAGCAGGCAGGCAGGAAGAATTTATTACTGAAATTACAATAACAAACGCACGCAAACGCGATGGTGGTGCCGTTAAAACGCGACGTAAAATTTCCACTTCCGGCTAAGTCGCTTATTTCCGTCGAATTCGAAATGACTGGCGCAACAATCAGCAAATCGAAAGTAAACTTTAAAGTGACAGGCGCTAGCGACTTAACGCTGCCTCGCGCAAGCAACAACAACAAACCGTTATTGGCTTATTGGCTGTGTAGCAATTGTTTGTTGTTGTTGGTGTGAATATCGGCGGTTTGCGGTTGAGACGCGGCTCAAAGTGGCTTTAAACGCGGTTTTACCGTCGCGAGACAGACTTCGCCACCACTGCACAAACGCACAATTTGTTTTCAAGTAAGTAGTGTTGTTTTTGTTATTTTTGTTTTAATTGTCACACACCACTTTAGCACTTTCACTACTGCTCTACAACTGAACCACTACTCTGTGTGTGTATGTGTGTGTGTGTGTGAAGATTATTAGCACGCGCGCACTTGTTGTGCCCATCTGAAGCGTTTACCCTAGACTGACGGTGGCAAGAACCGTTTCGACAATTTTTCGTCAGCCAACAAACTGTTAGACAGCCACGGATACGCAACGCAACACTTGCCGCTGTTACGCCAACACCAAGCAGCAGCAACACCAACACATTAGCTTGCCATCGTCGTCGTCGTGAAAAATATATTCAGAAATAGCACCACCCACAACAAATTCCACTACGACACATAGAGAGATTTACGCTCCACAAATGTGCCAAAGAGTACAAAAGAGCGCCACAAATGTAGCTAAAAGCCTGTTGAAGAGCGCACGTGAGCGTCCTTTGCATTTTTGGGACAAAAGTTGCTGTTGTTGTTGTTGTTTTGTGGCGCTAAAAGCTTTTCTTACTGTCCAACAACGCAAACATTTGTTGCTTCCTTATCAATGCAGTTCCATTGTAAATGTACGTTTAGGGAGACATTGTGTGCTAGTTGTGCCTTAAGGGTCTTTCGCTGCTATCGACATCCGCCTGGCTGTGAAAAACTACTTTGCAAGAACGAGTCTTGCATTTTGTTCTTAACTGCGAAGTTTTACAAGGTCAAACTTTAAACGAAAAATCGAATACACACGAGCTTAGTACTTCGTTTTATACTTATACAGTTTCTACTATATATGGACTGTGTATGCACACGGGTTTACAGTTTTTGCGGAGAGAAGAAGTTTTTAGGCACTTCTTGGGTCTTCTAAAGTGACCTAAATATTCTTTATAAAATAAAAATTCAAATCCATTAAAAAATATTATTACCATTTCCATTTGTGGACTTCTTCTCCTAAAGACGACTAAAGACGATAAAATAAACTGGAAGAATTTCCCCATCAACAACATAAAACTAGTTGTGTATTTTGCTCTGAAATTTAAACCGATGATGTCTTCTTTGGGTCTCTAAAAGTCCGACAGTTTCCGCTATCTTTTTCGAAGCCACGCCATTTGCACAACCCCAAAGTGCAGACAGGTCCCTCATTTCACTCAATTGGTCCTTCCATTGAATGTGTTCCGTTGCCCTCCTTTAATGGACCTCGAATCGAAGTAGATTTTCGGTGAAGCATCGCCCTCCATGAATACGTCATTGCTCAATCCAGAGCTCACAGAGTTCATGGTTCCGTCTTCTTTGGTACTCATCGCTCACGCGAAGAGCCAGTATTATACAATCTTCTGAGACATTCTACGATATCTGTACTATATTCTATAAGCTGGTTGGTCTTTTGAATATATCGCTTGATATACGACTTCAAAGGTATCCTATTAGATACTTCGTTTCTTGTTGTTTGAGGCTTCAAGAATATCCTCAGTTCTTCTTTCGATAAATGTGTGTCTCGAAGTCTCAGATTTTCAACTATTAATTTAGCGGAGTTGAGACCATGTATACATAGACTCTCAGGGTTTCTATTCATTTGAAAATTGTTTTAACGACGACATATTGACCATGATGATCTCATCCTGAACAAAACCTCAATATTTTTCTTTCAATACAAAATTAACAAAGAAAGACCTTTGGAGAATTTCTTGAGGTTTTTCCTTAGAATAAGTTTACAGAAGATCCACTATGAGGACTCTAGTAGAATTTTTGAGAATTTTCTTAAAATAAGTGGCCTACACGTAGTTCAAATTGATTAGTAGCAAATCTATAAATTGTATGAGGAGAAATCTGAGAAAGTATGGAGAATTTGGTCGCAGTCTTTGAAGATGTTCTTTTGAAAATGTTCATCCCTTTTTTGTACCTCTGTAGTACTGAAACTCTATACTATTTTTAAAAATACCACAAACACCTAACTATTGTCCTAAACAATCCACACCCCTCGCACTTACCTGAAAATGAAAGGTAATAGCCACCGAAATTGAATTATACCTTAAAAAATGCAAACACTTTCACTTCGAACCACACATAAACGGAACCATTGCAAAAGGCAAAACTTTATTCCACGGAGCCAGATGCAACAAATATGAAGAGAGGCCTGGGCTACTGAGCAACAGCGGAGTTGCTCGAGCTACACATGTAACACACAGACACAGAGACAAACTATATTCCGCTCTCATTACCTCTGCACTTCCAGTCGAGAATACTCTTTGAACCGTTTCGCTCGCGCTCACCTCTACGAACCGGCAAATTGTATAATTCGAGCACCGTCCATACGTGCTGGGTACACTGGCATGCGTGTTGACCTGTTGAAGCAACAGGCTGCTTGCTGGTAGCTCAATTTCGCTCCTTTCGTAACAATTTGCTTTTGCAACACGAAAGGTTAACACAAAATACATTAAATCCTGCCCACCCACGAGCCAGTCTGCCACCACCTCCACAAGAGCTCAAGCACAAACAGCCAGCTCGTGGTTTTCTGTTAGTCTTGGTGATTTCTTTAGCTCATTGGCTGCGCGTTAATGCTGCTTTGGTGCCTGCGGTTGTTCGAGAAAATGTGAAAATTCTTTGGGTCTCAGTTTGTTTGTTCTTTGCACACATAAGACACATTCAAAACAATTTAGCTAAGCTAAATCAGTATGATTAAAGTTGAAGTAAGGGAAATTTAATTTGCATACCAACAACTAATTAGAGCACACTTCTTCAACTGTCTGGATAATGTTTAATATTAAATGATATATATTTTCTTCATATACATTTAGTATATTTTTGGCAATAAATTCCTAAATACTTGGCTAATTTCAGATTTTTTACTAACTGATATCTTTAAGTCTTAGACTTGCAGCGCCATCTGCAGTTGCCTTCGTTCTTTGAGCACCCTTGTTGTCTATCACTGCACTGCTGTTATTAAACCGTTAACACAAGTTTCTGGCACCTTTCGACAGAGTCGGTCCTTATAAAAAGGGATGAGTCTAATTTGGTGGATTCAGAAATGTGATTTTGTTCCAGTCAGTATGCTTTTAAAAAGGAAAAATTAAATAATTTTTGAAACTATATATATTTCCAGCTAATCAGTGGCCACACATTTCCAAATGCCCCCACATATTACTGATGTATTTGTATTTAGGAATATGTGATCTTATCGGTTATTTATTATTTTCTTAGCAGTTTAGGCGAACCAAGCTAAATTCATCTTGGCAGGTCATAAACCAACATGGTTAAGTTTGTCGTGAAGCAGTTACGGAATTACTAAGAGGTGGGAGAGGTGTTGTCGTCGCTGGCATCATACATTTCCAGGTATTGTCATATAATTTTTTAGTTTTTTACTGCCTAAGTTCACGTGGCTTTTCCTCTAAATGGTTTTCCCAGAATCTATGAATTTCAATGCGCCTAACATTTAGCAAAAATTAGTTGGAGAGCTTTGGTGGATATCTCCAACATTCTTATGTGTTCAAAAAGCGAATTTCATTTATATAGAGGAAGAAGAAAAATATTCATGACAAGTATAAAAGCCAAAGACAAAATGTGTAAATGGATTTTGGATTAGGAGCGACTTGAAGTTAAATTTGATTTTCAGCTTTCAGATTTCAAGAATGTTTATCAAAAGAGTTAGATAATATTAATAACACTGACCAACAATGGGCCTTCTACCATTCTACGATAGTTTAATGATTTATTTAAGTGCGGTTATGAAGCACTTAAATAAATCATTAAACTATCGTAGAATGGTAGAAGGCCCATTGTTGGTCAGTGTTATTAATATTATCTATACCCAAAAGTTCGAAAGGAAGTACGAAGTTGAATCTCGTATAACACTTTAGAGCTACATTTAAAGAGATCCAGTGAAAATAGAGAACCAGCTCTCTGTAGTGTTTGACCATAAGCCACGTTTGTGTAGGGTAATCAGTCGTGTGATTTTCTTAATCCAATGTTGGTGAAAATAATTCAAGCATCAGAGCCAATCTTTTATAAGGCCCGTAACAATATCGATATCATCGAACTAAATTATCACGTCGACAGTTTTGTTGAAAAAGTGAGATTAATGGACCATGATGTAATAGAACCGAACCAAATATTTCTTCCAACAGTCAAGCAGTCAATATTTATACATAGCTCTAAACTGTCATTCAAAGGAAAATACCAAAACCATATAATAATTTATTTTCAAAGTTCTTAACAAACAATTTCGAAACCGCTACATAGGAGTTCCCAGGAAAAAATCCGAAATTTTGTGCAGTTATCATTTCCACAGCATCGCTTTGACATTGTTAAAATCTCAAAACGCTACCATGGAAATTTGCTCCACAATTTTCCCGGTGTATTTCGGGTGCGTGGTTTGCGCCTCTTTGTTCGCTCTGACGCGTGCTGTTTTCGCAACTGTGTGAAATTCAGATTTAATTCTATTCTTGTTGTTTTCCTTCTCGTTTTTAATTATATGCAATTAAATCAGTCATCTGACCAACAGCAAAACAAAACAAAAACATCAACCGACGCAAAACAATGCAACAACAACAAAGCAATTTAAGAATTTTCATTTTCATTTCACCGAAAACTCCGCGGAGCAGGAGTAGACGGGAGGAGTAACCAACAACGACGCTTTTGCTTTTAGCAAATCACACTGTTGAATGCTGTCATCAGCAACATAATAATTAGGATATGACCGACAACTTCATCATTCTCCACGCAGACTTCATTTATGCGAGTATCTGGCCATAATTGACGGAAGCTTAGATGAGCCATGTGCCCTACTATCATTGCAGAGACGTGACGCAACTGTGCGAGTGGTGTGATAATTTGCTCAGCGAGTGGAAGGCGGTCAGCGCCCCACCCCAGCAGCTGAGGAAAATATTTCAGATGTTCGTCATAGCAGTTGTGGAGCCTCGTTGGCCGCCGGCGGCATACCGCAATATCGTTGGGTCGACATATTTCGCAGCGTAGCATAGACCTCTTCTGAAATGCCTGCAGTTAGCGCCTCTTAATGTCGTTTAATAATGAGGTAGGAGTGTATGTAAAATATAAATTCTCGTGGACCTATAATGAAGCTCAGCTTATTTTGATACTTCACCTACATTTTTATTTTTCACTGTATCTTTCAATTTGATTAGTTTTGTTTGTCTCGAGTTTCTTTAGTCCGAAATCGCCTTGCCAAGTGATGCACTTAGTAATCCATGTCAACAAGTATAGAGTTGCCATTGTTTACCAATTGACGGGAACCGTTATTGTTGTTTCAAAGTTTTGTTTGTCATAACTTAGTGAATATAGAACTTTAAATTAAGTAGAATGAAAACACTAGAGAGCAGACAATCATAAGCATTCTTCAAAATAATAATATACAGTGCTCTTAAAATATGTGGATTATTTAAAAACACAAAATTTAACAGTGTTTGATTACGATTGTTAATTTAATGGAGCACAAAATATATTTAGTTGAATATCACCTTTCTATAGGGTTGACAAATCACGAGGGAGAGGAGTTATGGTTAGTAACTGATTGAAACTCAAGAAGATAATACGATGATCCCAAGCTGGTTTAAAAACTGTTTGAATCTCAAAAAAGCAAAAAGCTCACTATATTAAAACTGCCCAGGAAAATACAGCATATATTCTTATATACTACTAAATTATCCATTGCAAAGTCTTCAACCTTTTTTTATAGATTTTTGACTGAGACTCATTTTAAATTACAATTTTTTTTTTAATTTTAAATCTTCCCCAAAAAGTTGATGGATTTAGTCAGTTGATGTCGATGGATCTAGTGAGACACCTTTCCTAGCAAGGATTAATGTTACTAAAGACCTCTTTATGTTAGCCTGAAATAATGCCAGAGTCGAATTGTAAAATACTATTGAACTTCTCTAACTCGAATCACAAAAAAACTTCAGGTTAGAGAAACCTCGTGTTATGGAAGGTAATTTTTATGAAATCTGGTTTCTATTGCCATTCAAGGGTACGTTATGGAGAACTTCCAGTTATAGAATTTCTAGTTATAGACGTTCAATTGACTTCAAATACTTGCTTCAGAGAGTATAGGTTTATGTCTTCTGTAGAGATATGGCTTCCAGTGCTCTATAGCAAGCATAATGACTGTCATCAAAATCTGGAACACATTGTCGTGATGCAGTATTCAAAAAATTAAGTTAAATGAAAGCTCGTATTCGAAAACTCGATAATCGCTGTTCCATAGTTTTGAAGATTGCAGCAGAAATGTTCAGTATATTATTAACAAGTAAGGAAAGGCTAAGTTCGGGTGCAACCGAACATTTTATACTCTCGCAATTTATTGAAGAAATTTGAATAAGATAACACCCAAATTTACCTATAAATTCGGCACAAAGTTTAATAGAATAACGAAAATCGTCCTATATAGTGTATGAGGGCTGAGGTAATTCCTGAACCGATTTCATTCATTTTCACCAGCTAGGTACACTATATCCAAAACTATACACGCACTTAATTTCACAAAGATATAGTATCTCACATATTAACCAATACATATATGTAGATTAAGGCCCACCGTATTTTTGAAAAACCTATAATTAGGCATATGGCACCTAGGAGATGTTATTATCCGATTTTAATAATTTTTGGAACAGAGACACACTATTAGAAGAAAACAATTTCCTCTGAATTAACTTAAATCATCTAAGAGATTTACCAATATTTTCGGTTAAAATTTATCCTTAGGCGCTGAGTTCAACATGTTCGATATCTGGAGCCTTGAAAATTTATAGTCCGTTTTCGACAATTTTTTCTCAAGTGAAGCCAGAGATGATATGTACTATTTGTGTAAAGTTTTATTCCGCCATCTTCATTGGTTCCTTATGTATACATTATAAAGTGAAGAAATCAGATGGAATTCAAACTTGAGTTATATGGGAAGTTGTATTATATACCGAATTTCATTGAAATCTGTCGAGTAGTTCCTGAGATATGGTTTTTGACCCATAAGTGGGCGACGCCACGCCCATTTTCCATTTTGTAAAAAACTCTGAGTGCAGCTTCCATTTGCCATTTCTTATGTGAAATTTAGTGTTTCTGACGTTTTTCGTTAGTGAGTTAACCCACTTTTAGTAATTTTCAACCTAACCTTTGTATGGGAGGTGGGCGTGGTTATTATCCGATTTCTTTCATTTTTGGACTGTATAAGGAAACGGCTGAAAGACACGACTGCAGAAAGTTTGGTTTATATAGCTTTATTGGTTTGCGAGTTATATACAAAAAACCTATTTGAGGGCGGGCTCACGCCCACTTTTCCAAAAAAATTACATCCAAATGTGCCCCTCCCTAATACGATCCTATGCTCCAAATTTTAAGTTTTTGGTTTTCGCCATTTTGTGGGCGTGGCAATAGTCCGATCTTGCCCATTTTCGAAAGCAACCTCCTCAGGGTGCCAAGGAATAAGTGTTCCAAGTTTCGTTAAGATATCTCAATTTTTACTCAAGTTATCCGTTGCACGGACAGACGGACGGACGGACAGACAGACATTCGGATTTTGACTCGTCTCGTCACCCTGATCATTTTGATATATCTATATATATATATCCCTATATCTCACTCGTTTAGTTTTATGACAAACAACCGTTAGGTGAACAAAACTATAATACTCTCTTTAGAAACTTTTGTTGCGAGAGTATAAAAATAATTCTAGTGAAATAATCATATACAAAAAATTTCATTTTCGGTTGGTGAAAATGGTAATAGTCGAAATTTGCCACCAGTTGCGCTTGTTTGCCAAAGAAAAGCTGTGCACTGAAATGGAAGCTCCGAATGAGAGAGCTCCGGTGGAGAGCAAACATATAAATATACATTTGTAAATGGTGCACTATTATTAAATTCAATATTAATACATATACAATTATAACACAAACAGTTTTATTTTTGAAAACTATCCGCGGAAGGAAATCTTTGCAAATTGTTTATACAAAATAATAATTGCTAATTTTGCCGGAAAATATTCGGGCTAAATGCAATTGCAGCTGACAAACAAAAAGAAAGCTTCTACGCTCTATGAACAGGCGCAACAGCGTCTAGCACATGTGCATGTATGTATTTTGACCACATACATCTGCATATATAAAGGTATTTCAACCTATAAAGTCATGTGTGTGACCATGTTTATGCACTGCCCATTAACGTTTGGCAAAAGCCCATTTACACGGAAAATAAAGCAAGTGCAAAAACCATTTAAATGCAAATTAAGCCCAAAGTGAAAACATGTCTGGTCTGGTCTGGCTTGGAAAATTTCGGAGAGCACAGGTACTAGCGTTTCCACATTGTGGCTGCTCTGCGAAGCTTTGTTTGAGGTTCATACGTGCAGGCATGCACATACAGTAGTGTGCAAAATCATTCGACGAAATCTTTAGATGGAGAGAGGACTTTAAAAAAAAATGTTTCTTTTTATTTAGGAAATTATTTTGGTTGAATACAGACAGTTACTTGGTCAAAAATATATATTTTATAAATATTTTATGAATATTTCTCCGAACTTAATTTTTTGCTTTAATTAATTTCTATATTTTTTTCTGCAAGCAATATTAGAGAATTTTACGTTTTCAAAATTTAAATAAAATAATCTTCATTATAAAAATTTATTCTGAAAAAATAATTAAATAAAAAAAATATTTTTTGTTGTACGAATATTTTTATGACTCACTGTTTATTCACATGGTTTACGCATAAATACAGTTAGGTCTTAGTTCCGTCAACAGCTGAACAATCACACATACTCAATGCATTTGAGCGCCCTTTTCACCATGTTATTCCTAATTACTATTTCCTTTCAACGGAATAAAGTCTAATGAATTTAATTCGTTTGCACCACAAACTTTTGGCACAGATTGTTTTTAGCAATTGCAGCGAATATTCGGGAATAAATATAATGAATATGCTGCAAAGAAGCTTCGAAGGGTATACATATACACACACATAATTGTAGACTCAGAGTTTGCAATATTCGATTTTTGATGCCCTTAATTCAACTAGTGAGCAATTTGCCTCCGAAAAATATATTATTTGATATAACGTTAAATATTTGGTCAAGCTTCCCTTCCTATTTGTCAATTAAAAATAAATCCATGAATAATAGTACCATCCTAATGTACCCTAACCCTGTATGTATGTGCCCCACCAGGTCGGAGAAAACAATTTGTTTAACGTAATTTGCTTAAATTTCCAAACCTAAATTCGTTAACAAGCTTAATTGGTGATAATGTTGAAAGCTACACAAATTAGCCAAAGCTCCGTGTAAAGCAAGGATATAACTGTACTATGCGAATAGCGAAATATGCCTTAGGAGATGCATAAAGGAAAAAGTGTGCTCCACAGACATGCGATTAATTTAGACAGCATGATGTGCAGAGAGTATTAAAAAATTTAAAAAAAAATAACTGAAATGCTATAATCGGTATACAATTTTAAAAATGATTTTCAATAGAAATCAAATATCGCGAAAACATGATATAAGGTAGATGTCTCATACCCAGAATAGTGGGGAAGTAAATTATATGTGGAGTGTTATAAACATGGAGTCAATAAGTTAGCGGCAAATTTAAAAATATTTCAAAATTAAAAATTTGTGGCAACCCTGTTCAAAAAATTTTCACCCGAAAAATATTTTTTAAACCTATTAATTTTCATCTATTTAATAGATAATATTAAATTTATTGTATCAATTTAATTAAATATTTTTTTAAATATGTGGCAACCCTTCTAAAAATATTTCCATTAGAAATAAAATTTTTTTAAACTAGTAATTTTTATATATTTAATGGACAATATTAAATTCATTTCATCTATATAAATAATTTTTTTTTAAATATGTGGCAACCCCTTTCGAAAATTTCTCAAACATATCCCAACTAATTTTACTAAAGTTTTGTTATTTCATATTGTAATAATTCTTTTAACATATAAATTTTGTAAAATTATGAAATTTTAAAACGTATGGCAACCCTTTATTACAAATAATTTCGATTATATTCAGTTCTATTTTATTTTCAATTCTCTTTAGTTTGTACTTCAAAAAGCTCTTTGCTTTAAAAATCATCCAAACAATATTACATTAGTGACGAAATTTTGTTACGTAACGCAATTTTGTTGCAATCAAATTTTATTGATCAAAAACTGAAGTAATTTTGCACTAGAGTAATTTCCTACTAGGCACAAACGAATGTCTCTATATAAGTAAAAGTTGGTGTTTACCTAACAAGTGCTCTTTTCACGAAACCCAACTACAAGCTCGTATGGGCTCAGGCTAAAAAGCCAAGGCTAAACGTTGCGGCTAAAGCACACCACCAACATGGCAACCCTGCGCCGAACTCTAGTAGCCCTATTTTGCCATTAGTGTAGCGCATACATATGTACTCGTATGTATTGATTACAATTTGAGGTGATTGCATGACCAGCGATGCTCTCCTGTAGCATGTTCATAGTATATTGGCAGTTTATGACATTGCGCCAATAGAGCAATTTTGTGCCAGCAAACGGCCAGCGAAAACACGAACACACACACATCCATATACCGGGGATAGTATTGAGGATGTGCAACATTTGTTGTTACACGACTAACTCGCAGCAATAGCTTAAGGCCACCGCCAGCAGATCCACTTTGCTGATGCTGGCCTACGTGTGGACTTAGGCCACCAGAGCCTACGGAACGGAACAGCGAAATCATGACAAAATTACATTCGGGTTTTGGTTACAAATTAGAGACGAACTACATACATACATACATAGTATGTGTGGGGTGTGAGTGTGTGTGTGCTGCACATAGTTTCACGTATCGTGTCGTAATACCGTTAGCTCAGTTGACGCTGTCGTTGCACGCGTGGAAGTGTGCAACTATTTTTGCAGTTAGTCCACTAATCTGTGAGATTGACTTGGTGACTGTATCGATTTGCGAAAACAGGGTTGCATTCGTTGTGGCACACAGAGTGCCTCAGTTGGGACTACTTTCGAGGTCACTGTCGCCGTTGGTTATTTATCAGCATAATGACCCAAAATATAGTACGCTGCCAACACCATGTCATGTCATGCTATGCTATGTTATGTTCCTTCATACCATGTTATGTTATGTTATGTGTTGGCGAATTTATGCATACAATTTGTTGACGCTTATTTGACCGCACATGTTGCCATCTCGTCTACTTGTTGCCATTAAAAGTTAATAATACCCTCATCAAAGTTGTTGAGATTGTTAAGCGTTCGACATCACCTCTGGCGGCTGCCCACTGAGCAGCATATGCATGCATCATATGATATGTGCTGTGCCGTGTTTACTGACAGCCTCGACAGATTGTCTCCGTTGGCGCTTTGCGGTTTGTTGCTGGCGCATTAATTAAAACTCTGTCGACTTTTGGTATAAATTTAAATGTGGCCACTTTATATGCGTTCATATCTATACATACTTACGGATGTGACGTGGTTCTAGCAGATATAAGCACAACATTTTTATAATTTTATAGCGTTGAAGTTGTTCGTAAATATGTATTATAATTCCATCATCTCATAATACGGATTAAATAATAATTTCAATCTTATTAAAGATGCTATAATTCAGGCTCACCTCTTCAGTAGAATCTGGTACATACAAGTTCTGTACTTCTTTCATAAACTGGTGTCATCGACCACACCGACTTAAAGGAAACCTTAATTGTTCAATTCTAACGGAACTTCCCTTTCACCCCAACTTGTTAACGGTTGTCTCCATTTTAATTTATCGCTCATCATTTTCTCCTTCCGATTAAGTCGAAATGTTCCTCCATTTTTCCCTCTGTTAGCATTTCAAACCCTCTTATTCTATGAACAAGAAGAACTCTCTTCCTTTGTCAATTCTCCATCGAAGTCTCCTCATGGTTTTCTTATTTTACAGAAGCTCGAAATTAGAATAGTAATTTCGTTCCCTTCTAAAGAGCTTTAAGCTTGCTGAACTGTCTTTAATTCTCTAAACATTGGAAACTCTATCGAATCGAACGAACATCTAAAATAAGTAAGACATTCTGTTTTAATCAAGTAGAAATCAAATGACTAGCGAAGTATCCACTGTTAGGCAACAAGAGAGAGAACTACCGAATGGAAAGTGAATAGTCTCACAGTGATTGTTTGGAGCTATTTGTATGGTCGAGAGATAATCAAAAAAATTCAGATTAATATCAGCACTTACGGATCTGAATAGATCTGATCTCATGAGATAAACAATAATTTTTGGACCACACTGTTTTCGAAAGGAATATTTTAAGGTTATAGAATCTGGAATAATTAATAAAAATTGAAGATTTTATTGAACCAGAGGTAATAAACTTCGGATTAGCTGGGGACTAGTTCATCCTTGAGAAACCTCTAAGTTCGGCATCGAGCAGTTCAAGGAATTTTTATGAAACGCCTTTAGAATAGCGTCGGAGGTTCGATTCCATCTACAGAACTCACAACCTATAGATACTATTTTGTATAATTTTATTGTATACATCTAGATGTCGAATCAATGACTCGTCGAATGCTACAAATACACCTACAACACGACACTGCTTTCATCTGACATAGCATCGATACAGGGGACTCCTCTTCATAAAACTAACATTCCTCCCATCATCATCTTTCCGCATCCCCCCATCACAGCCATTAAACCTCATTGGGATGCTTTGCCGGGGCAAAAATCTTATCACGAACCATTTAATCGCATTATATCGAGCAGTGGCCACATTGGCATACGCAGCAAAACTCAATAAAAGCCAATGAAATCAAAAGCTAATGAGTTTCGATGCAACTGGTTGAGTCCCAAAGCGCAACAATTCCAACAATTCTAACTGCTACCAGAGAACGGCATAACGAGCTGCCGTGGTGAACATGTGAGAATGCGGACACGACATGTGGAGCGGCTCGCGGCAAGAAAAAGCGCTGCAACAAAACAAAGAAATAATGAACAAAAAGAAGAAGCAGAGAATAAAGAATGGAGCAGCCAACGAGCCACTAAATAAATTGACAAGCTACTCGCTTTTATGTGACGCGCGCTCCATACGCTGCGCCTGTTGCACATGCAACGCTGCGTTCCGCAATTCAGTTGCGCTTGAATGCTGTGCGAGACAACGAGACATGCAATGCATGTACGACATATATGTAAAACAAGCATGTTGCCAATGTGTGGCACACGTTACGCGACGTGGCATCCGTGCGGGAGGAGGAGGCCGTTGGCAGCTCCTTTGCAAATGTTCACTTACGCGCGCCATTCGTTTAATGTTTATAATGATATCGTCTGCAACAACAACAGCAGCGACAATAAAAGCTATAATACAATGCTGGCGTAGGTGATGGCCACAACAATTCCGCTCGGCGTTGCTGCCGCTGCTGCTGCTTGTTGCGTTTTGTGTTGCACGAACAATGCAATGCAAGCGGCGTCGGAAATCGGCGGCCATGCACGAATTGCAGCTGAATGCAAGTGGCAGTTGCCAGTTGATGGGTGACAGTTTGTTGACAGTAGTTGTCATATGCCAAGCAATGAGTGTGTACCGTTATGTGTGTGTGTCTGCATTGACAAACGTGCCTCACAAAAGCCATGCACCGTTATAAGTGCATAAAGTACGCAAGCATCGTTGACAAACGCAACGAATGACGGAATCGTGCCTACAACGTATTGACATTGAATTTGAATGATCGCTTGCATCAATATTATTGCAGCGACACAATGCTAAATTCGCTCGATTAGACTTTTTGTAATGCATTTATGGTGTGAGTGTTAGCGGGAATAACAAAGAGTACAGTATTCTTTATTTAAATTTAATAGAGTTTGCCCGAGCTTTTACGCTGTTTTATTCGCCGGCGAAAATAGTAAACCTTATATAGATTTTAAAAGGGGTATCTTCGCCAGGGACAGAGTTTGATACATCTCGGTAGCCATGCCTTTGGCGAACTGTTCAAATGGGATATTAGTCGATTCATAAAATGTGTTTGCTACACGAGGGTCTTCTTTTCGATCCATATTCAGGACTCTTTTGGGATCATAATGCACTGACGTCCTTAGTTGTCCAAGTGGGTTCCATCGCGACATCTGTCGCTTCAGCCTTTGAACCTAACCTAACCGTCACCAGCTTTATCGATTCAAGTGTTTAGCCAGATTTAGTGAAAGCTAAGAAGAGCGATGTAGTCAAATCGTTCTTTGAAATATCTTCTGTGACCATTTCAACTGAAATCCAAGTCACGACTCGTAACTCTGTTTCTCAAATACTCAAACGACCTCGACTCGGACGATCTCAACAATTGGGTTAATACTAAATTCTTATACAATAAACAATATAGGAACTACCATGTCCTCTTTGAAACACTCAGTAGTATTGATGAAATTAATTAATTCACAAAATTTTAACTGTGCAACTTCCGGTATATAGTCGTGGAAACCGCGACCGATAGTTGCTATTATTTCCTATATAGTGTTTTGCATCTGCATTCAAGATGTTCTATAGTTTCTTCTTCTTCTATTTCTTGACAGCTTCCACATCACCAATCAAACACTCTCCCGTTAGTACTCCTACCAGTTCGCTACATCGTTCGCTTTAAATTTCAACAATCGGCAAGTGGGTTCCATATTCCATGCAGGCCACTTATGTCCGCTTGTTGAGTCAGGGATTGCTTCCACTGAGACTCAGCCAACTCGGTGACATATTTGTCGAATAGGTCTTTATAAGTGACCAAAGGAATATATATCCCCTCTTTATCGGGTTCTAGTTGTAACATGGTGCCCAATCCGGTAAGTTGATCTGATACACAGATGACTGGATCGCGCTGTGTCCAAGAACCCATTGAAGATTTACCATAAAATAGGAAGCTAGTTCTACAAGCAGCTCGAGGTATATAAAATAGGAAGCTAGTTCTACTCAAGGTATTCCTTCGCCAACTTCGAAGAAAACCCTTAGAGACTTCAGTGGGTTTAAAGCCGCTTGGCTGTCTGTAAACATAAATATGATTCTTGTTGTAAGCACCTTGTTAAGGCACTACACTGAAGTGGTAGTCGGCGATTCCGATTCTGGTATCTAGCTTTGCTGAAAAGCCACCTCTTTCCACTCGTTTATCCAGTTTAAATCCGTCCGTATAGATGCTTATCTCTGTGTCTTTATCCACCTCGCCCCTATCCCACTCCTCGCTGGAGGGGTAGGCAATATTGAGGGCTGAATTAAGATTTAATTCTACTGGATTACGAAAATCCGTATTATCAGATATGAAAGGAAATTTACTAAGTTTACTAGAAAGCCCCAAGAGAACAATGACTAAACCTACTGGTTTAAATTCATCCGCTTTGATTAGTTCTCCAAATAAACAAAAGAACAGAACAGGTAGATCCTATTTCGCATATTCTAGAAAATGCATCCCGGAGTTGAGATCATTATATTTTCATGAATGATGTGTCACAATCTCATTTAGGTATCTCTCGACTTAAATCGAATCGAGCAAAAAGCTTAATAACAATTAATTTCAAAATATACTTAAATATTTATATATTTTTATATTTGTTTGTTTGTATATATTTCAATCTTCATATATTTATATGTATATGCACCTTCGCTTAACCATATCCCTCATATATTCTTTCACGGTATGTTTTTTTTGTTTCGTACGATAAATTCACACATTTCATTTGAATTGCAAAAATAAACGCTCCCCCATTTTTATTGACTTTTCACAACTTGTTAACGTGATTGATGTTTTTTTAAATGGCGACTACATGATTTTGCAATTTCGCCTGGAATGACACAGAACGTCAATCAATTGCACTTCTTATTAGCCTACGTGCGTGTGTGTGTGTATGTATGTGTACATTTATTGCATTGTTTTCACAGAATTTCTGATTTTTTTCTTGCTTTTTTCACAGTTGCGCTCCACTTGTTGCTCGAACAATTATCCGAATACACTTCACTGAAATGGATAAATAAATAAGCAGGTTTTTTTTACCGACCGGTGTGAATGAAATGAAAGGGCGCGGCTGCCTATAAGTTCGCTGCGTGAGTGTGTGTATGCTATTTAATCAGGTTTAATGCAGAGCTTTTTCATTGTGGGGCGAGAGGAATTCGAAAAAATATGGTGGAGGAGGTGAATGGTACTTAAAACCATAATATGATTATTCACTGATTTTCAGGCTTTATTTCAAGCATGAGTTCACCACCTTTTCGTATAAAAATATAAATGTTTTAGAGCAGATAACTCGAGGAAAGCTTCTTCATTATTGTTAATTTTAGTTATCGTATCGAATCCTCCTCGTTCACTGCAGAGAGCCAAACTCTAACATTTTTACTAGTTGAAGTACATATAACCCAAAAGGTCATTCAACTAAGACACCTCCGCAAAATGCAACCCTGTATCGATGGCTGCAATATAAATAAACATACATTTACTTCAAAAATATTCATGTTTGTGCGCGTATACAATGCTTGTTGTTTTTAAAATATACATATTTGAGTTATGTAAACGTGTCTGTTAACAGACAAGTGGTATACTGTCATATATATAGTATGCACTTCTGCATATATAACCAGCTGTGTACTGGCAAATTGGCTTCCAAGCATTTTCTCCTTCAATTTCAGCTGGAAACTTTTTTATTTGCTGCTTTATTTCATTGCACTTCGATAAATTTCAGTTGCTTTAATTAAAAGCCAATATAACGTACATCAACGTACCAGGAAACTTTATATTTTTCAGAATGCGTTAAGTAAACGGTGCATATCCTCGTTGGAAACCCTTCGCAGCATCGATGAGGTGGTCGTTGCAGCTCTTCCCAGAAAAAAATGGATTTTATTTTAATTTCCACAGTAGTTTTAACTCGGGCGGGGTCATTATTGTTACGAAGAGATACACTAGGAACAGAAGGATCCACTATCCAGATAAGCATTTTTGAAAAAAATAAATGGGAGCTTCTCTTCTCCTCTAAAGTTACAGAGATACCATTTGTAGATAGCATTGATATCACGCCCATCTTTCAAATCTGTACTTACGCCAAATTGATGAATTTTACCATTTGAATGGTTCAACGCTATGCCATAAACAAAATCTGTCTACTAATAATAGTATTGTAAAGACACTACAACTGTCGGTCGGTCGGGGCCGAGAACACAATAAAACATCACAAGTGCAGACAGATCCATATGCACTTTGTCCTTCCATTTGATACGTGGGTCTCGAATCGAAGGAGCTTTTCATTGGAGCTTCGTATTCCATACGTACGACGAGGTTCAACTAGCATATTATTCGGATATTTATTTATATTTAGAGCTCATAAAGTTCATCAGTCCCTCTTCTTAGGTACTTCTCGCTCATACGGATGACTTCAAAGATCTTGCGTAGAACAGCTCTCGCGATGGCTCAAGTACCTCTTCATCTCGGTCTGTCATCGTCCATGTTTCAGCGCCGTATAATAGGACGAAAACGATGGCAGACTCTTAAAGCGTAATTTTTGTTCATCGAAAGAGGGATCTGCTTCTCAATTGCCTACCGATCCTAAAGTAGCACCAGTTGGCAAGAATTTTTCTACACTGGATCTCCAGACTTGATGAAATATCTCCTGTCGTTAAAGAAACAGCCAGCGCATTCGCCTCTTGGCTCCCACATCACAGTTGACTGTAATAACTTTAAAGTTGTAGATAATTTCTTTCTTTTCCAGCATTAACAGCAATAACAATGTCAGCCTGGAAATCCAACGCAGAATCACTCTTGCCAACAGATGCTATGGACTGAGTAGGCAATTGAAAAGTAAAGTGCTCTCTCGATGAACAAAAACCAAACTCTACAAGTCTCTCATCATTCCCGTCCTACTTTACGGTGCAGAAGCGTGGACGATGTCAACATCCGATGAGACGGCACTAGGAGTTTTCGAGAGAAAGGTTTTGCGGAAGATTTATGGTCCCTTAAACATTGGCAACGGCGAATACTGCAGACGATGGAACGATAAGCTGTATGAGTTATTCGACGACATTGACATAGTCCAGCGCATAAAAAGACAGTGGCTACGCTAGCTAGGTCATGTTGTTCGAATGGACGAAAGTGCTCCAGCTTTGAAAGTTTTCGATGTGGTACCCGCTGGTGGAAATCGAGGAAGAGGAAACCGATGGAAGGATCAGGTGGAGAAGGACCTGGCTTCGCTTGGTATAACCAATTGGCGCCAAACTGCCAAAAGTAGAGATGCGTGGCGCGCTGTTGTGGACTCGGCTATAACTGCGTAAGCGGTGTCTACGCCAGTCAAGAAGAAGACTTTGACTTTTTTTTTACTTTTCCGAAAGATAAGCAGAATATTACATATTAAAGTTTGACTGAATTTCAGGTCGAACATCGATCAATATCTACTATTTAATCATATACATATCTGTATTGAGCCACAGACATTTATACATAACCTAACAAAATACTTGCAACTACTCCACAAAACATATGAAAAGAAAAACCTGTAGCCTACGGTCAACGACAAGGTCCTCTTACTTTTTATTCCTTCATCAATTCTCTCCATTTATTTTGCGTTTACATAGCATAGCATGACATGTGTACACAGACGCGCCAATGTTCATGTCTGGCGATTGTTTTCTGTCATATGCGTAAATAAAATGGAAACGTGACTCTTATCAGCATTCGCTGCTATTGTTTCCACCATACCACTGAGCATTTATTCCAACAATAAACACTTTTTGTATGTACATATGTCTATTATTTGTATTGGTTCAAGGAAATTTGTTTATATGTTTGTACGCCAATTAAGTACCGAGATCTCGTGATATTGAGCTTTTTGAGTTTAAGCTAAAAAGGTTTTTTTTTTAGTTTTTACAATAGAATCTTTATTATACAAAATTTATATATGAATTAATAACAATTTATAAAACTAACCGATACTCCGTAGTCGTATCCATTTAGAAAACTGTCTCCAGAGCTTTAATGGCTGCTAAGCTCATAAACCGGAAATGTTTGCCCGGCAATATACTTAATAACAACAACTTTTTCAAACTGTCCTAAAAATATAGAAAATATTAAACAAACTTAATATTCGTAATTTGATAGCTTCGTATTAGATCGAATTTAACGAAGATGGATATAGATACATACATACACACAGCCAATAAAGCGCTCCACAGTAGTGTTCGTGTGGAGGCGGTTTTGAAAAATCGAATTTATCCCATTAAGGCGACCAGTTGATGGTAAATTTAATTATTGCAACGAAGCTACGGCCAACAAAATCGAATCACACCCAAAAGTACACTTCCACCTACAACAGAACAATTGCACTCAACAACGCGCAGGAGGAAATTTAATTCTTTATTTTTTTCAGTCAAATCGTGCACAGTGGGCCCATCGCATAAATGTGGAATGCCTCCCCGGCCACATGTTATACGCTTCACATGCACGCTCGCGTAAACGAAAATACGACGTGAGAGCACAAGAGTATATATGTATGTATGTACGTGTATGTATGTATAAGGACATGCGTTTGACCTTTGTGTTATCGATTAGATTCAAATCTTTTAATAAGTTTTATTTCCGTTACGGCACTGCCGGCCAATCGAACCAGTCAAGCGGAGTACGAGTATTAACATCAACACACATATACATATGTACATGCCGTGGTTCGTGAGTATGTTGCGTGGCTATTTGACCACGCCACAGGTCCTGCCACTCCCATTGGCGTTATGTGCTCGTAGTGGCCGCGTGCAACACGGCGCCAACATGGCAGTTGACTATGGTCGCAAAGAAATGGACATTCTTCGTTTTGGTTGAGCGCTTAGTGGGGTGTAGATACATATATTTGTACCTGGTTATATGTTCGACACAAAACAAGCATTACACATCTTTGTGGCTAATAATGCAATTTTTGTGTGGCATGAAACCTTCGATTTCAGGCTCAAACATTTCCGTTATACATCCACTAGTACAAATAATTGGACATGAGAAACTTTAAAATTTACAAGGTGTTTAGCGTAAAATATGGTTTGAGGGCTCGTATGAGTTAAGACTTTATTAAGAATACTTAATATACAATGGCCCACAATGCCAATATGTTAGAACACTTACAGCAAAGAGCAAATATATCATTGAAGGTTTTGCGATCTACTCTGAATTATGATGGTGATTGACCAGTCTGACAATATTGCATTTTAAATACAGAGATTTTATATTTTTTTATCTTCACAATGTTATTGAAAGAACGAAAAAACCGTGATCAAAGCCCAAACTATTTCAATCGATCTCCACCTTAAATTCTCTTCGACAAATTAAGCACCCAATCGGTCGATAGTTTTCTTAACGATCCACTACATCAAATATTCACTGATGGATCGAAGCTTTACCCCTTAGCAGGGAGGGGGATTCTGTCGGAATCTCTTAATCAACACCAGCTTTAGAATACCAGACCACTATATTGTCTTTCAAGCAGAGGTCGCTACGATCTAGGTAGCAGTGGACACCCTGCACCGTAAGGAGGCCTCCTTTAAAGAGGTATGCATTGGCTCCAACAGCAGTGCAGCAATACTAGCAATGAAAACGATGAAAACGATGACAGTACGCTCCAGGCTAGTTAAAGAGTGTCTAATATCTGCATCAATAGCTTCTAGCTATTTTGCTATCCGACTCGTGTGGGTACCCGGTCAACGCGGAATCATAGTTAACTGTAAAGCGGACAAGGTTGCAAGAGAGTGTAAACTAGGAACATTGACGGCGAAATGGGAGCGGATTGGCAGTCCATGGTCGACTTGCGCAAGAACGCTGAACATACAGACATCGCATGAGCTCGACAAGCGGTGGATAACAACCAGCACATGTGCATTTGCGAGATCCTTTTGTGCCGCTGAGGAACGTAAAAGGTGCTTCGAACTGTTTTCTCTAAGCAAGATCCATCTCGGCGCGATTATTGATGTGCTTACTGGACATTGTCCGATAGGCACGCATGCGTTGAGACTTGGGATCCTGGGATGCAAGTTGCCAAAGCTGTTTGGAGGGAATCGATGTAGTCATCTAATCACTTCATCCTCCATTATCCAGCATTTGCCAGACTGAGGTTGAAACACCTTGGCTAACTTGACCATAGCCGACTAAAGAAGCTTGTAACAGATTCCAAGCGTTTTGCCGAATAATAAGGGTCTTTCTGATTCATTAGGAGTTACTACTGGCGTACGCCGATGATATCGATATCATTGGAAACAACACCCGCGCCGTTAGTTCTGCTTTTTCCAGACTGGATAAGGAAGCGAAGCGTATGGGTCTGGTGGTGAACGAGGACAAGACGAAATATCTCCTGTCATCAAACAAAGAGTCAGCGCATTCGCGTCTTGGCTCCCACATCTCTGTTGTCAGTCATAACTTTGAAGTAGTAGATAGTTTCGTCTACTTGGGAACCAGTATCAACAACACCAACAATGTCAGCCTGGAAATCCAACGCAGAATCACTCTTGCCAACAGGTGCTACTATGGACTAAGTAGGCAATTGAAAAGTAAAGTCCTCTCTCGTCGAACAAAAACCAAACTCTACAAGTCCCTCATCATTCCCGTCCTACTTTACGGTGCAGAAGCGTGGACGATGTCAACATCCGATGAGACGGCACTAGGAGTTTTCGAGAGAAAGGTTTTGCGGAAGATTTATGGTCCCTTAAGAATTGGCAACGGCGAATACCGCAGACGATGGAACGATGAGCTGTATGTGTTATACGACGACATTGACATAGTCCAGCGAATAAAAAAACAGCGGCTACGCTGGCTAGGTCATGTTGTTCGAATGGATGAAAGTGCTCCAGCTCTGAAAGTATTCGATGCAGTACCGAGACCTCCACTCCGATGGAAGGACCAGGTTGAGAGGGACCTGGCTTCGCTTGGTATAACCAATTGGCGCCAAACTGCCAGAAGGAGGGATACGTGGCGCGCTGTTTTGGACTCGGCTATAACCGCGTAAGCAGTGTCTACGCCAGTCAAGAAGAAGAAGGAGTTTATTGGTATCAAAAGGACCGCGCACAAAACTGTTCAAATGTGATCTTCCTGCATATGCAGAGATCTGCCTACTAACTTAACTACATCACATAAAATGTCTCTAATATAAATATATTCAGGAACGGCAACTCCTAGTCATGAAAGTCTATTGCACGTCAAACTTCCATGAATCCATAAATAAATGCAAAAATCCATTAAAAATACATTTACTTCACCTTTTTATATTCTTCTTGTTAAATTTGTTTTTTGAAATATTAATTTAATAAATAAAGCTGCTAAGTTCATATAAGAGAGACAGCTATCAATATAGAGGGTGTCCATACCTAAAAATATATACCAACAGATAAGGCTGTGTCCCTGTTTATATACAACACACACACACAGGTTCATTGAACAAATGGAGCTTAGATAGCTAGCAAATAGTGCACTTTTTCCACTAATAAATCACAATCGAAGACAGAGGGATGCTAATGAAAAATGACAGCCTTGAGCCGTAAAACAAATACCACGACACACATACACACTGCGAATGCGGGAATCTGCATCTAGAAAGCATTTGAGAGTATGTATGTAATTGAATTTAATACATAAATACGAAGGTATGTAATGTTGGAAATGTTTGCAGTCGATGTTAAGCACGTAATAGACCCAACTATGTGAACAACGTACACTATTTGCACCGACCTACAACAACAGCTCCGCTTCCAAGCTCATTTTGTTCAAAAAACAATCAGAAGCCGAGCAAATGAAATGTAAGGAATGCCAACACCGGAATCACCCTCTGCACACCTGGCACCAACGCCAGGACGAGGAGAAAGCAACATTTACGAGTATACACCTTCATACATATGCAGAAAAGTCATTGAGGCGACAGGTAATGGCAGCTGCCGAGCATATATGCCAGAGTCAGTAAGACCAGCAACATGTTATTGCAGACCATTGAGATTAGAGGCCAAAGCCATGGGGCCCACAGGCACCGACAAATGCACACACACACACACTCCCATTCACATCCCTGCAATACCACGTGTTAGATAACGAAAGAGGAGCCATAAGAAAATCAAGTGATTTAGCTGAAATCACCTTTCCGAATCAATTGCTACAGACATCAGCATACAAATCGACAACAATGAAATTCCACAGTACCTGGACGCCTGATGCGCAAAGCAAGAAGAAGAAGCGGAGCAACAAAAAATGGTTATAACTAAACTTAACCAGTGCAATAAACCATGGCAACATGTAATGTGTTAAAGTAAACAAAGGATAGAAAATGAAGATGGAATAAATAATCACTGGAACTGGAGCTGGATGGAGGATGGAGAGACTCACTGTGCGTTGCGATGGTCAAGCGGAAATTCCTTGGAGGTTCGGAGCAGCTAAATAAGAACGTTATTTGTTTGTTTTATTTTCATCGTTGATTGGATTTATTAAAAGAAATAGTAGAGATGAGTTGTGTGCATAAGAAAATCAAGACAATATCAACAACTCTCCACTTTTTGGAGAAATCTTTGGGGAACATGTCAAATTATGCAAAGCAAGTCCGCAAATTTGGTTTTTAATTATTTATGAGTTGTCACTGGGTAACACTGTCATCTGTGGTGGATTTGTATAATGTCATAAATTTGAAATGGTGTGGTAGCTCAGTGGTGGTAAACAATAAAACATGGTAAAATGAAGTAAGGTAACGATAATTTGGACAGCACCGAGTTCAATAAAATTCAAAGTAGATATGTCTGGTAGAACACTCTGTAGATAACTTTCAACAACCTCACTTCAGCTTTCACCACAAGCTTTAGCATTGAATACTATTCACTATCAACAAAAATATAGCTCTAACTCGACTTAAAATTAACTGCTTTGGAGTTTGGTGAAAGCTCTCAACAATTTTTCATAAACATGAAAGCTTTAACTCGAGTTTGTTTAAAGGAGTTTCGGTCTATTACAGCGGATCCGTACTTAGAGTCTTCATAGAAAGGAAACATATTGGACTTATCCAACAACTGAAAGATAAACAAGTGAGGAAGGGCTAAGTTCGGGTGTAACCGAACATTTTAAACTCTCGCAATTTATATATTTCACTTTATATTATATAATACACAATTTGACCCACATATTCGTCATATATATTGCAAAAAGTCCATTGAAAGTTGGAAACCATAATATTTGGTTAGAAGCACCGAGGTCCTCATGTTCGATATATGGGGCCTTGAAAACCTATGGTCCGATTTCGACGATTTTTAGAAATGGGCTGCCACACTATAAATACAGTATTTGTGCAAAGTTTTGCACCGATATCTTCACTAGTGCTATATTTAAAGGGTGATTTTTTTGAGGTTAGGATTTTCATGCATTAGTATTTGACAGATCACGTGGGATTTCAGACATGGTGTCAAAGAGAAAGATGCTCAGTATGCTTTGACATTTCATCATGAATAGACTTACTAACGAGCAACGCTTGCAAATCATTGAATTTTATTACCAAAATCAGTGTTCGGTTCGAAATTTTTTTATCGACAAATTTTGTTCAGCGATGAGGCTCATTTCTGGTTGAATGGCTACGTAAATAAGCAAAATTGCCGCATTTGGGGTGAAGAGTAACCAGAAGCCGTTCAAGAACTGCCCATGCATCCCGAAAAATGCACTGTTTGGTGTGGTTTGTACGCTGGTGGAATCATTGGACCGTATTTTTCAAAGATGCTGTTGGACGCAACGTTACGGTGAATGGCGATCGCTATCGTTCGATGCTAACAAACTTTTTGTTGCCAAAAATGGAAGAACTGAACTTGGTTGACATGTGGTTTCAACAAGATGGCGCTACATGCCACACAGCTCGCGATTCTATGGCCATTTTGAGGAAAACTTCGGAGAACAATTCATCTCAAGAAATGGACCCGTAAGTTGGCCACCAAGATCATGCGATTTAACGCCTTTAGACTATTTTTTGTGGGGCTACGTCAAGTCTAAAGTCTACAGAAATAAGCCAGCAACTATTCCAGCTTTGGAAGACAACATTTCCGAAGAAATTCGGGCTATTCCGGCCGAAATGCTCGAAAAAGTTGCCCAAAATTGGACTTTCCGAATGGACCACCTAAGACGCAGCCGCGGTCAACATTTAAATGAAATTATCTTCAAAAAGTAAATGTCATGAACCAATCTAACGTTTCAAATAAAGAACCGATGAGATTTTGCAAATTTTATGCGTTTTTTTTTTAAAAAAAGTTATCAAGCTCTTAAAAAATCACCCTTTATATATTGTAAAGTAAACGATTCGGATTGTCTTCAAAGTTCTGGTATATAGGAAGCGATTTGGCCTATTTTCACAACATATCATTGGGATGTAAGGAGACTATTACAAACCAAGTTTCATTGAAATCGGTCGAGTAGTTCCTGTGATATGGTTTTTGACCCATAAGTGGGCGACGACACGCCCATTTTCCATTTTGTAAAAAAATCTGAGTGAAGCTTTCATCTGCCATTTCTTATGTGAAATTTAGTGTTTCTGAAGTTTTTCGTTAATGAGTTAACCCACTTTTAGTAATTTTCAACCTAACTTTTGTATGGGAGGTGGACGTGGTTATGATCCGATTTCTTTCATTTTTGGACTGCATTAGGAAGTGGCTAGAAAAAACGACTGCAGAAAGTTTGCTTTATATAGCTCTATTGGTTTGCGAGATATGTACAAAAAACTTAATAGGGCGCGGGGCCATGCCCACTTCCCTAAAAAAATTACATCCAAATATGTCCCTTCATAGTGCGATCCTTCATACCAAATTTTATTTCCATAGCTTTATTTATGTCTTAGTTATGGCACTTTATGTGTTTTCGGTTTTCGCCATTTTGTGGGCGTGGCAGTGGTCCGATTTTGAAAGCAACCTTCCTATAGTGCCGAGAAATAAGTGTGCCAAGTTTCATCAAGATATCTTACTTTTTACTCAAGTTACAGCTTGCACAGACGGAAGGACGGACGGACGGACGGACAGACAGACATCCAGATTTGAACTTTACTCGTCACCCTGATCACTTTGGTATATATAACCTTATATCTAACTCGTTTAGTTTTAGGACTTACAAACAACCGTTATGTGGACAAAAGTATAATACTCTCTTAGCAACTTTTGTTGCGAGAGTATAAAAATACTTAAAAGCTCTTAAGAAAGCTTTACAGAAATTTCAAGTAAAGTACTTGTCAAGAATTCACAAGTTCGCAGTATCCAAATCCAAACTATATCCTCTAACTGGGAAAACCAACTATAGTCTTGGAAGAAAAGACCCCCACACTAGTATAAACTCATCCAAAGCCCGCCCGAAGAAAATTACCCATAATTATGGAAATGAGGTGAAGAGTTTTTGGAATTATACTGTGGTCTGATGTCTTTTACCAGAACTCTACTCTTCAATGGCTTTACTTTTACAAGGCTCTATTTTCCTTATGAAGTTCAAAGCCACTAGAGTGGTTAATCAGACACAAAACGCACTCATCCCACTCCCTTAAGATTCAAAATTACTCTTGAGCCAGCTAACCCGCCTCGACTAGTTAATAAAAGCAGTCAAATCAACGTTTCATTCAAAACACAAAGAGTTTCAAAAGGTGTATTTGGATATCCAGTAGTACATCAATAGCCCATAACAGCCTTACACAAAACTCTAACTCGACCACAACTACCTAACTCCACAGTCCGAAAGCGATTAGACAAACATGTTCGGCACGCCCGTCTATAAGGGAATAAAATTATATTACCTCAGCGCATGTGTATTCGGTTGGTTATGGCAAATGTGCAAATCGAAAATCGAACATTAATACCCTTTACATCGATTCATTGCACAAACGAAACGGCAGCAACACAAACAAAGTACGAATTTTTACGAGTCCTTCGACTGCAATTCTCATGTGATTAGCGCCAACCATACCAACCGACCACTGTACGCCCGCCTTAAATGTCCCCGCTCCTATGAGTATATGCAGGGCATTTGGCCGTAGTAGTTTTGGCTTCGTTTATAATAAAAGCTCCTGACATTGAGCAGAAATGACAAAAGCATTGCGCTCTCTGCTTACGGTATCTATTGTTTTTGGCAATTACATTATAGTATGCGAACATATCGTACATATTTACCGCTTTTCGTTGTGGCTCAAAGCGCTTTTTATTAGGTTTTAGCAGTTGAGCTCGCAGCTGGGGCGATTTCCGACAGCACAGCCTACGTGCCTACTGCGCCCATTTCGGTGTATGGGTATGTGTTTGCATGTCAAATGAATAAGAAATATATTATTTGTGGGCAATCAGTAATCAATAACAGTGTTGCCAGATTGTATTAAATGAAGTACGAATTGAAGGATTTTTTTATAATTTTTTATTTACTACAAGCGAAGAAAGAAAATATTTTTAAACAATGACTGACCTCCGGTGACCTTTGCTCCCCTCAAAAATAAAAAAAATCATTAATCATAACAATAAGAATAGAGGTTTTCTTTATCTCTCCAAGTATCCAAGTTCTATCTCTTCCATTCCACAGTAGATTTATCTTACCGTCAACTTCCACAACTCACACATGGCAACCCTGCGATTTGTTTATTTGAAGGGTAAGCAGATTACGTAAGGATTTGTGGTTATTACTTGTTATGTCTGTATGTAATACATGCTGTTATACTCATTGGCTGTTGGCAAAAGAAAATACTCTTTATCAAGTCAATTCCTCGCTCGCTCGTTGTAGGCGGAAATGTGGGCAAACAAAATTACTTGTTGAATTCGCTGTTTATTCTTTAATATAACGGTTGTTGTTGATGCGAATTTGCGCAGCGAACTTTGACGATGTCATTTTTATACTCTCGCAACAACAAAGTTGCTAGAGAGTATTATAGTTTTGTTCACATAACGGTTGTTTGTAACACCCAAAACTATGAACCAAACTTTCTGCAGTCGGTTCTCTTATAAACCCCACCACACACCATGAATATAGTTGAAATCGGATAATAACCACGCCCACCTCCCATACAAAGGTTAGGTTGAAAATTACTAAAAGTGGGTTAACTAACTAACGAAAAACGTCAGAAACACTAAATTTTGCAGAAGAAATAGCAGAAGGGAGCTGTACTCAGATTTTTTTACAAAATGGAAAATGGGCGTGGCATCGCCCACTTATGGGTCAAAAACCATATCTTAGGAACTACTCGACCGCTTCGAATGAAATTCGGTATATAATATTTTCTTGACACCCTGATAACACGGACAAAAAATGGGCGAACTCGGCTTACAACCCCGACTACTTTCCTTATAACTCAATTTTTAATTCCATCTTATTCCTATAATGCAAACATAAGGAACCAATGAAGATAGCGGAATAAAACTTTACACAAATAGTGCATATCATCTCTGGCTTCACTTGCGAAAAAATTGTCGAAAACGGATCATAACTTTTCAATGCCCCAGATATCGAACATGTTGAACTCAGCGCCTAAGGATAAATTTTAACCGAAAATATGGGTAAATCTCTTAGATAATATAATGTAATTCAGAGGAAATTGTTTTATTCTAATAGTGTGTTTCTTTTCCAAAAATTATTAAAATCGGGTCATAACAATGAAATCGGTTCAGGAATTACCTCAGCCCTCATATACTATACATATATGACGATTTTCGTTATTCTATTAAACTTTATGCCGAATTTATGGGTTAATTTGTATGTTATCTTAATAAAATTTCTTCAATAAATTGCGAGAGTATAAAATGTTCGGTTGCACCCGAACTTAGCCTTTCCTTACTTGTTTTATTTTCTTTTTTTTTTGTTGCTTTCTCTTGCGCGTTTTTGGGTTTTTGTTAGATGGAATTTATTTACTTTTCACTGAAAATCTAATTTTGGAAATTAATGACAAATGTCCTCGGATCTATTTTTGAAATATTATATAATATTCCCACAAAAAGTTCAGTGCTATGTACTCTATAATTATTAGAAAAAATTTACATTAGAATTGAAAAATAAGTTGAGTTTACTGTGCTCGATATTCGAGTGTGATGTGAGGGTCAGAGGTCACACTGCATTTTCTCCAAACAACGTCGTTTAGAAAGGTCTAAATTTTATATATTTGTATTTTTTTTTTAATTTTGTATAACAATATCTAAGATTATGGGCTTGTTACTTTTTATGACCGTAGATGCGTATAATTATTCAAACTTTCTCATTTCCAAATATACGAGGTGTGTTCAAAAAATAAACGGAATTTTCGTTTTTTGAAAAATATATTTATTCATTCGTCTACATTAATGTTGTTTCCCATTCGATATTATGAATTTATAACGACGCCTCCTCCATTCATCGAAACAATTTTCAAACTCTAGTTTTAGGATAGCCTTTGGCTCTTTCAGCGATTTCTCGTATGCTTGTAAAACGACGGTCCTTTAGGGTTTTGTAAATAGAGAGAAGTCACATGGAGTCATGTCAAGTAGGCAATGAATATAGCTCAAAATTTTATTGCACTTCAGTGGCATATATTTGACAGTTAGACTCTCCAGAACATGTGAAATTTTATATTTTACAATTCCTGTTATTTTTTGAACATAACATGTAATTCTGAGGAAACCTATCAAAACTCAAAGAAACTATCGATATGTCCATAGTATAACTGATTATTGATTTTTATCTGCACTGAAGCGAATTGTGAGTGTCGGCCATTTACAGTGACTCCGAAGATTCCGTCAGGGTTACTAGGCTAAACTCGGGCTAATCAGTGGATCCTCTTGACCAGCTTTGAGAAATTTCTACGTGATTATAAGTAATGTAATGAGTAAAGTGTGAAATTTTCTGCGAAAAAAACTTTCTGGCAGCTATTTATGGAAAAAATAAATGATTAATTAAAATAATTAAATTCAATATGAGATAATAACCAAATATATAATTTATAATAACAAATCAACTCTTTCGTTATTTATCAACTTATTTTCGGATGAGTTTTTATTATAATTTGTCAAGAATTTCAGTCCACTTTTGTACGTATGTATGTGATTGGCGTTCAACCGTTTTGCCTTCCACCTGGTCCCTCCAACGGAGTGGAGGCCTTCCCCTTCCTCGGCTTCCTTCGGCGGATACTGCATCGACCACTTTCAGAGCTGGAGTGTTTTCGTCCATTCGGACAACATGACCTAGCCAGCGTAGCCGCTGTCTTTTTATTCGCTGAACTATGTCAATGTCGTCATATAACTCTTACAGCTCATCGTTCCATCGTCTGCGGTATTCGCCGTTGCCAATGTTCTGAGGTTCGTAAATCTTGCGCAAAATTTTCTTCTCGAAAAAGCCTAGTGCCGTCTCATCTGATGTTGACATCGTCCAAGCTTCTGCACCATAAAGCAGGACGGGAATGATAAGCGATTTGTAGAGTTTGATTTTGGTTCGTCGAGAGAGGACTTTACTGTTCAATTGCCTACTCAGTCCAAAGTAGCACCTGTTGGCAAGAGTTATTCTGCGCTGAATTTCGAAGCTGACATTGTTGGTGTTGTTGATACTACTTATCCATACCATCAAGTGATGATATCCACTTTTAGTGATCTAAAAATACAACCTATTAATATTACCAATTCTTTTCAATTCTCACCCACTTATTGCAAGTGCGTTACTTAACCGAAAGTTTGCAAACAATTTCACAATTTAAGCTTGATTTGTTTAAATACTCTCATGGACTTTTAGACACACTTTTTCGCCGTTAAGATAAATGTGGGAGTATACAACAATTCATAAATGTAGGTTGTGTAAGACTTCATACACTTTAAACTTCCTTAAAGAATTGTCTACTCCTTAATATTGCTGAAGTGTTGTTAAAACTCATATATATATTTACAAGTATGCTACTGTATATTTATGCTATTTTATCAAGCTCAAGAAAGACGCTTCAAACAAAATTTAATAAAATATTAAAGACTGCCAACGCATACTCTGCATACACTATTAAGTGAAAGTCTTGTAAAGATTTTGAGGAAGAAAATTTCAAACTTTATATTATATATTTACGCACAATTTCAAGCGTACTGAAAAATTAAAACAACAAAAATTTAACTGGAAAACTCAGAAGAGCTACAAAATATTACTCATACGCCAAGGGGGTCACAAGTGGCGTTAATGTCGGCTTTGCGTTGGAGTTGCGGCGCAGCTTACGGAAATTTTAGCAGCAACAAGGCACTAACACTTGCGCCAAATTTCTTGTATATATATATATAGTATATATATATGTATATGTGTGTATGTATGTTTGTAAGCTATAATTTATATTTGCCTGCACTTCGTTATTGGCTTTATTGTTGCTTCTTTTCTGTTGTGTTGTTGCCGCGAAGCCGGCTGTTATGTGATTACTGCTTGCTTATTTATTTAATCTTTTATAAACCGTTTACCACAACCATTTTTCATTTATGTTTGATTTTTTCTTTGCTTTTCGCAAACACTTCCCTCAATTTTTTATTTTAATTTTAAAATTTCTCTTAAATTGGTTGAGAATGTCAGGCGATTCCTTCTTTATAATATTTATTAAATTGTTGAAAATAAATTTAGTTTCTTTAGTGCTGAAATGTATACATATTGCTACCAATTCGAATTCTTCTTTCAGAGTTTATTTTGAGCGAAATTTTTAACCATAGAAGGTGAGTAGTTCTACTGTATGCTTCTCCCCATATTTTCTTCTAAAAATGCATATTTCTTGAATCATAGATTTGACCTTGACCGCAGTCTCCACCCAGTGTTTTGAAATCACGCGACCACCCACTTATGTACACATATGTTCATAAGTTTACAAACATTACCACACATAACTGCAAAAGTCATTAAATATACACACACCCAAAACTATATCACATTACCCGCCACTGAAATTGGCAACATTAATTTCTGTGATTTTCTTAGAATGATTACATGATATTTGATTAGCCTCGACACCAATACAGCCTTTCTCGGGCGTCACGTGCAATTATGTGGAAATGACAATCAGAGTATGTAGCAGAGCATGGCTATAAAGCCAGCCGCCCACACAAATACTAACTCTAGCTCTACACTATTCCCTGCGCGTTAACACCTCGCAGCTGGCGAGTAGTAGCGTGTGAACGCATAAAACCGTTACCGTTCTCAATTCAATTTCCGCTTTCTCTTTCACGCGTTGCTGTCGCAGCAACCGGCCTTTTGTTTCGCCGCCACCCGCCTTGAATTGGCATTAAGTTGACGCGTGGGAACATTGGAACTCATATTAAACTATTTTACAACCATCGGTGGCGACGCTGTTACAGTGGGTTATTTCGAAAATGGGAGTTGAAAAATTTTAATCGATATGAAGTACTTGTTTAATGAAAAGTATCAAGTAAGCTTATTTTCGAGATGTGGTGCGTTCAAAAAATAACGGGACTTTTTTAATTATTTTTTGATGGTCTTCCTTCGTTGAAAGCTCACAATTCGTTGCTTGTTCGTGAATTCTTGGCCAAAAACAATACCCTAATGATGCCGCAGCCTGAATATCCACCAGACATGACTCCGTGTAAATTTTTCCTATTTCCAACAGATAATTATGATAACCTTAAAGCGCCGTCGTTTTACAAGGATACGAGAAATCGTTGGAAAAGCTAAAGGTTCTCACAAAAATGGAGTTTATAATAAATACGACGATTGGAAGAAGCGCTAGCTTACGTGTATAATATCGAATGGCGACTACTTTGAATGCAAAACATAAGTTTAAACTATTGAATAATTTTTTTTTTTTTTCAAAAAACGAAAATTACCGTTATTTTTTGAACACACCTCGTATGTGACCTAAATAACCGATCTATTACTTAATTTCACCACTTCTAGATCGGAAACACATTTCAGTCTTTAAACCGAACATAAACCAACTTGACAACACTTTAATCATAAATATGTTGTTTGTATAGACTCTGGAAGAAGTCGCTGATAAAATATATCGACCCAGGTCCTATGAATAATATGGCGAGGTTATCATTACCCAATAAATTTTGAGTCGCTACAAGCAGTTTAGCCTTGAAAATATTCCGTTCGCCTTGATTGCTCTTGGTGGTGGCTAAAAGCCCGTTCTGGTTGAGTTGAGTCCACAGTCTAAAAATGGACGGACTATTACTTCGCCAATAAAAAAAATCAAATTTTAAGGAAGCTTACTGAATTTCACTTTGGTTTTAATTTACAAAAGATTTATGAAATTGAGACTCTTCTCGATTCAGACCCTAAACGAGGTTCTGAGAAGCCTATCATATAAAGATTTATGTTTTCTGAATTATAATGTCTTTCTTCGACGCAACATTTTTGCTCTTGAAGTACCTACACCAACACACTTTCTTCTTTATAGAGTCACAATAAAGCCTTTGTATATATTAAAGATTTCAATATGCACCCATCCTGAGAAACATTTATAGGTACACTTATAAATATAATCATTCATTTAGACTCATTGAATCACCAACAACGAGGTAAATGCGCTGCCGAGAAATATAGCACCATTTTACGATATATTTATACCCGTTCGCTTTGCTATTTAATCGCACTCGCATTGCACTAACATTCAATTGCCTTAACGTGTTCGAGATGCTGCCCACGAAAGGACGTACGAGTGCTCGTTTGCACATTTACGCCGCGGCGTAACCAATAAGCGCCATGCTGCCAACGCGCCGTACTGTCAAGTATTTATTGGATTAAAGTGTATTCTCATTCAATTAATACAAATGAGCGGTTCTGATACACCCAGCCGCAGTCGCAGCCGCAATCGAGGTGGTCGACGCGTAAGGGGGCACATGCAGCGAAGTGTTCGCGTAGATTAAACGCCAGCAGAAGTGTTGATGATTGCTTACTGTAGCTTTGGCTGCGTTATTGGCGCCTTCATTCGTTTATCGCAAGGCACTGTGACTGTGACTGTGACTGTAGGGCCTTTAATGATGTAATGAATTGAACAAATTAAGGGTGCCGCCGTGCAGCCTTCTTGGTTTGGCAGAGAAGTGCTTTCTGACTGATTAAGTGATTTTGTGCGCACTAAACAGGCGTTTTAGGGTGAATTTAATTAGGAAGCCACTTTGAAAATGACCTATTTAATGTGGTGACCCCTACAGTTGAACTGGCAAATTTTCGTACATAATTACTTAATTGGTTGTTGATACTCGGCTACTTCGTTTTTTTGTACGGCAAATAAGAAATCTGAAAAATAAATCATAATATTGAAATCAGGTATAATATATACATCTTTCACCG
Organism: Zeugodacus tau; assembly: GCA_031772095.1. NCBI lineage: Eukaryota > Metazoa > Arthropoda > Insecta > Diptera > Tephritidae > Zeugodacus > Zeugodacus tau. The sequence goes on from CM062649.1 coordinate 88,011,760, forward strand.
ACATACGTAATATATTATTTAACCTATTCAATCAAATCAAACAAAGCACAGGGAAGAGAAATGTCTTTCACAGAGAACTACAAGGTATGTTCAAAAAATAACAGGAATTTTAAAATTTCCAATTGACCACAAACCATAATCGTCAGACTTGACTTCGTGAGACATTTTCTTATTTCCAAAAATAAAGACAACCTTAAAGGACCGTCGTTTTACAAGCATACAAGCATAGGAATCGCTATCCCAAATATACAGTTTGAGATGTGTTTCGACGATTGGGATAACCGTTTGCATATATATGTGTATAATATCGAATGTGGTGTATTTTAAAGGTGACAACATTAATGTTAACGAATGAATAATTTTTTTTCAAAATTTCGAAAATTCCCGTTATTTTTTGAACACATCTCTATAATAGAACTTTGGATCAACACTTCTTCTCTTAGAGAGTTTATCAGTTGTTGCAGTTGGTTTTAGACCTCGGCTAGAAATCTGGAAATATCTTTACTGTAACTGTAATTACAACTTCAGTACTTGGACTCACCTTAAGAAATTTTACAAATTTTTACAAAAACTTTCAAAATTTATTTATTAAATGAGTTTATTAATTGACTTAGAATCCGAAAATGCGAAATATGATTTAAATTCTTCAGTGATATTTCCTTATTTTAATTAAATTAAAACACATCCCCTGACTTAATTCGGTGGCAGATATCCCACGGAAGGCGCAGCATCACTCTGACTATTGGACAACGGCGCTGCCGCAGGCGAGGCAAAGTCCAAAACTGGAGCCACACCTTCATTTGAGTGTTGCGATTGTCCGCCCAGCGACTCGTATTGCGCTTGGATGGCGTGTTGTGCATGCGCCGCATCTTCGGGGGTGCGATACTTGACGAAATGCACCTCTGGTGCATGCGTGTGGCCACCCTGCAGCGCCTGCAATTTGTTGGCCAACTCAGAGACATCAGGTTGCTTGCTAAGCACATAAATAGCGGTACGCTGCTCGGCAGCCTGTTTGGCCAATTGCAGTACTGCGTTGCTGAGTCCTTGATTTTCGGGCGCCTTAATGAATACCACACGTAAGTTCTTCTTTAGTGAACCGCCGATTTGGTCAACACCGATATTTTCCTCGAACTCGTGTTCGGGCGCCGCGTAAGTGTAGAATTCTTTGTTGTATTCGACATGTCCGGAGGATTGTGGACCTAATCCCGTTCCACTACCGCTGTCAACATAGTTTCCGGCATCATTAACGCCAGCGAATCCGCCAAATCCACCGTTAGCTGTAGCGGTAGCTCCACCGGCGGTGTAGCTGTTGGCTCCGTTTGCGATAGCACCGCCGTGTAGGACTCCTCCAATTGGAGCATCGTGTCCAAGTGGCTGGTAATTGTATCCCAAATTATCCGCCGCTGCGGCAGCAACGAGGTAAAAAAACTGGAAGAAATTAGAAGATTTATTTAATATTATATCTTAGAATATAGGAGGGATATAAATAACTGTTTATTTTAAAAATTTAAATCTATAGACCAGACAACCGACAGGCAAGGTGGTTGGAACCGAAAGAGTTATAGACACAGCGGTACCCTGAACCAGTTCATAAACAGTCTAAGCAAATCTGATTGTATCCCTCTAAAGTTGGACTTTAATGGTGGCTTTCAGGCGACGATACCCTCTAGACGTGAATGGCGAAGAGGTCTATTAAGATAGGAGGATACTATCACAATCTATACCGACTGGAATAGGTGCAAGAGTATACTCCATAATCTCGGCATATCTCTCTCTATCCGTCTACCAAACTCAGACTGCATCTTCCAAGCGGAAGTACTAGGCATAGAGAAGGTCAGTAGAGCTCTATTAAACAACTATGGGAGGATACAAAAAATAAATATACGCAGAAACTAACAGATAGGCAGGTGACAGTGACGGCATCTGCAGGAAGGCTTTCAGCTCACTAGCAGAACTCAACCTATCCATAATATGAATTCCCCGTCACAGGAACATTATTGGAAACGAAAAAGCTGACGAGTTGGCAATATTAGAAGCCCCGGTAGATGAATCCGAAAGGAGTATATACCAAGCCTATCAGGATCTTTCAAGAGAGCACGGAAAGTCTGCACTCCTACTTACCTGCCTTCCCAGACAAGACTGATATTGAGTGATTAAGTCACGAAAAAAATTGGATTCCTATGAGATTGTTACTCAATGCCGATCACTTGGTCATTGATCTATCTTCTTGTTAATCGACTTTCCTGACTGTTTGAACTATAAATTAAGTGCAATTCCATTTAGAATTGTATTACGACATATAATCCGAACTGTAGTTGGGCACTTTGGACTAACAGGCTCTCAATAGCTCTGCTTGATTCGGGAAACAGTTTGAATCCCCATACATAAGAACAAATTGAGATTATATTTATTAACAAACCATATTTTATTCAATTCGATTTTTCTAAATATATATTTTCAACTTTCATTTTGATAACGGTAATCATCTCTCAGACAGTGGAGACTAATTTAGTTTCAGTGTTGCATAATAACACTTAATTCTTTTCTCAAACTATTTTTCAACAAAATTTTAGACAACTTTTATATTTGATATCCACTTCTAAGCACACTCCCTCACTATGTCTAATATTTTTTAAAAATCACCACAATTCCAATGCACCCGCATCACAAAACTTTGACATTTGAACACTTACGAGAAATCCGTACATCTTTCGTTCGCAATATTGATGAATGGTCTCGACCAAATTTGGGCACTCGTCTGACGTTAATGAAAGCTAAAACGTGTTTATGGCTTGCGATATCGGCGCGCGTGTTTTATAGATGAAATGCAGCGAAATTGTGTCTCGATTTGAAGAGGGTCAATAAAGATATGATAAATGTGGTGTAAACAAAAACAAATGACAAAACTAAAAAACCAAATGAAAGACAATAGTCAGCGCAAAAGTTGCACACCAAACACTAATCACTCGTAAATATTGCAAACCAATCTCGAAACCGTACAAAAACAGTGTGATTTTGATTTAGCAATTTGGCAACCAGCAGCGAAGTTGTACTCGTAAGTTGCGCTCAAATTGATATTGATGGGATTATAATTAGTGATAAATGCCGCAAAATGTCAGTCGCATGTAATTGATCTTTATGTGAAAAATATATTCGTTTAAAAAGGGGAGTGTTACAAGATTTTCAATTAACGCATTACTCTTTCCTAGGTCAACATTTAATTAATAGTTTGTGTGAAATTCGCAAAACAATAAAATATAACTTTTGAGTAAAAAATATCGGCTAGAATGGTGAACAATCTCATGACTTTGCTTGGTACCATTTCTCCGATCGTCAGTCTGTGTTTCAATTGAAATCGTGAGTTAAAAATTTAATTATCTTATTCTCCAGTTATTTATGCGAATATGTATATATGTTCGATTAGACCTGGTCTAGATAAATGAATTGGAAGCATGAGACAATAATATGCCATTTTGAGTGTGAAATCAAGTGATAGAGAGATTGAGGGTGAATCATTCGAAATCTATAAAATATCACACATTGACCAAAGAGCAAAAGTCATATTTGTTTACCATTGAATTACCTCTTATCTCGTCTTGAATAAATTATATGTATTTATAAGTTTGGGTATAAAAATCTTACATAATTCTCTATGATCCAACTTATTCTAATAATATTCATATCTTTTTAGACGAAGATACCACTTTTGATTCATGAATTATTTTCCGACTCGAATTACTCTCCAATATACGCTCAATCATGTTGACTTGAGATTAAGTTACAAACTAACAAGTCAGGTTAGTGTTAGATTAACATGAGAACATGCTTCATAAACTTTTTACCAACTCGATCCCATGACAATAGAGTCTAAGTAACGAGAACGGACCCGACCAACAACAACAGTATTAACAATCAATTTCAGAAAACTCATGGCTTGAAAAAAATTGTATAATATTAGACTATAAAACTTAATTCCAAAAGCAATAGGTTTCCAGAAATAGAGAAGTACGCAAATCATACTCGTATTTAAAGACCAGAGTGAAGGAAAGTGCTCATAGGAAATTAGATTTTATAAGACTTATTATTAAATACCTTCAAGATTTCACTCTAAATTTTTTTTGTTCCTGTTAGTCCTTCAAATGCCATAGCGCCATAGTGAAACAGTTCCAATCATTTCTGTCGCATGCGATACACTTTAGTTCGCCCAAACTCTTTCCTGTTGATCTGAGGTCCGCGTCCAATTGCCTTCTCTAGGTATGAGCGGGCCTGCCGAAGCGTGTCTTTTTCTATATCGTTAGAAGGTTTGCGTAAGGTTTATCCAATCCAAATGCCGTCCTGGATTCCCGCTGGCAGATCCAGCCCAATCAGTCATCGATCTTAATATCACATGATTATAGAAACCACTCTCATTAACCATTGGTTTTTGTTAGGGTGAGTACGAATGGCAATTATATGTTCGATTGGACCTGAAGAACAGTTCCTATTTCTTGAAGAGTATGAAGTCTCTATATACAATTTCACTATAAAATAATATCAAATTAGATAAAGCGCAAAAACTTATGGCGACCCTAGTAAATACTCAAATTTATCGATAACCAAATGAAAACAAAGCGAATATCGCTAGAAATTTACGCATTTTTGATTTACACATTACGCAAAAAAGCAAAAATGAATAGGTGTGTATTTCATAATAAAAGTCGCTCAAACCGCCATCAAACAAAGGTCGCGAAATTAATTTGAAGAAAAATGTTAAAAACAAAAACAATAAACAATCAACAAAATCAAACAATTAGCCGCAAAGCAAAGCCATAAAACGGGTTTTACTAAACTACACAGACAAAGCGATAGATGCGATAAACTAATAACCCATCTGCCCGCAACATTTGTAAGCTTACAAATAGACACTTTGTAAGCGCTCGCGCAAGCGTAGCTTCGTTTGTCTCGAAGGTAATTAATTAAAAAATACTAATTTGCATTTGCTTGAGCGCCACACGTTTCGGTCGGCGTTTGCGCCGATTTCGATTTCGCCGATTTCAATGTCACATTTCGCTTTTAAACGCTGTCTTTTTACAGCTACAAAGCGAAAAGAAAAGCAATTAACATTTATAGTGACTAACAGAAAGCTGGTTAGAGATGATACATAAATATATGTATGTGAGCTAAATAACTGTAAAGTATTTAAATTTAAAATAAACGGTAATCCAAGGCATGAATGAGTATTAATTTGCCGTTTGGCTTAAATGAAGCGTGTTGCGATACAATTGTGACAGTTAATATTGGCTTCATTAAATACTTGGCTTATTTTGTAGATAACACGCCTGGCTGTCTGCCGCAAATATTGTCTCAACTACACAATGATTGTCCATTTCGTGAAAATTGCTGGTTCGTAGTTGTGGCAAATAGCCGAAAACCATTTAGCACCATAAATCTGAACACAGACACTTCAAAATCAGTGGGCTCATCAGCTTGTCCATTGTTTGGAGACACACACGCACACAGAATTTCCGTGAAACCACAAACATTAACTAAAGCTTGTGCTTGAGCTCCCAAGTGTTTGGCTTTAAATTTCAACAATTACTTGAAGACAACTATAGTATGTACAAAACTAATATATGTACTCAAGTATGTAGTAAATGATTTATGTACTTATTTGTAGAATATTCCACATGAAAATGCTTGTATGATTTTAAATATATAAATGTGTGTATCAATGAAAATGTCTTCGGTGAAAAGACAATTTCGAAAATGTCTTTAAGTGTGTTTCATCTAACTGTAGTGTCATCTAGCCATTCATTTATCCAATGTATGTATACTATAAACATATACAGATACCATCTGACACTGCTCTTTTTGGGTATCTGTACAAAGAAGAGTAGCAGAGCTCATGAGCTAATAAATTGTAAGCAACACCTACGAACACGTGTAGCTTCTAACGCTTCTAAACCATAAACCGAAATAGCTGTGAGCTTATTTACAGTTTATAGCGGAAAACAATTTTTGCTTTCGAATCAATTTCACTGGAGGAGAAATTGATAAATTAAATGCATAAATTGGATGTTTTAATTCCTAAAGAGGAACAGATGTTGCTCTTCTTAGAGTTATCGATTCAGAGTCTATATATTCCATATTGAAACTCTACATATAACACTACATTTTGTCAGTGTGGATATAGTCTAATATTTTATCTGCCAGCAAATTGATATTCATGTTGACGAAATCGCAGTTTGAAATGAAAAGAGACTTTATAAATTGACCTGGGAAACAATATGCAAACATATTGTGGGTTCGTTTGAGAATAGATTTTCCACTAGGTTAACAACAATAGACTTTACTGGAATGAAATTGTTCGTATCAAATTCTGAAGGAACTAAAAAAAATTCTAATTAATTATATATGTATTTCTCTTCCATCTGCAAAAAACATTATCCGAGTAGCCTTAGAGAATACTTTATAATTGGCATACCTTGGTCGGATGTAAAATCATTACACAATTACTGTCTACGCACTCAATCGTAGATTTTTTGGGAGCTTCAGACAAACTCTTAATGCGGTAAATTACCAAATGGACTATAAATTGACTTGGAACTGTATATAACGTGTAAGACTTATATTTATATACTTAGAAATATTAGCAAACAACGTAACATCTATCTAATGGGAAAGTGTACGAAGTAAAGCAAACTTCATTAAGCCGAATAAGAACTATTCCATGAATTTGATTAATCTTATTTGAACAGCTCAGGGGAGCCACAGATCTATCAACTGGTCTTTTAGATTTATTGAAATTAATGAACAAACGGTATAGAGCTTTCATATCCTTACAACCTCACTATCGCCTATAATGAAATAAAGTATACGCAGATTTAAGAGACTTTAAGTTTTTAATCTTAGAGAAATCTAAACATAACCACAAAATTGTACGCTGTCGAATGAAGACAATATAGTTTTATTGCCGTCTTAGATAGGTCTTCAGAACTTGATAAATATGCAATGAGAGCGTAAGCCAAATTTTATCTTTAGAAAACAATTTAACTTCAGTGATATTTGGAAACCTCTTAAGTCCATTAAATTTGGATAATCCTCTTCCCAGCTGTCCAAAAGCTAATTCGAAATAATTTTGTGAATAGGAAAAAACCAAACCTTTACTAGATTAAGTAACAACTGCTAAATAGACCAACTCCGAAAACAATATTGTCTCATTAAAAACCATACGTCTAAGAACCTCCCGTATATTTGTTTGAGTTTTCTAACCTCAAAATATAAAAGGTACGATAAGCGTTAACCCCTTAAAATAGGAAACGTTTTTTCATGATTGGCTTCTCAATATGTTCCGAGATAGGTAAGGTAAATGAAAAGTAATTTTGATATTGATCAGCAACTTGTATAGAATTTTCTAATGCCTAAAACCTTATCATCGTCTACGGTGAAGAAATTTTTTCCATCTGAGAGAAATCTAGACATAACCGCTGTTTTACGATAACAATCAAATTGGCGACCAATGAGACCGTAAGCCTGAAAACATATTATTTGAATTGACGTTAACTTTACTAATATCTGGAACTTTTAAATTTCATTATTTTTAGTAAGTCGGAGATGACCACTTCTACCTCAAAATAAGCTCACAGCTGGAATATTTGAAGTGAAATTTAAAGGAAGGAAAGGTTCTAAAGGTTGATAATTGAATGCGAAACTAGAAGAGTAGCAACTGGGAACATATTATAATATTTACCTTTTAATATATAATATACATATTAGAAAAGAGGCGAAGCGAATGGTTCTGGAGACGAAATATCTCCTGTCATCAAGCAAACAGTCGGCGCACTCGCGTCTTGGCTCACACGTCACTGTTGGCAGTCATAACTTCGAAGTTGTAGATAATTTCGTATACCTAGGCACCAGCATCAACACCGATAATAATGTCAGCATTGAAATCCAACGCAGAATCACTCTTGCCAACAGGTGCTACTATGGACTGAGTAGGCAATTGAACAGTAAAGTCCTCTCTCGACGAACCAAAATCATACTCTACAAGTCGCTTATCATTCCCGTCCTGCTTTATGGTGCAGAAGCTTGGACGATGTCAACATCAGATGAGACGACACTAGGTTTCGAGAGGAAGAATTTGCTCAAGATTTACGGACCTCAGAACATTTCGGTGCAGTACCCGCCGGAGGAAGCCGAGGAAGGGGAAGGCCTCCACTCCGTTGGAGGGACCAGGTGGAGAGCGACCTGGTTACACTTGGAATCTCCAACTGGCGCCGAACTGCGAAGGAAAGAGAGGAGTGGCGCGCTCTCATCGATTCGGCTATAACCGGCTAAACGATTGAACGCCAATCACATACATACATATTAGAAATGGAAATGAAATTAGAAGACCTTGGGATGATCCAATGAAAATAATTAATTTATATTAAGTAGTTGTGAGAACCTGTACCTAAGGCAAACGACCCCACAGTTCCATATTAAGTTAGAACCTGTTCCCATGAAAATCAGGTTTTCGTAACCCGAACAGGCCCAGATTCGACCAAGGTCTGTTAACTTCAACAAAATTATTTGATGCCTATTTTCAGCCACTACAATAACTACATTTCACTAGAACAGGCTACCAAAAGTCTGTACAAGACAATGTTACAGAATAACTATTTATCAAGAATGAAACTAAGTCCCTTTAATCATATAGAAACTATGTCGCCTGCAATAGTCTCAATTGGTAATTATAATTTATTACAGTTATAAAACAACAATTTGTTGTAAAACTTTGTGATACTTGTACTACCTGCTACAGTTGCGGCTGACATACAATTCCTACATAAATGTACACAAATGTAGACATGCAAGGACATTAGTAAACGTATGTGTAACTATACACAACAACAACAATGTATGTATGTAGTCGTATGCATTGCCCATTATTGTTCATATTTGCTGGCATTCATACTCGTGTCGTGTTTTGTTTGTCATTCATCAAGTTAAGAGCTGAATGTCCTTTTGTCTCAAAACATTGTCAGTCGCTTGTCTCGACACCATCACTTCGGTTAGTTCGTTCAGCAACAGTCAGTTGGTGAGACGGTTTTGTTGGTTTGGTTGGACAGTGTACTAGCCTTGCACAATCATAATTTTATCGCATTTACCGTTTATCTTTACGTTTGCCTTTTTGCTATATGTGATTTAAGTTATGCCTGCCCACCCGCTTGGCCTTCAGCGCCACTCGCACTCGGTTATGTATGCCGTAAGTCTAGTCCCGACATTGTCGAGTATTTGTTCCTCTGTGGCTCCGCACAGCAGGACACAATGCAACGCCACAAAACAAATAATACTCGAGTGTTCGTTTTATTTAATTTCACTTGTACTGAATGTGTTATGGTGTAATAAAAATGTGTCATGAGGTCTGCTGAGTACTCGTCAAAAACACGAAAGCCCCACTTACTCGCATGTACTCGTATGTACCATAAGTGTGTCAGCAGTCTTAAACCAAATAAATTGAGACCTCAATTGAGACTGAAGGTACTCGGGCGGAATTTGTAGTTAATTTTTATGAATGCGTGTATTAAACCATATGAAAGCCATCATTGATTCAACATTTCCCTGTCCGCTATCTATACAAAGTTATCAATTTGACTTTGGTGCAAGAGAGTATGCGGTTACCTCGTAGATGTGGTATAACCCGTTTCTTCAATGCTTTTGTGCTGCCTCGTAAGTGTAGCCAGTCTCTTTTAACAACTAGTATAGTCTGTTCGATTCGTCAGTCTCTAAGGATTGGAGGCAGCGATCGATTACACAACCCAAAAAAATTTGGTTCTGACCTATGGGTCTTACTATGTGTACCTTATGTTTTTGGCATCGCTGAATCCGAATCCGAGGTCCATTTAACCCCATCAGATCAGGGTTTTGACATAACCACCAAAAAACCGATATGGCGGATAACTTTTATAAAAGTTCTTCGGATTCATTTGAAACTAGCTAATCGGGGGTTTTCGGGGTTACGGATTGCGAATTCGGTATAGATTTTTTCAAAATTTGATATGCCGGATCCAATATCGCCGACCCTTTTTTTTTATTCATCGGACTCGCTTGAATCTCGTTACTCGGAGGTTTTAGGGGTAGCTGATTACGAATTTTACGTTACTTTCCACTGAATTCAAAATGTCAAACCAATATGGCTGACACATTTAAAAAAATTCGTCATATTGGATCCGCCATTTTGAATTTTGCAAAACCGGCAATGGATCCGTAATCAGCGACTCTGAAACCCCCCGAGTAAAGTGTTTCAAGCGATTCCGATGAATTTTTCAAAGACCCACAGGTCAGAACCAAAATTTTTGTATGTGGCTGTGTTATTTATTCTACTCTTCCAGCGGTCATATGAAAAGAAATTATTTATGAAAGCTTAAAATCATAAAAAGGAGTCTCACACATTTTTTTATCGTTCGAAAAATTAGGCAAATTTTACACTAGACCCAAAGTGGTCCTTGCTCTAACCACTTCACATTTCCCCTACAGGGTTAACAGTTATCTAAACACTTATTCATTCTTCCAAGAATATAGCAATAAAAGTTTGTTAAAGATTGCTTTCTCTTATTACTTACGATTATTAAGTTTTCTGCCAACACACAACACACGCACAGCTGGAACATTCTCTCGCAACCCCCCACTGTGTTGTGGACACCATATGAAACTAGTTAGAGGGAATATTTGTTTGTTCGCATGCGTATATTCATGCAATTATGTTGTCTGCAGCTTATTTAATATATTTATGTTGTATACACTCTGCTGTGGGTGGGTGCGTTTGTCAGGCGTATCAACAGGTAAACAATATCAATTGTTATCTTCTATCGTTGTTGGTTGTGCGTGTGTGTGTTCGAACTTAATGCCAGCATATAATTTATGGTTGAAATGTTTTAACTGTATAAAAGCAATTTGAATTAGTTATGTGCTAAGTGATTAGTAATTGAATGTAGGCGTTAAACTGATTTGCAAATCAATTCATACGAGTATTTCATTGCCTCTTACGTATACAAGATTATATAGTATATTATTCGCATAAATTATCGAATATATATACATATATATTTTGATGGTGCATTTTATGCATCAAAAGCGCAAACAATCAAATTATTGGCATTTTGGTGCTTTCGAACGCAATTACTTGTTACAAATTTGCGTACTATAGACTAGTACTGGATAGTGTTCTGCTTAAGCAAAGCAGATCATCTTGGAAAGAGGAAAATAAGCAAGCCAATGTTTCAAGAAAATAGGGCTCGGTATTTTCAAAACTTTGATTATATTTTGAACATTTAAGTGGTATCATTCGTAGACAATAGGTAAAAGAGATGTGCATATGTGTTAATTAAAAGCCTAAATCACAGGACGGTGGTTATTTTTAGAACTTTTAGAACATTCTATAAAGATGGGCCCCTTATTTATATGATAATAACCAATATCGAAGTATTGACTTCCTGAAGGTAAGTGAATCAATTTTCAATTTCACTCTGAATGTCCAACTTCCGCACATACTAGGATCACTTTATAATTAGTCCTGCCATTCTGTTACCATAATAAAATAATTAGTTCAATGTTCAATCTTCTTCACGTGGTTCGGTACAATTTAGCCATAATACATGTTTGGAAAGGCTCTCGCAGAAACTCATTGAAAACATAAAATTATGTTTAGGGTATGAATATATCAACTTGATCAACGTCGAGACTTGATGTCCACATGAAAGCCTATAATTGGTCAAGCGGTCATCTTTTAACAGCGCGATTGGGGGAAATTATGCTCAAAAGATGTAATGGTTTGGTGGGAAGCTTCCTGTAAAGCCATTGCATCTCTTCACTTCTATGAAAAACGAGTAGGGGCCAGAATTTGAAGTCCAGAATTGTATCCATTGGACTACAGTTTTAGAGTTTCAGTTGGAGAACATGGCCTGTCGAATAATCCACATTTCATTTTTTGTAACGGCCTGAGCTTGTAACGGAGCTTATGACAGACTAAGTATATATACTGGACTTGCTTTGGCACCATATCACATTCGCTGACAAAAAAACACCAGTACATTGATAAACCTTAGTACATTGATAAGACAAGACAAGACAAGACAAAACAAAACAAAACAAGAGAAAAGACAAGACAAGACAAGAGACAAGACAAGACAAAACAAGACAAGACAAGGCAAGACAACACAAGACAAGACAAGACAACACAACACAAGACATGATGAGAGAAGACATCACACAAGGCACGACAAGACAAGACATAAAATGACATGACATAACATGACATGACATAACATGACATGACAACGCAAGACAAGATAAGATAAACCTTCTTAAAACATAAACAAGGTCAAACGATTGAAATGATTTACGAATCGCTTGAGTACTCGATTAAAATCAACATATACAATTTAATTTTAGATAAAAACCAATTTAAATTTAAATTTAAATTTAAATTTAATTTAATTTAAAAAAAATTATAAAGGGTTGGCAACACTGTCTAAACATTAATTAACAGCTTACACTTTGTAAGAAGGTAAGAAAATAATTTTATTATTCTTGTAAATTTTTAGTTGTTACATACTTTTAATAATTGGCATTTAAAATCAGGTGGCAACTATGCACATACAGTATTTTTCAAATGCTGTATAAATATTATATAATTTTCTTATTACTAAATTTAATACGAAATTAACTTAACTGATATTTTATGTATAAAATATAAAAGTATGGCAACTCCATTTTAAGTATATGTATATTAGCAAAATTTTACTATTTCAACAAAAATCGCTTCCATTTCTTATAATATTTTATTTTCATAACATGTTAGTATAAGCAGGTGGCAACTATACTCGTATGAAGTAATTTTTATCGATACCAATCTGTAAAATATTATTAAATTTATTTTTAAATTTTAGTAATATAAATATCTCAAAAAGGTTAGTAACAACTATTGGCAGGAAAAATATGTACCTCAATCTACAACAAAGTAGAATTGGGAACAATAAAAAAAAATTAATTTAGCACATATGTACATATTCTTTGAATTACTTGATATATGTATATATATACTAGTTCACATCAAGAAGAACAACTAGTACACATCTTTATTTTATACCAGTCGGAAGAGGTACATAGTACGTCACACAATAAAGCAAGCAGCGTAAAGTCAACTAAAACAACATAATATTATTATATTCCTGATGACGTCACATACTACGTAGAGTATACTGTATTTAGTAATACTTCCGAGTTCCAAAAATACCCAGAGACACTTTCACTTGTTTTCCTTCCGCCACACGACGTTTTACATAAGCAAGTCAGCGCCTCCACATGAAATACCTAAGTTGAACAACTCCGAATGCCATTCTGCATATTTCATAAGAAAAACACAGAGTAGGTAATATGCAATTATCCACATAAAAGAGTACATAATGCACAGCAGTAAAGTGTCTACGGAATCTATGTGTTTGCGCAACGAAACTGTAGAATGTCACGAAAGGGTGGTCATAAAAAATACATATATACGAGTAAAGAAATTATTGATAACAGCTGGTTGATGTGCTGCATGCGTGGAAAAAGTAGAGAAAAAGGTCACATGGAAGAATGTGAAACGCCCCATCTCTTTAATAACTATTTGCTGGCAACTTTTACGTTTGCGCGCCACGCTTTTGCTTTGCACGATTTAATACAGCTTTTTTTGTTGCTTTTCTGCTGCTTTATCACCTTTCAACTTGTTTGAGCAACATTTGATTTCACCTAGTTACCGTTAACGAAAACTTTTTAATTGAAACGAAACGAAATGAAACAAAAAGTGGAAGAAACAACATTAAAGATAATAAATATTCATGAGGCAGGCAGGCCGAAGTTGCTCATACGCCATGCCGCCAACGCCAACGCCAGCACAGGGCATTTCGTCAAATTGTCTGCTGCGAGCAGCGACGCAGCGCCGCATCAACCGTCAGCCGCAACTGCGCGTTACATGAAAACCTGTTGCTGTCGCTTGTGTGATACACAAGTTACTGTTGTTGTTGTTGTATTGTCATTGCGAAGACGTCAGCGCAACGCTTTGCGGAGCTGAGGAGTAGAGGTGCGGCCAACGCTCATAACAACGACATATTTTACGTCCATCAATGGCGGCAATATTTGCGCTTTGAGGCATATTTAAACCGCAACAGCAGTGTCAACGTTGTGGCTCGCTGGCATTCAAACGCCAACTAGATAACGCTTTGTGATAGCTCGACATGGCACATACATCAAAAACTTTGCATTTTGCTCTTTCATTTGCTGTTTTTAAATTAAGTTCGCAAAACACTGAAACTTTGCATAATCGAAAAAGTGAGGGGGAAATTTATTGATGGGTCGGTATGAAGTGAAATATGTAGATACATACATACATTCACTCACAACGAAGGCATTCGCTAATTTACGGTAATTTTAATGACATTAAGACAAGAATTTTAACGAGTTTGGTTGTGCATATTAATTGTAATTATAGGGCCGGAATGAGTTAGAAGAGTTAGTTAGGTAGAAAAGAATTTCGATATTCGTAGTTTACTTCATGCAAAAACTAATAAAAACAAGTGAGGAAGGGCAAAGTTCGGGTGCAACCGAACCTTTTATACTCTCGCACTTTATTTATTTAATTTTATTAATATAACAAACAATTTGACTCACATATTCGGCATATATATGGTATAAAGTCCATTGAAAGTTTGAAAACCCTAATATTAAGTATATAGAAGATAAGGGAAGTTATGACCCGATTTCACTCATTTTAGGCATGGAGACATATTATGAGAAGAAAAATATTCCCTATGAATATCTTCAAAATATCTCCTCTAGTGCTTACTGTATATATTGTAAAGTAAACTATTCAGATGGACTTCAAAGTTCTGATATATAGGAAGTAGGCGTGGTTGTGAAGCGATTTGGCCTATTTTCACAACATAACATTGGAATGCCAGAAAAATATTATAAAACAAATTTCATTGATATTGATCGAGTTGTTTCGGAGATATGGTTTTTGACCCTAAGTGCGCGGAACAGCTCTTCTGTACCTTCTTTATAATGAAATTAAAGGTTTCTGGTGCTTTTCCTTAGTGAATTAAAGCATTTTTAGTAGTTTTCAACATAACCCATTTCATTCATTTTGGACTGTATAAGGAAGAGCCTAAAGGAAATGACTCTAGAAAGTTTGGTTAATATAGCTTTAGCAGTTTACGAGATATGTACAAAAACTGTTACAGCTTGAACCGCAATCTCTCAAAAAACAAATATTTAACAGTAGAGCATTCTTTTGTCGCGCTCTAATAAATGAAGGTTCCTCAGTAAAAAGCAACTTTTTTTTCCTAAAAAATATTCTACTTGATTATACAAAGATTTCCGATTTTCACTTAGTTCGACTTAGTTTAGTAGATACCAATATAGGATTTGAAGGATAAAAGTTGTACTTCTTATTGTCAAATATTATGTTTGGAACACTACATGACTCCATGTCGCCCTACAAAATCTAAATTAAAATCATCCGAGCATCTATTTACTTATTAAAAGAGTCGATCTCGCAAAGAAAATCGTATTAACCGACACATTTTCTATTAATATGTTCAATAAAGAGTACGAGAAGTGTTCAGAAAATAACGGGAAATCTAAATTCAAAATTTAACGGGTTTGATGTGTCCAAATGTCAACTGTAAATAATAAATAAAAAGAACCGTGGCTCAATCCACAGCGGATTAATCCAAAACATCAATCAATCTTTGATTAATAAGACACATAAAACGTATTTTGCTCTAGATCAAACCAAGCGAGCATGCGTTTTTGTCTCGTCTTGTTCGGTGTGGGTTGTCACATATGAAGCTATGGGATGCCGTCATATCAGACAAGAAAAGTCGTGTTGTCTAATCTGGTGTGGGTTGAGCCTAAAGGACCAACGTTTTAGAAGCATACGAGAAATCTGTGAAAGAGCCAAAGTCTATTCCAAAAAGCTAGTTTGAGAAGTGTTTCGACGATTCACCCCTATTGCGAGGGTTGACTGACCCTAGATAATCGACTACAGAGCGATTATTGGCCACCGGTGCCATTGTAAGTGTCGATTACTCGCTCAACCGTCAAATGTGAATGATTTTCAATCGCTCATTTGTCGACAGACATTTTTCAATGGTAAGAAATTTTTGAATCGGACCGATCAAGTTAAGCAATAGCAAAATAAAATCATCGACTGAAGCCTATTCTACTGTCAGTCGACACTTGCAATAGAGGTGGTTGTAAGAATCGCTGACATATCAATATCGCCTATTTTAAAGGCGACAACATTATAATAGATGAAAAAATATATTTTTTTGTTTCCAAATATAAAAAGGAAAATTACCGTTATTTATGAACTCATTCCGTATTCCACCAACCACGATGCTCTAATGATTTGTAGTACAATAAATTATCAGTGTTTCATAAATCATTTTCAGAGGTATTATATATTTTCAAGCGTTCTGATTGAACTTTGGAAACAGACATTTAAAAAAACTTAACATAACGGTAAAAAGGCTTGAGGCTGCTGAATAAGGTTGCTGTCCATTCTAATATTTTTCAAAAATAACTACTCTTTAGTGATATATATCGCTTAATAGATTTCGGAATCAGTTAACCAATATTTCCAGAAAGCCCTTTTGCTCATAAAATATCGATATGACGATTATTTTGAAAAAATAACGTTCAAATTTGAAAACGGGGATAGAACGAAAATCACATTCAATAGGGCGGTTAGGGGCGACTAGTATTGCGATTTCGATTTGTGGTAATATCGATATTTCCTCGGTATAAATCGATATTATTTATTATTGATAAATATCACGATTATTATTATCACTGGACTAAAGTGCAATATATTTACGATTCCCTCGATATTGATCTATGTTTTCAATTTCATTTAACTGAGTATAGATAATAAATTAATAATAATTAATCAAACTGTAAATACAATATTCGCATTTTACGCGCCTAAAAACGTTTTACGTTCACTGAAGCTACATAAACAGTTACTTTTTATTATTATGTTCACGGTTAAGGTTACATTTGTAAAAACACGCAGCGCCTGCAAAGAATCTTAAAGAAAAGAAACCACACACAAGCGAAGACAAAAACTTGCTCACGACCGAACGGATGCCACAAAAAGCTGGAGCACCATTCAAGGAAGAAGCGCCGTTGCTGCTCCTAGAATTACACGAATTCCTTGCAACTTGCTTGAACCGAAAAACAATTAGCATGAAAATTTATCATCCATGTGGGCAAAATGATTTATGAGAGCCGGCCAAAGCGAGTTGGCCCATCTACAATACTAGTATGGGTGTGGCGCCTGTGGCAGACGAACGCATCGGATGCCGCGACAACGCCCTCGTACACAAATAAGCTGCTTCTTCCGTTTCACGCAATTCGCTCGCGCTTCCGCCCGCACTCGCTTATGACCATTATCGAGGCAGCTTGCTGCGTTTAATATTTCCGTTGTCGCTTGTTGCTTCCCATTCATTTGATGGCTGTGGCTCTGTGCTTATTGTTGTTGTTACTATTGTTGTTCCTGTTGGTCGGTCAGTGGTGCGCTTGACCTGCATTCCGAATGCTTAAATGGTTTGTCTATACTATTGTGTTATTGTTTTTGTTATATCTTAGGTATGGTGAAATTATGCCAAGAATAGAATTTAAGGTGTTTGCTCTCAGGAACCACAAGCACACACACAAACATTTATATTCAAGCACTCCCAGCGCCCTCTTAACACGTATTTCACCAGTAGTAGTGTGTGTGTGTGTTGTTGGGTCAGTAAATTTTTGGAAAATTAATTAGTGCACTAATGGTTTTCCAATAATCTGTTCATTTGCTGTACTATTAGTGAATTCATTTGTAAAATATTATTTGGCAAAATGGCTTCAAAATTAATTTTACTTAGAAACTCCTTGCTAGTTTTCGTAGCCGAAGCTCAAATGAGTTACTCCGATTCAGACTAGTAAGAGGGCAACTGGATAAAAATAAAAAAATATAATTGTTCCTCTATCAAAATGTTTTTCTTAGTAGATAAGTAACCTTCAGTCATAAAAGTTTACAAATCACCTTTAATTATTACTGTATATTTATAAAATGATAACATCCTGTGTTGTGCAGCACGAAACACAATGAATTTCACTTTGCACTCTGTTATTTCAATCCACTATGTACTCCTAAAGTGCTTTTTCTAGACAAGCACCCTTTAAGCTTCCAAAAACTTGTAGAGCTTTAGCAAAAGCTCTGATTTTTATTATGGCGAACTAAGCTATTGATTACTGAGAATGACAAAAATATTAGATATTCTCTAATAAAGTTTCATAAGGCAGTATTAAAAGAAACCGGAAGTAAATGAAAGCTGGCTCTTCCCATATCAAAGCTCCGAAAGTATTTTTAGCCAATGAGGCAGTTTTTGTAGGTTTACAACTTAGAAGTTCCACTAGATGGTGCAATGGAATAATAATTTTACACATTACACACATCGAAACAGAGTAGTTTAGAATTATACTATTCAAAAGACAGTCTAAATATTGCGAAATACTTACTTTGTATTGACTGAGCTTGTTTTACAGATTTTCATTTGCGTTTTCCTTTATAAAGACGAATCCAAAAGAGTAACTAAAAGCCTCCAATTGCATTGTCTTAATAAACTGTGTAAGATTAGGCTATGTTCAGCGTATAATAAGACAGCGGCTAAGCTGGGTAGGTCATGTTGTCCAAATGGACGAAAACACTACAGCTTTGAAAGTGTTCGATGCAATACCCGCCGGAGGAAATGAAGCCGAGGAAGGGGAATACTTCCACTCCGTTGGAGGAACCAGGTGGTGAGCGACCTGGTTGAACTTGGGATCTCCAACTGTCGTCAAACTGCGGGAGAAAGAGGGGAATATGACGCACTATCATCGATTCGGCTATAACCGGCTAAACGGTTTCCCATCTCATACAGATTAGGCTAAATTAGGTTAGAATGCTGATCCTTGCATTTGAGGTCACAGCGGATCTCAATCGGAGAACAAGAAATGCTTTCCCTTTGTGATACCAACGAAAATAATCCTATCTATGAATCAAGACGAAGTGCTTTCACAAATTTCTAAATATAATATCAATACCTGATTAGGTGAAGTTGAAGGTATACCTACCGAGATGCTTGTCTGCCGAAAGTTGGACTTTGAATAGATGATTTCGCCTTTCTCATCTATATAGCTTTGGCAGCATACACTTGAAAAAATCTTTACTCTGAACACATGCGTGCCTATTGAGCAATGTTCAGTCGGCACTCCTGCCTTGAAAGATCTTGCAACCATACAAGGATTGGTTGTCCAACGTTCACGCTTAGTATGTATGTCGAATGCTCGAACCCTTGTGGACTACCACCGACTTCTTTCCAATCCGATGAAAATGTGGCTAGTGTGTCAGGTCATTAAGTCGGCTAACACAGTAGCTTGAAGTTAATCCTAAAGAGGTCATACTCTCCTTGTAGTATTGAGGAAGAAAATATTACAACAGACAAAGTAAATAGCAGTCTTCTTTGACAGTTGTTTTACTCTTTTGTCACTTGTGACAGAGTTACTTTCTTTAATTCTGCAAGAGGCCAACTTCATCATGCCTTTGGGCTCTCCGCCGCAAAAGTTTACATAGCAGCGAAAGCTCTAAACACAAGACCATATTTACCGTTATTTGCTTTTAGTGGAACAAAATCCTTATTCTTATTACTCCAGAGTCTTATAGGTTCCACAGTGCGCCCGAGTATGGGCCCGAGGGTTACAGTCAACAGTGGATATTCTCGAGTAGTGGAAACCATTTGCAATGAGTATACCATTAATTAATAGAACTGTTTTATTTATTTACAAAACCTAGTAAATATGTATTTAGAATTCGAAAGAAAAAAAAACAACTAAACAATACTAAACTACGAGTACGCTTGCTACATTTGCTGTATATACTGTATATTGTATATGTGTGTATATTTGTATATGTATATGTATGGCTGTATATAGGTGTTGGTGGCTCAGTGAAATCAATTTGAAATAAATATTACGTATGTATTTTGGTATGCTTGCAAATAAATATATATGTATGTATTTTTTTTTAACTAAAATAGTATCTACAACATCAAAGGATTATATTGATTATTATTATTATCATTATTATATTATATTTAGGTATGTGTCTGTATATTTATATTAATATATGTATGTATGTACTTAATATTATTTTAGTTATTTATTTATTTAAAACTACACAATTATTACTTGCACATTTCATTTCATATACATAATACAGCTGCATTCTGTTGTTGTTTTATATATACGTATATATATCTTTTAATTTTATTTTTTATTTACTTTTTAATAAACATTTTATTCTCTTTTAATTATTTTTATATTTTATATTTTGCATATGCATTTGTTGTTGCTATTTTTTCTTGTTAAATTTTTTATTTTAATTTCTTTGCTTTGCATATGTATCTGAGTGTGTGTGAATGTGCAATTGTTTATTTTATTGTTTTTTTTTATAAATGTATGTATGTATGTATATGCTGTCTCACCACAAACTTTAACAATTAACATCGACTTTTATTCACCACACTTTGCATAACATTTGACATACAGAATCTCAGTAGATCTTACACGAATACATTTCTTATTGTTATTGTTTTTGTTTTTGTTTTTTCTCTATAGCACTGCATAAAGTTGAAAATTTAAGCATAAAAATTTGGAAAATTTTCATTTTGGCCCCCGAAAGAAATTAAATGTTGCTAGAAAATGTAGAAAAAGTAGCCTTGGCAGTTTCAGCAAAAAAAAAAAAAAAATTTTTTAAAAAATTAAAAAAAAAAATTATTTAAATTTGTGAAAAATGTGTAAATGCCTAGGCAAATATTATTTATAAATTTTATTTCATTTTATTTTATTTTTTTTATTAATTATATATTTTTTACTAATAAATTTTTCATTATTTTTTGTTTGTATTTTGCACTTTGTACCCGTGAGCATCACATTTTGCCTCACTGTGCTGAAGACATTCATTTGCAACAAAGCTAAGAGCTAAACTCTACATAAATTTCAACTAAATAGTTACATACGCGCCCACTCATTATATAATTTACATGTACATTTGTATGTATGTATATGTAGCATTTTTATTATTCAATATTTAATTTAATTTAATTATTTCTTTTTGAGTGTTTGCGTGCTACACACATTCTTTATATATTTCATTATGTATACATATATGTATGTACGTATATTATATATATATAAGTATATGTATATATGTATAGTAATAGCATGTTTATATGTTTACAGTTGGAGTTCATATACATCTATGTATATATAGAGAAATTAACAGTTGGATAGTTAGTTTCAGCCATAAAATTAAAACTTAACTTGTATATATGTATGTAAATATGTATGTATATAGTTACAGCTAGAAGACCCTAAATGATCTCAAGATAAAGTATTAAAGTTTAATTATTTTTTTTGTTTTGTTAAATACACAGTTGTATATATATATAGGCGTGTAGATAGTTGCGTTTATATGTATATATATATAGTTATTTTACAGTTGTTAATGACAGTTATATTTTAGTTTTATTAGAAATTTATTTTAAAATTGTTTCTTATGCTTTTTATTAAAAATTCTTTTTTACGGAAGTTTTTTCAATATACATACACATACATATATGATTTTGTGTGTGAGTTTAGTTTAGACGCTTTTATTTATATTTCAATTAACAATTTGATTTAGTTAACTTTCATACACTTTTACATATATGTATTTAGAATACATACACATATATGTTGTTATATTTTTTTGTATTTTAGGTTAGCTAAATATATTGTTAGTAAGTAAGTTGGAGATGAAACAGTGTGCTAAAACAACATTTAATGTGATTATTTAATTTTTTTTTTCTAAATTAAAAAATAAAAAAGATTTGATTGTGTTGTATGTACATTAGCAACAATTTAGAGACTAAAGAAAAAATTATAAAAAAATATAAATAAAATATTTTGGAAAAAATTTCAATTTTATGAAAAAAAAATTTAAATAATTTTTGTGACATATAAATAAAAAAAAATTATATTAGTAATTTTAGTTTAATTTTGAAAAATAGGCTTTTTTTAATTTCGTTAAATAACTGGGAATTATTTTGAAATAAATTTAAAAAATATATTATAATTATTCATGTAAAAAAAATATATAAATATATTAAATTTTATTAATTAATTTCATTTTATTATTTATTTTTTTAAATTTTTTATGTAATTTAAATAAAAAATATAAACAACATAAAAAAATATTTTATGAAAAAAAATTTTAAAATAATAATTAAATGAAAAAGAATATATATTAGCTAGTTAATTATGTTTTGAGAAATTAGCATTTTTTTTAATTTTTTTAACAAACAAAATTAATTGCTCAATTATTTTCAAGTAAATTTTGAAAAAAAAAAAACATTTTTTAATAACTAATATTAAATAAATATTAAAATTTTTATTTATATTTTCTATGTAAATTATATAAAATTAAGAAACTGAATATTTTATAAAAACATTAAAAATTTAATCAAAAAAAAAAAAAAATATTTTTAAAAAAAAAATATTAACAATAAATTCTATTAAAATTAACTAAAAAGTTTGAGAAGAATATTTTTAGTTATTTATATAAAATGTACACTTTGTATAAGGATATTACATTTTTTATTTCTATTTTTGATGTAATTTAAAAAAAAAAGTAATAATAATATTTTATTAAAAACATCGAAAATATAATGTAAAAAGATATAAAATTAAAAAATGAATTTTGTTATTGAAAAAAAAAATCAAAAATAAAATTTATGAAAATCAACTCACTTTATTTTTGAGAGAAATTTTGGAAGTTAACCATATTTTAATGTCAATAAATAATAATAATTGCTGAATGGTTTTTAAATATATTTTTAACAAAATTTTTTATTTTATATTTTTTTTAAAGAAAATTAAATGTCAAAAATAAGTTTTAATGATTTTTATTACATTAATTTTATTACATATTAAATTAAATTTCTTTAATGATTTTTAATAATTTTATTTTTTATATAAATTAAACGTAAAAAAACTTAACAAAATAAAAAAAAAAAAAAAAATTCTTTGTTACAACAATAAATTTGTATGTGTTATGTATGTTTGTAAACATGTATATATGCTGTGTTTAAGCTTCCTGTGCGTTGTAAGTGCGCTATCGCATTGACAATTATGCATAGAAGTCTTTTTGCAGTAATAAACAAATTTATTTTATTTAAAGAAAATATATTAAACAGAACAATGTTAGCACTACAAATATGTATGTATGTATTTACAATCACATTTTCAAAAGTTCAAAAAGCTTAGGCAAGTACTATGAAACGGTAAATTTTTATATATATTTATAGAATTTTTTTCTTTTAGAAAGAAATAAAAACTTGTTGAGAATATTTGCATAAAATTAAAAGAAAAAAATGTTGAGAAGAATTTGCTAAAAATTGCGCGCAACCAAGCTCCTTCAGCAATCTGCTTCACGTCTGTTGTTCTTGCTGATATTTATTGATTTCATTACTTTGCAGCTGTTAGAATTTTGCTACATATTTACTATATGTTGTTGTAGTTTTTGTTTTCTTTTCTTTGTGTTTGACAACTGAAAAATTATATTTGCTTTTCTATTGAAACTCTGGTTTGCGGCTTTGCCACCTGCATTAACATTGGCCTCTCTCTTTCTCACTCTCTCTCTCTCTCTCTCTAACCACACATTTCTCATATTGTTTACACTGCGGTATTACGCCCCTGATCCTCCACCACTCACATACACCTTCACGCTTTAATAATTTCTTGTGTATTTGACGCTTTTCGCTGGTTGACTTGTCTACTTCATTTTGCGGTCCTCATGCGCCTTTTTCACAATGGCCAGCTTGGAGTGCGGCGAAGCAGGCGAGAGCGTACGGTAGGGCGCCTCTTTGGTACCATGCAGCACAAGCGACCACTCGATGAGCCAGCCCGAGCGGGGTTGTGGTGAATTGAAACGGGCCTAAAAAATATTTTTAAATTTTAAAATAAATTTAAAAAGTAAGAGAGAATGTCCGTGCATACCTCCAATTTCCACGTGCCATGTGGATACTCGCCCCACGAGTGTGTGGTCATGAACGGCCATTTTGTGAAGCCATCACGGTGATCATCGTCATTGGCGCGTCGCGAGAGTATCATTGATCTGCAATGAAAGGATGATATAA
Organism: Zeugodacus tau; assembly: GCA_031772095.1. Taxonomy (NCBI): domain Eukaryota; kingdom Metazoa; phylum Arthropoda; class Insecta; order Diptera; family Tephritidae; genus Zeugodacus; species Zeugodacus tau. The sequence goes on from CM062649.1 coordinate 88,036,023, forward strand.
ACAATAAACTTCGAAAGAAGAAAAATAATTAGCGATATAGGCACTTACCTAGTACCCATGGGCGAAGTGAGGAATAACTCCAGGTCTCCCCGTCTCGTGGCATTGGCAGAGATCACCGCCTGCACATGCTCCAAATAATTCACCTCGGTGTCAGTGCCCTTACAGGAATCCGTTTTTATTTCCAGAAACATTGAACGGCCGGTATAAATTGGACTGTAATAAAAATATTTGTTAAATAAAAAAACATATTTTTGAAAACTGTATTTCTACTCACTGTGGCTCCACAATTTCCCCAGCTTCGCAGTGATACCGCGCCGGCACGGAGCGCCATTGTTTGGATAAGGTTACCATAGCGCCAGCGTCCAATACGCCAAAACCGAAGAGGTGATTGAATTCCAGTCCCACGCCATTCATAGTCCAGTGGAAGCGATTCTTAGCGTCGAAGAGAGAGTTACGCTTGGAAGTCAACACTGTCAAATGCTGTATGTCCCGCCACGTCAGCGATGGACTGCAAATATAAATGAGGATGGAGTTAAAATTAGATAAGATTAGATTGTCAATTATAATTTCGAATAAGAATAACATTATTTTGTTGGGACCGTCATGTTCAATATCGCTTGTCCGAAATTTTAGGTCGTTCTATATAGTCTATAGCGTCATTTGTTAAATATATAATTCCCGATGAAAAGGCTTCCCCTAAATACTCCCAATATGAAGCTGGTTTCGATTGAGGTAAGAAACACTTGAAGAAAGTCTATATTCAACACTTTCGTCGGATCGTTAATATAGGACGGTGCGGAATGTTCCAAGATAAACTAAACTCCACAAAAGTTTTGAGCTCGCGAAAGAAGCCGAAGCAAATGGACGAGGCTTTCTTCTCATAACTCGAATTTGTAAGGGACTTATACAAGATGCTTCTTAAAGAGATCAGTTCGGATAAGTTCTTATCTTTAAGACAGTCACATAAATGTTCAGATCTTATTAATCCATAATTTATTTCTTTCATGAGCATCATAAAGAGTCTTCAAATAGTAGGGATTAATATTTAATTCCATACTGTTCTTCGAAAGACCACTTAGCGAACTCATCTGTTCAAGAAACGAATTTCGAATTTAAACTAATATTTACAGCACTTCTGCCGCCATCTACCTTAAATGCATACTTAGTAAAATTACCACTTGGCATTAGTATGCCGCACTTACTTTGCCTCGAGTGCCAGCGCAAACACGCCGGCCGCCTCCGGTGCCGCGGCACTCGTGCCGGAATGTGTGGTTGTGCATTTGCCGTACAAATCTGTGGTGGCCACTCCAGTGTTGGGATCCTTGGCACCGTTACTGAATGTGCTGGCCAACGTGGAGCTACAACTCTCATCGTAGTGTGCGTTCTGACCATCGTTAATGGCGCTGTTAATGGAAATTGTCCACATAGACGCCGCATAGCCATCGCAATTGCAGTCGTCCTCCTCGCCGCCATCGCCCGATGCCCAGACGTAAATGTTGCCCAAACCGTTGCGACCCTGCGGGAGAAAGAACAACGTATATTACATGTTAATGAAGTTAGCCCGGATGCCACATACGCATACATATGTATACTATATGTATGTACAGACATTAAAAGCCGCATGAATAAACATAGAAACACATACATACTCACACATATGGTATATGTTTGTATGTATATAGGCATTTTTATGTAGTGTGAATGTAACAAGTTTCTACTTGTTGTTGTACAAACATATGTGGCGGCGCAGAAATTGATTTAACTCGCTTGAGTACCTCCTACATGCTGCTATGTATGAGTATGTTATGTAGCTGCAGGGGCTTTAATTCACTTACCTCATTCACGCCTTGTACTATGGCACGCATGGTGGCATTACGCGGTCCGTCCACGGTTTTGCCATCATCGGTGGGTCCCCACGATGCGCTGTAAATATGTATTTTATGCGGTTCATGACCCATCGAATTGGCCTCGATTAAGTCGGTCATGTACGGCTGATCCAGCATGCGTATGCCTACGGTGGGTAAAAGTGAAATTGAGTCAAGGATATGCGTGGCAACATATGGTTAACATTTTATCAAAACTACATACACATACTATGTACTATGGCTATGTAAACTAATTAATGCTTTTAGGTAGCCAAAAGCTGTGAATATTTCTACGAAGGTCTTTATAAAGGGTGGTTTTTTCAAACTTGTGTTTTCTAGAAGAAATACAATGCATATAATTAAATATTATGGCCAAGAATTTCGCTTTTAATGATTTTTTTGTATTTTAAAATTAATTTCGGACAAGTGACTGCCTCGGATGGTTCGAATAAATTCCAGCCGAGAGTCCCGATTTTCGAAATTTTACAGCAATTGTGGCCGCATATCAGCAATAAATGTTGTTCTGGAGTAAGTCCATTCAATGTGAAATTAAACATTGGCATACCAAAGTGAGTATAAATCAAGTAACAACTGTCAAAAAAACTACTGTCCGAAAAACAGTGTTGTCTCATTGAAAGACATACATCAAAAAAAAACATCCGTAATTTTATTGTGCGAAGTCTTTTACATTATAAAATTTACAGAAAAATAACTTTGGGATTTTAAAAAAAACTTCGACCAAAACTCTGTTTCAAGGCCCTCACCTAAAATTGAAACAAAAACTATTTTGAAAATTATGAGACGAATTTATGGAATTTTAACCCTATACATCACGCAATAGCTATATTTTCAACAACTTACTTCGGAAAATTTGGTAAAAATATCATCGTTCGAGATCGACAATGAGATCTTGAACTACACTACTTGTATCTGTTAAACCTACACGTATTAAGAAAACTTTCATTTTCGAAACCCAGCATAGAGTTAACAAAAGGAACTTCATGACATTATTCTAACTTAAAACAGCTTTTATGAGGGTCAAGATTGTCGTTATTAATTCTTAGACTTTTTGGCGAAGTTCAGATATGAAATGACTACAGTCGCCAAACCATTGAAGTTTTAGAACTGACAACACAGTATAATAGTACTCTTCTCACTCCTCTTTTAACTTTTGAAAATATTTCTACAAATTCACTAACATTCGACTAAGCAAGTGGGAGTAAAAACTGTTGCCGCCATTTTCTTGTCTGCATTGTCCGAACTAATTAAGATAAAAATTGACAGAATATATAATGAGCGACGATGGGGTAGTTTTTTTTGAATATTTTATTCATGATGGCCATAAAGTTGTCGTGTCCGCAGCTGCTGTATTTGAAGAGAATGAACGATGACAGCTTTTTGCCTTACTGCCTTCCCTAAATAAATGCGTTGGCGGAACGTTTTTTAACGTCAAATATCAAAATATTTACTTGAATTGTTATGAAATTTTCAGCCTTATTCTGAAAAAGCCTCATAACTGAGTTCTGAGGAAAAATTTGTGAGGTTTCTTGTGACGTATATTTTGTGAGTCTATTCTGGCTCGAACCTCATAAGAAAAAAGCTTAAAAAAGTCACCAATTGAGGTGAAAAGCATTTTGCTGTCAAACAGTTGTTTCAAAAGAAATAAATTCAAAATAAATACAAATTGATGTAAAATTTGTAAACAAATGAAACAAATGAAATTGCGTATTTACAGTCGAAAGTTAAAAAAACAAAAGAATTATAAAACAAGTAAGGAAGATATGGTTTTTGACCCATAAGTGGGCGGAACCACGCCCATTTAAAATTTTGTATACCATTTTGAGAGCAACTCTTCTGTACCATCTTTACAATAAAATTGAAGATTTCTGGTGGTTTTCCTTACTGAACTTACTGCATTTTTAGTAATTTTCAATATAACCTTTGTATGTGAGGTGGGCCGTATGACCCGATTTCCTTCATTTTTGGACGGTATAAGGTAGTACCTAAAAGAAACGACTCTAAAAAGTTTCCTTGATATAGCTTAATTAGTTTGCGAGATATGTACAAAAAACTTAGTAGTGGGCGGGGCCACGCCCAATTCCCCAAAAAAATTACATCCAAATATGCCTTTTCCTAGAACAATCCTTTGTACCAAATTTTCGGTTATCGCCATTTTGTGGGCGTGGCAGTGGTCCGATTACGCACATTTTCGAACTTAACCTTCTTATGGTGCCAAGAAATACGTCTTCCAAGTTTCAAGATATCTCAATTTTTACTCAAGTTACAGCTTGCACGGACGGACGGACAGACCGACGGACAGACGTCCGGATTTTGACTCGTCTCGTCACCCTGATCATTTTGATATATGTAACCCTATATCTAACTCGTTTAGTTTTGGACTTGCAACCAACCGTTATGTGGACAAAACTATAATACTCTCGTAGCAACTTTGTTGCGAAAGTATAAAAATAACCTGGGTGTAAATCATCGTCTATAGAGGATGTGCGTCAATGTCCTTTGCTTTACAAAAATAATGCGTCCTTATCGGATCGTAGAGTTTTAGGACTTAGGCAGCAAATCGCTCAACAAATGAAAATGCAAGGTACGTCCATATTGCTCCAGATTCGGTTAAATACAATTAATCGATAACTGAACTTTTATAGAGGCCATTTTTTTCAAAGAACAATTCCTCCATGCTCGTTATAGCACGCAAATATTTACACATTTGTTTACAAATATTGCTACAAGCCAAAACAAACACAAATATTTTTGTATTGTGATGGCTGCTTTCACACGTCACAGATATTTGAGAAAATTGTGAGCATTTGAACTTTTGAATTTTCTCCAGCATAAGGTAATCATCACAAAATCCAAAAACCTCACAATAGTGAGTGTGGTGATTTTTGTGAGGGCATGAGAATAGGGCTGTTTATTGTACAGAGAAACTTCGTTTTTCGCAGCCAACTTTACTTCGGAACGCTCTGTCAAAATAGAAAATTTCAACCGCTCAGTGTCGCCGTCGCGTTATTTCGGTATGCGCCATACAAATTGTATGGGCATGAGAATTTTTTGACAGTCATTTGCCGCTGACGCTATCTCTATCACACAGAATGAAAAAAATTATTAAAATACACTGATGGCTTAAATTTCAAATTTTTACTCTTGTAATTTTCGGGTATGTTAGAGGGATGGCATTCAATTGAAATTAAACAATTTTGAATTGAACATGTCACATTATGGAACAAAGCCTATACCTACGAAGGAAAGAGAAGGACTAACGAGTAATGCCTTATATTCAGATTAATCAACAGAAGAAGACACAAAGAAACTACTCGTAATCTCTTCGAGTGTATGACCGTGTTTTCATAGACCGCGTAGGATGCTATATCAAGTAAAAGGTGATCATCGTTCGTCGTTTCATATTCTATAATTTCCCTATAATAAATATACAATTAAAGTATTCCCTATAAAAAACCCCGGGTTTACTAGAAAACATATACGACTTTTTCGTATTATTAAACCACCTCGTGCTCAAGTCCGATTTGTTATTTTGAAAGTTGGAATTTTATTGCATAAATATCATAGTCTATATATTGGAACTATGTATATTCAAACCAAAAAAAAAAAACATTCCGAGATCAAAATACGGAACAAATTATTTCAACTTTTTTTCAAATTTGATGACATCGAAATTCAGAGCACCTATTCTGAATAAATGAAATTAGCTTCCACATGAAGACATATATACGGGTGTACTTGTATGTAATAATCTTTACGACGCACAATCAACGAAGGGAATAAACGTTTTCGCAACACATTAGCCATTTGCCTTGAGGCACATACTCGTACGAGTACAAGTAGCTACAGTTGGAAGCTGAAACTTACCTGCAATTTTACTGTCATAAGCCACGCCAACACCGCATATACCGTTATCTCTGGCAGCAGCCACTTCGCCAGCGCAACGAGTGCCATGACTACAAGAGAAGAAAAGGGGAAAAAGGCGAAATTAAACGAATGTGATAATGCACGAATCACCACTATATGCAGAAAGAGGAAGAAATAAACACCAAGGGCACATCTTAAAAGTATGAATATTTCACGGGTGGACACGCAGTGGCGTAATATAAAAGTGACATTTAGTTTATGTGAGTTTGTAATATTTATGGCTGTTGCATGACATTGTGTGCAATCTTTCATGCATATTAGAATATGTAACGGTAATAATAACTGTATATGCGTGTTTATTTGTGTACATAATAACTTGTGGGCTGCTTAGTCAGAGATTAACTCACCTATTGAACCAGTCATCGGTGTAACGTGGATAGGGGAAGGGATCATTGCTGCTGAAGTCATAGCTAGCCTCGGCATTCTGAAAGAAAAGAAGCAAAAAAGAAAGTTGTTTATTAAAATGTTTGCGGTTGTAATAAAATTATATGTTTACCATATGACTTAAATTAGAATAAAAACCCTTTTCAAATTTTATTTTATTTTATTTGAACTTGAAAATAAAAGTTAATTTAAAAAAGCTTTACAGCTTAAAGAGAAGTTTAAAAGCTTAACAGTTTGAAAAGAACTTTCACCCATCTTATTAAGCCATGCGAAATTCTAGGCTTTCTTTTCCAGCTTCATTAAATTTTCATTTGCTAAGTAACCATTGTTTTACCCAAAAGCTTTTAATACGGTTAAGTTCTTGATAAAATATAATACCACAAAATATCATTAGTACTTGTTTGCTAGAAGTATATTAGAACTATCAAACTTGTAAAGCCCTAAAAAAGCTCTAAAAAGCTCAATACCTTCAAATATATATAAACAAAAAAATCTCAAAATTACCTCTTGGTTGAAAAGACACTAGAACTAAAGAGTTTACTATCCAACTTTGAAAATACTAAAAAAGCTCTAAAAATCTGAATACCTTCACATCTATACTTACAATAAGTATACTACTTAGTCTTCTAACCACAACATAACCTCTCAAAATTACACTGTAGTGCGAAAATTTCCACAAAATAGTTGCGTGTAAATAATTACTGTGCAAAATGAAGCATAAACATGACGAAATGTGCACTTTGGCTCCGCACAACTCACGAAATGGCCTCACGTGTCACATAGCAGTACACGTCGTCACAGTCGTTTGGTGGCATTTTAATGCCGACAACACCAAACTCTAACAAGACGACCGTGAAGTCGGCTGGCGCTAAAAGGTGAAAGGTTAAATATTCAAAACTGTAATGAGCGCTTAAGTAAACACACAGTCAAAAGTGCATTGTCACAACAATTTGAGTGGCCGCCACTTGATGTGCGTGACTCGTACAAATGCGTACCCTTGTAAGGATAGTGTATGTATGCGAGTATTTTTGGAAATGCAAAAAGAGAGTGTGAGTGACTTGTGAACATGAAATGTGCAAAAAGTAACGTTATGGTAGTTAAAAATAACAAATGGCGTATGGTGAGAGCCTAGCTAATGGTCGGCTTTTCGATAAAAATAGCTATTTAGCAACAGAAACTGGGACTGATAGAGACTAAACGAGACAAAGAACAAACTTTGTTTACAGTCTCAAATCAGGGATATGAACTGCTTTAAGAGTTCCCTAACCTTTGACACTCAAATTTAACAATTTGATAAAACAAAATAACCTCAAAATTTAAGGCATAGAATTGTTTATAGTACTTACATAGTTGAACTTCAAATCGGGATGCATGTAATCCACACCTAGGAGAAAACACAAAGAAGAAGTTAAAAGAGAAACACGTTTTAGCAATGCTCTTTCGACTTACCATCATCCATTATTGCGGTCGTAACGTTCTTTCCGGTTATGCCTTGATCCCATGCGGCCTGCACATTGAGATCCAAACGCATTTTGCCACCATTTTGACCGGTGTTCTTCAAATACCACTGCAATGGGAAGTACGGATCACTTGGTTCAAGTCCAATTGGTTTTGCGCCAAAGGTGGACTCGAATGGGAGACCATGAATAGCGGGAATCGCAGGTCGCAGACCGCGTTTGACACGCTTGAAGCCGGGCTGTTGGACTGCCGTGTGGACCTGTAAGTAAACGTGGTGAAAGATGTTAGCCAATGAATGGATCATGAAATACTCGAAACTGTAAATAAAACATGACATCCAAAACTCTCTCTCTGATTATTTAAAATAATCTAGAATAATAAGAATAAGTACACAGATCTCTAGAAATTCCTACAACACAGTGACTAACTCATGACTTCCAAACTCTTTGTAACCACAGATGGAGCTTTATGGAATCAAAAATACAAAAGCTCAAGTCGGTCTACACCCACAGACACACATATATTCAGTATAAGCATGCCGGAAGCATTCAAATCCTACTCCTCCGTTGATTCACCGATTGATGCGTGATTGCTGGTTGTGTAGGCGTATAACTACCGCAGAATTAATCGGCTGGCAATCTGTATTTACATTTGTATTTGCATTTGCATTTACGTTGCATTACTCGTTATACGCCTGGCTATGACTGTCTGTCTGCCCGTCTGTCTCTAGCTCTACGTGTGTGGGTATCCCACTTCAGTGTGACTGTAGTGACTGCATGCAATTTCCTAGTATTCAAATCGTATTATCCAATTCCACAGTCATTTCATTGCCTGCGGTTCAATGAAATCTCATTAATATGCTGGTATTCTGGCAATTATATTGAAATGCAGAGAATTATGTAAATATGGTTAAAGCTCATATGTAGTTAGACTGCTTGCGGGAGTCCACAAAGTGTGGAGCTCACTGGGAGATCTGATACGATCAACAACCCCTACTAAAGGAACGCTTTTCGACTCATACATGGTCCTATCATATCAGCGACGATTTCTGTTTAAGTATTGAGCATTGAAGGGAGAGGTTCATAAACCGTTCGAATGATGATCGGATTGACATAAATGCGACATTGTATCTATTCAAGAACTGTCAATTCGACAACCGAATTAATTCGTAGCCAAGGTATCTCTCACTCTTACATTCATACAAGCAGTTTACAAGTAATATTTTTTACTCACCAATGGATGACTCTTCAAGAGTCGCGTATGTGTGATACTCCTCCTTGTGCGAGCGTGTGGCAATGTCCTGTGCTTGAAGTGATACTCATTTCCGTTTGCTCCAACTAACTGCAATTAATAATAGAAAAGATGCAAAGAATATTGAATTAATATAAAGGCATTTATTTTCATTTATTACGTTCTATTAATATTATTATAATTAAATTCTGTTATCTATTATATGTACAGTTAAAAGTAGTAAGTCTGAGTCCCACAAAATGGGAATATGTCAGGAGAGATGAAATAATAGCACTACTTCGATATTCTCAAGTCCACTAATATAGCTTTTGACCATTAAAAAACTCTTATAGGACAGCACATCTCCTTAAAAGCCTCTTGGTTGTAAAGCTAAAGTTAATTTACCTCAGAAACCCTCGCAGACTAACTCATTCGCATATATATTATACTTATATATACACTTATATATATCATCGAAATGGTTCGACATCAAAGTTAACCCAGTGAGAGAGAAGAGAGCTCTGCACTTGCAGAATTTCCTTTACCTGATCGCTGTGCCTAGAAAGCTTTCACAAATCAGTACCACAATATTTTGAAGTTGTCGAGAGATGGCGCAACTCGCTTGCCTGTCTGACATGTTTCTAATTGCGACAATTTTTTAACGGCAACCATATGAATATATTTCTAACCTGAAAAAAATTTATACAATTCCAAAAAGGTTTAAACTTGGACCTTTAAGTGCAATATACGTGTATAACAGAGATTGTGGGTTCAAAATTTCCAATGGTACTACTATGTCGGCTTGGAGCACAAGAAAACTAAAAATGTTCGCCGTTTTAAAGTTTACCTAAGAGAATTGCTACTATATATATCCTGTCTACATCTTCTTTTTCACAAATGAATTCGAAACATTATCGAGATTCAAGAATTCATCTTTAATATGAACAGAATTTCGGTTTAATTGCCATATTGTTATAATATATTAAATGATATTATATTTCCCGAATTGGCTCCCAACTGAATTCCTCAAATCATTTGCGATTTATTACAATGAAAAATGCTCCCGTTCGTGAAATGTTGGAATTTTCACACTGAAACACGAGCAATTAATAAAACTCAACGCGAAGTTTCAGGCAGAATACCATAATGCTGGCAACGATAATAAATATAATCACACACGAACAAAACGCATTTCACGCTTCGCAGACCGGAATGAGTACATGTGTAGGGATATGTGGTATTACACCCACATGTCCTCGACGTTGGACGGTAGTATAATGTAATAAGACTTATTATAAATGTGTGCGCATTCGAGTAAGCAAAGAAAACGAAACGCAGAGAAAAATAACGAACTTAACAAGTCGTACTCATAATTTAATTGAGTAACAAAGAAAATATTATTGCTGGCAGTGCTGGCAACTATGACAATGTCAACGGCGACGACGACGTCGTCGATTAGACCAATAATATCGTGTTGCGTATTTGGGAATTAAGCACGTGTGTGCCTTAATGGCGAGAAGCTGCGGTAAGGGGAGGTGGAACTGGAATTTCTAAAGCGCATATTCTTACATAAGGGTGAGCCTTAAATGTGCACGAATAGTTTTTATATTTGACGCCACTAAAACTGAAGTTTTAGTCGAAAGTACCACAATTGATGTCAATCCCTTTCATTTCTTAATTTTCTATATTTCAATTACCACCCTAATACTCGTATGTTGATATTTAATTCGATTACTTGTGTAGTCGCGCATTGGTAGCCAAGTTTCAACTGTTAAATGTTGATTCATCATGGATTACATTTAAGCATTCAAAGATGATTTTAGTATGCGGCAAAGGAATATTTAGGCCACCCTATGCCATGTTTTCTGCAAGAAATTCAATTTGGATGTGAGTTTAGTGAACTCTCCTTGCGCTCTGGATTTGCCGTTGCTGCCTAAGTGTACATGTAATTAAGCGCCTAATCCTACAATTGTAATTAAATACTTGTCTTACGCAGACTGTAGAGATTCCTTCGTCAAGTGTAATCTTTATATGTATTTGCAAATAATATAGCCATAGGAATTTAAACTCAAGATGAATGTTTGAAATATTTGTGTGAAGTGAAGCAACGTTGAATTATACTACATTAACCTCATTATTCTTCATGGTTTAATAATGGTTTTGAAAAAGTTATAACAAAAACAAGAAAAAACGTTAATTTCGGCTGTACCGAAGCCAATACCTTCAGGGGTGCATTTCCTTTAGTAACTATGTCTTTAAGCAAATCTAAAGACGTAAGAAAAAGTGAGTAAGAAAAAGTAAGTAAAAAAAAGAAAACATTTTACTAATTCTTTTTAGCCGGGTTGTTTGCTAGAAACATTAAGGTTATATAGTTAACCGATCTGAATAATTTCTTCGGAGATTATATTATTACCTTAAGCAGTAATCCATATAAAATTTCGTGAAGATACTACGTCAAATGCGAAAATTTTCCATACAAGCCATTAATTCCGATCGTTCGGTTTGTATGGCAGCTATATGCTATAGTGAACTGATCTGAACAATTTTTTCGGAGATTAAATTATTTCTATGAACAATAACTCACACCAAAGTTCGTGTAGATATGTAAAATACGGAAGTTTTCCATACAAGCCCTTGATTCCGATCGTTCAGTTTGTATGGCAGCTATACGATATAGTGGTCTGATATCGGCAATTCCGACAAATGAGCAGCTTCTTGAAGAGAAAATAACATCTACAAAATTTCAAAACGATATCTTAAAAACTGAAGAACTGGTTCGTATATATACAGACAGATGGACAGACAGGTGGACAGACAGACGGACATGGCTAAATCGACTCAGTTCAACATACTGATCATTTATATATATACTTTATAGGGCCTTTGACGCTTCCTTCTGGGTGTTACAAACTTCGTGACCAACTTAATATACCCTATTCAGGGTATAATAAGAAGCATGGACGGTTCTTAAAGATATATTTTGGAGATACTTGAGATATTATTTTTTGTGCACTGATTTTAAATCTTTGATATATTTCATAAAACTATTACTTCATAAAGGTTAATAACATAAGATCAAGTGCAAGACATCAGCAATAATATAACAACAAAGACAGATATGGATATACGAGTATAAATAAAATACGCAATAGAGACTGGTGTTTGGAGATCTTTGGAGCCATCCGGGTGAGTGATAAGTACTTCGAACAGTATGAGCTCTACGACGATATGCATGGCCATCACGGGCACTTGCAGAAGTCCAGACGCCTTGAGCGGCCAGACAAGACGATTATGACGACCATAAATTGGATGTAGCGCTCTTAAAGTTGAGGTCTGGCAAACCTTACTGTAGAGAAATGTCAAAAGAGCGGACAAATTATGGCGTCGTTTGCTGTCCCTATCGGTCTGCCCCTTCAGTTAAGCGCATAAAAATCCAGGGAATGTGGGATTGGAAGGATGAAAGAACCTAGTGCATATCGAACCTGAATACACTTAAATATGCAACTGATAGGACTTCGCAAGGATAAACGCTACTGGCGAAGTTTTGTGTGCTCGGCCTAGATCGACCATCGGTTGTAGTGCCAATAGAGTGTCAATAACCTCACTAATTATATATAAGTATATACATATGTGATCAAATTACACAACATACACATAGCATAGCATAGCATAACATAACATAGCATAGCTTAGCATGCATATGTAAATCTTTATGGGAGCGTGTCCTTATAATTAATAGCGAATTTTACACTATAATAGAAACTAAATTGGTATGGAATTGGGCTAAATATATGTACAAGCTCTCATATACTTAGACTCAAAGATATACAAATACATAAACTTACTTTGCCGAAATATGAAAATTGGATGCCCGCTAAACAACACAAAGGAGCAGTGGTAATTCAACACCGCACACAAGCAATAAAAAGTTGGCAAACTGCAATTCAATAAGCTGGCTTTCTCCAGGGGAAATACTATATCGCCGCATAACGCATAATTAACCAGCACGAGCATGACGGAAACTTAAGCCGAGCTATTGTACCACACTCAAACAGATACAAAAGCGAAAGTAAAGCAAAAAGTTGCGCTTAAGAAACTAACGGAACAAAAAGCTTTGTTTTCTATATAACCAAATTGATACAAGGACGAATATATAGATATAAATTTAGATATAAATGATAATTGATATAAATACATATATAAGTAGTATACAATTTCAAGCAGATAAATCTCCAAACATTCGACAAGCATGCCTGACCTTCACGACAACCTTTTGCATTAGCCCACCAACTGCTCGCTTTAATGAGGCTTCCAAAATAAATTACATTTATTTAAATTGAGAAGATTATTTGTGTTATTCATTCAAGAAATTTGAAACTGTCGCTCTACAAGTCTTGTGACGCCATATGCCCACGGACAGTGCACACACAAACGGACGGACACAATGACGGAAGCGCACAATTGACATTTTATTGAGTCCCACCAGCCACGAGTGCCGTGCCGTCATTCGCGTTGCATTGCGAGTTGGAAAATTCTTTTGACAAGTCATAAGAGCGTGTTAGCGAAGACAAATGACAGCCGTTACAACCGAAACTTCCATAATCATGAGCCAGTGAAGCGTGCAATGGCAAGAAATGGAAATTAATTATGCCAAATGTGTATGCGTGTGTGTGTGTGCAACGTGTCGCATTTGTGGGTTATTAGGGACCACAAGCGCCTCGACTGGGCGCTGACAGCATAGACCACAGCGAGCAAGCGAGCGAGCGCTCGAAAGTTAATTAAACCGAATGTGTGCGTTCTTAAATGTTGCTTTTATTATAGTGTCAGTCAATTGTGAAAGTTTTCGACGTAGCTGCAAAATGAGCTGACACACTCGTAAGTAGTTGTTTAAAAAGCTAATTAAGTTTGAAATTGTTTGCACACAAAAGATTTTCTCTTCAAAATTCGTGTTGTCATCTTCACTATCTCAGTTTATGAAGTGTGCCAGCAATGAGAGTTTGTTAGACTACTATTAGACCAGCTGACTTCCTTTGTTGGTATTTTTGCTTATATTTGTGATAGCGTTCTCTTCAGTGGTTTCATGCTCAGCAGCTTAGATCAAAGACTGGTTTGTCAGTGAGAGGAACATAAGTATAGAGAGACCACTCTACAAGAATGATTTTGCTAAGTTCTGGGAACTCTACACTGAAGAACTTGAATATAAATCTAGTTCCAGAACATTTATTTTCATGTTTGTGAGGCTCTCTTGGAAAAGTAATCTATTAATATTTTGCTAGTATCTGATCTATGTCGATTTCATGGGCCAATTATTTTGGAATTAAAATAAAATATCACTGAAGCATCATCATCCGAATAAATAATGAACGAATAAACCTTTCGCCTCGTATGCCTTCAACAAATCAGCAAAATAACATTTACAAAAAAATTTGTCCTCTAATAACTACAATTATTGGTAATTTCGGCAAGCCTTACGCTGAAATAGGATTCCCCCAATTTTACCTATGATGCGCTCATTAACGCATCACGCGCTTACAATTTCACTAATTTCCGTAGAATTCTAGCCTTATTTTGTCACATTAATAATATGCCTAAATGCATTTACGCGTCCATTTATTGGCGACATGCGCTCTTTTTGTACCCATGTCAACAACAATAATCATACATACATGGGTACAATTATGTTATAATTAATTGAGAGATAAACTGCTGAACACGAAATCACAATTAGCCACTGATACCTTTTGCGTGCGATTGATCGATGTGCCTTAAATCTTAAGGGTAACTACATATTATTTGAGTGTTACAAAGCGTAACCATGCAGCTGAGTACACAAAAAAGTACCATAGCTCCCACTTACTCAGAAAGCTTAATTGTGTCAACAAGCGGGTAATTTTTATATCCACGCAACGTGTTTCATTAAAATATTTCAATTTTGTAGCACTCAAATTGAGTTGGAGTTTTACATAGATGTTTTCCAAAATGTTCGTTCATGTATCTATTTCATGGATTAAATTTCATATCTAAGCAACTAATTGTCCAATTTTAATATAATTTAATAATTCGAATTAAAAAATGGCCTTGATCGGACTTCAAATCTCGCCTACATCCCATGTGACACATTTTGAAATCAGATTTTTTATTTTATTACAGATAAATCAAGCAGACAAATAAAGCTCTACAAATATAATGTTTGTAAAATAATGTCAGTTTGTCAACTCTCATCTAATAATGTAATAATAATAATATCATTTCAAGCACCCAAATACCGGATATGAGTCTCTAAGCCTTTTCGCACAGGAGTTAATTGATCAATTAACCAGCCTCTGCTCGATTAAAGCGTTGATTTACATCGATTTACCATACACAAGCAAAAACTTACTCATTTTTAATCGAATACAAATCGAGTTAAGCTAGAATGCAACTCTACGGGTAGTTGTCCCGCTGAAAATTTGGTTATTGTTATTGTTAAAATAGTAATCATAATGAAACTTATTACCTTCTTATGACAGCAAAAAAATACTAATCGGTAATCGAATAGCCGGCTGTGCGAAAGCCAAAAACTGGTTTCTCAATTATAATCTTAATGTACCAAATTTATTTAGCTGGGCGAAAAGTCTATATAGCCGACATTATTGAAAGCATCAACCATTTTTATACCCTGAACAGGGTATATTAAGTTTGTCACGATGTTTGTAACACCCAGAAGGAAGCGTCGGAGGTCCTATAAAGTATATATATAAATGATCAGTATGTTGAGCTGAGTCGATTTAGCCATGTCCGTCTGTCTGTATATATACAAACCAGTCCTTCAGTTTTTAAGATATCGTTTTGAAATTTTGCAGATGTTATTTTCTCTTCAAGAAGCTGCTCATTTGTCGGAACTGCCGATATCGGACCACTATATCATATAGATGCCATACAAACTGAACGATCGGAATCAAGGGCTTGTATTGAAAACTTCCGCATTTTACTAGAAATTTGGTGTGAGTTATTGCTCATAGAAATAATTTAATCTCCGAAAAAATTGTTCAGATCGGTTCACTATAGCAAATAGCTGCCATACAAACTGAGCGATCGGAATCAAGGGCTTGTATGGAAAACTTCCTCATTTTACTACATATCTTCACGAAATTTGATGTGAGTTATTATTTATAGTAATAATTTAATATCCGAAAAAATTGTTCAGATCGGTTCACTATAGCATATAGCTGCCATACAAACCAAACGATCGGAATCAATGGCTTGTAAGGAAAATTTTCGCATTTGAAGTGGTATCTTCACGAAATTTGACATGGATTACTGCTTAAGGTAATAATATAATCTCCGAAGAAATTGTTCACATTGGTTAACTGTATAACCTTAATGTTTCTAGCAAACAACCCGGCTAAAAAGAATTAGTAAAATGTATTCTTTTTTTTATTTACTTTTTCTTACGTCTTTTGATTTGCTTAAACACATAGTTACTAAAAGAAATGCACCTGTGAAGGGTATATTAGCTTCGGTACAGCCGTTTCTTGTTTGAGATATCTTAGTGATATTCAGAGTTCAATTTCTTAATAATAATGTACCTTGCTGCCAAAAATAATTAAAAATCAGTTCAATACTTCCCTTGCCCCCCATATTCCTAATATAAAATTTCCGACTGTAGTTTTACCGTATATCGGTTAATATGTAAGATATCTTATTGTGTCGTAAATATGTGAAATCAGTCCAGGTGAAACCACAGCACCTTTGTATAACTCACATATTACGAAAATATCGATATATTTGATGGATATCTTCATAAAAGGAATTGTATACTTTTTCGTCTAAAGTAGATATATTTGGTCCAGACCTTTACCTAGTTTTTCTGAAAAATTAAAATATTTCACTTGCCTTAAATTTAAGCAAGTTATTACGAGTAGAATGTCTGTCGGCTGCAGAATCCTCGAAAAAAAATTTCACTCCCTTAATTTTTCAAATATTAATAATTCAAATTTAGTCACATGTGCTAAAATTTGCATTAATTAAAAATTCATTATCACACATGCCACAGACGCACCTGTCGCCGTGCTTGTTTTACACGTTTTATGCCAAGCTTTATAAATAGCTTACAGATGTGAAATTAAAAATACGAAATAATGGATATAAATAAAGCTAGTATATATAGTATATACCACTACATTTAAATATACATATATGTATATACATATATGCCGCTATTTATATATACTTATGTGTATTTCAATATCTCCTCCCCTCATTAGCTATCGTTCATCACTCACCTATACTTTAGTGGGAGTTACTAGTTTTTATTTCAGCATTATGCTGGATTTATTTTCGATTCTAGGAACTTATACCCACAGCATTAGGCATAGTGCGTATATCTTTCGTTGCGTAATTTACATAATTTATGAATAAAATTAGCAAACGATCGAAAGTGTTGAAGCAACAACGCCTACAAGCTGTCCAAACGAATTTGCCTCGACTTGATGATGCCGCCAGCGGAGAAATGGCCTTCGTGTGCGGGCGCTTTAATCAACTTGACGATTACTTGACGCCTGGGGGCCAACAGGTTTACGGAGACTCGTTCATGCAGCAGTAATGTGCCACAAACTTGCACACGCATACGCTTTTCAACACCTAAATATATACATACATAGAGAAAGGTGTGCATATGTGTGTGTGCTTACTAATATTAACACAGCTACAGGATGGCTCAAACACAAACAGAATTTCACTTTCAATAACTACAACTACAACTACAACTGCAAAGCATGTGCATAAATGTCAATAGTTTTCTTATCATTCACATTTCACTCCTGTAGATATACCTGCTTTGGTCGCACCCCTTATGGAAACACTTTCCTCACACGTAGGTGTTCTTCTGCTCATACTTCATACATTACCTATATGTGTATATAATCGTGAGTGTGTATGTTCAAGTGTAATTTAAATCCATTCTCCTCGACTGAGCGTTTCAAAATGAAGGCAAACTTTTTGCAATGTAAATTTCACTTTATTTCTGTATACAAGAATATATTTAAAGCGATTTAAAATACGCTCTCAAGTTGGAGGAGTTGGTGGTAAATACATCTATATTTACATAAGTATATACATACTTACTTATATATATAGAGTACATTATGTTTGAGTATGATGAGTATGCGGCTTACAGTCAAATAAGGACACAGTTACGACATACAAGCACATTGTTACGTTATGGCGGTGGATCAACCGTATTTCATTGTGCTGAGCAGTAATTTGTGGATTACCAAGAATATGGCAAGAATAATTGACTCAGATAATTCAGCATTTATCTTGCAAGCTTCGAGCAACTACTGAATACAAAAATACACAAAATAGTTCTTGCTTAAATGCAAAATGCTTGAAAAGTGAAGTCGAGGTAAAATTATTATATAGGGTACGCCATATTTTCATTAAATTTCAAAAAAAGTGTGTATGAATATGTCGAATCGGGAGATCTGAGAGTCCAGTCAATGTCACCTCTTTTTCACGAATTTTTGGTAGTGGAATCTGAACAGTTTTCTTAGCGAGCCATTTTGTTGAAACTTATAGTCTTCTGTACCAACATCCAATGAGGGTTTTGTCGGAAATGAACTTTGTCATGAAAGTGAAAATAAAATTTGTCAAATATTCCCAAATATGGTGCTTTTGTTTATTAAAGACGTCATAGAATTCAAAACTTTAAAAGCTAAGATTGCCGAAACAAGAACCAGAACTATGAAACTTATTACCAAAAATAAGAACGCTGAAAAATAATAATTATATTTCATAGTTTGTTTACAAAACCCTGTAAAATGAAATGTTTTCTTTTAAGTTTTCAAAAATGTCATTCTAGGTTTCAGCAGCACCGTTGATAAAAATAACGGCTTCTGTTTTAAGACGTGTGGTTTTCAATAAGGCTGTACTTTTATCTGAGTGAGTATTTTCGAATTTTAAATGTAATGACAAACCCTTAACTTTATATTAGAGCTAAATTTTTGATTATCGTTCTATTTTTTCTTGAAAGCCACGTGCCTAAAAAACCATAGTCGGCAATTGAAATGGATGGTTGCCTCTATCATATCTTTCTACGAACAATATAAAAATTTCGGTATAACCCGGACTAAGCGAGCTTTTGTAGTTAATGGGACTCTATTCCTTGGCTGGCTGGGCATACCTAATCACCCGTTAACATATTGATTCTAGAAGAGTTACATATGTTTTTATATCCTATCAATAAAGGGGAAAATGTAGGAAAGAAAAGAGAAGAAACTCCTTTGAAATATAGAATTTAAGAGTTTTGTATTTCGGCTTCCGCTTTTTTGCTCTTTATTCAATGCTTTATAAAAAGTGTTACAGTGATCGGATTTAGTTCAAATATGCGCCGTTTTGTTCGATAATCTGTTTCCATCTAGACGGCAACTTCATAATACCCCCCTCGTAGAAGCCCCCTCCTTATTTGCGAAGAACTCGGACAGCCACTTTTCACAAGCCTCTTTTGAGTTCAACTTTACACCACCAAGGGCGTTCGCCATGGACAGGAACAGGTGGTAATCACTTGGCGCTATGTCCGGGCTATATGGTGGTATGATTCCCTTCCAATCCCACCAAACACACAGCAGAATCTTACCGGCCGTCAATCCCGGCATGGCCACTGTTTGGGACGATTCACCGGCCTTCCACCATGAACGTTTTCGCTTGATATTGTCGTATGTGATCCATTTTTCGTCGCCAGTCACCATCCGCTTCAAAAATGGGTCGAGTTCGTTCCGTTTCAGCAGCATATCGCAGGCGTTGATTCGGTCCAGAAGGTTTTTTTTGCGTCAAATCATGCGGCACCCAAACATCAAGCTTGTTGTGTATCCAGCCTTCTGCAGATGGTTTAAAATGGTTTGGTGACCAACTCCCATCTCCTGAGCGATGTCACGAGATGCCACATGCCGCTCTAACTCGATGTTTTCATAATTTGATCGGTATTCGTCGTCACAGGTCTTCCGCCAGCTGGGTTATCCATGGTGTCGTTTTCATCCGCTCTGAGTCGTCGAAACCATTCCTCCGCAGCTCGAAGTGATAGAGTACCATCCCCCAAAACACTATTAATCTCACGGAACGTTTCTCTAGCGGATTTGAGTTTCAAATATGTATAGTAGTGCCAGATACGAGCTCTGTAACGCTTAGTTCAAAATACAAAAAGGCGGAAGAGAGATATTTGCCAGCCTATATATGTATGTATGTACTTAAAATTTTAATAGAGGAATTTCTCAAATATTCAACTGATACGATTGTTAATGTAGTAGAAAATTTAAATGATATGTTTATATAACATACATACATATATGAGTATATTTCAATGTGAATACTATGCTTATATTTATATAAAATTAAAATATGTATGTATGTAGTCCCATTAAAATAAAATAAACATTATTGACTAAGAGAAAGCAATTTAAATAAATCGAAAATAATTTATCCTCCAGGGGTTGACATAAAACAGACACGCATACAAGCGTTTAAATTTGTATAAGTAAATTCGCTTTATTGCCAATCTTCCGATTATATGTAGAAGGAATGTAGGAATGTGAATGAAACAAACAAACAGACAAAATATGCTGTGGTTTCTTAGAAATTTGTTAAAATAATTTCCATTTCCTTCTAACCAAAAAAGGATTTTAAAAGATAATTTGTGTAAGAAATAGCTTGTCTAAAGTTGAAAAAGCTAAGAGTCTATGGCTCAATACTAAAAATATTCGAATAAATAATCCTCGAAGTCACCTCAATCTAATTACATGCAAATTTAAAAATGCGTTAACTTACTTTATATATAAAGTTGATTATTAAATGCAGATTATGATACATATAGGCATTCATATACAGACTTATACATATGCTTCTCAGATATAATGTCCACCATTATCTCAATGAAATGCATATGAGTATCTCCACTTAAGATACGACTTTGACAAACATTGGAGAATATACTAGAATTGGAGAATATAGAGAATATACCGAAATAATCGCACACATACAAGTGAAATGTATAAAGCTCAGCAGCTGTTGTCAAATCGAGTGACAAAGCATTAAAAGATACCAAATATCACAGCTGCATTACTGCGTCAAGCCATTATATGAAACAAACTCGTAACCTCCTTACATTTGGCTTGTACACTTGACTTTTGCTCGTAAATGTATATGTATTATATATAGTCGTTTGGCAATAATATGCATATACAAAACACCAACTGGAAGATGAACAAATGTATTTATTTGGAAATATATCGTTCAAATTTATGTGCAATTTAATACCCGCTGGCAATCTCGGAAATAAATGCAGTTATGCGCTCATGAAATGTGAAATATTCTCATATATTGCTCAATAAAATTTATAAGTTTCGGATGTTACGTTGGTGTACTTTTTCGACTTTACTCGCAATGTAAACTGAATATGTTTTTTTTTTTGGGGATTTTAGGTGTGTGACTTTGCTAAAGTATATTTGAGTTCAGCACCATGTCCCAAATGTGATAATCTGAAATACGATTCTATATGGAATATTGGGTCGTAAGCTATTCAAATACGGCTGTGAAGAGCTGATAAGGTGCTTGCATCAGCTTCTTTGCAGAATATGGTCGGAAGGAAGCATGCCTGACGATTGGAATCTCAGTGTACTCTGCCCAATACACAAAAAGGGAGACCCCACAATTTGCGCCAATTACCGTGGGATAAGCCTCCTCAACATCGCGTATAAGGTTCTGTCGAGCGTATTGTGTGAAAGACTAAAGCCCACCGTCAACAAACTGATTGGACCTTATCAGTGTGGCTTTAGACCTGGAAAATCAACAACAGACCAGATATTCACCATGCGCCAAATTTTGGAGAAGACCCGTGAAAATAGGATCGACACACACCATCTCTTTGTCGACTTTAAAGCTGCTTTCGACAGCACGAAAAGGAGCTGCCTTTATGCCGCGATGTCTGAATTTGGTATCCCCGCAAAACTAATACGGGTGTGTAAGCTGACGTTGAGCAACACCAAAAGCTCCGTCAGGATCGGGAAGGACCTCTCCGAGCCGTTCGATACCAGACGAGGTTTCAGACAAGGTGACTCACTCTCGTGTGATTTCTTTAACCTGATGCTGGAGAAAATAATACGAGCTGCAGAGCTAAACAGAGAAGGTACAATCTTCTATAAGAGTGTACAGCTACTGGCGTACGCCGATGATATCGATATCATTGGAAACAACACCCGCGCCGTTAGTTCTGCTTTCTCCAGACTGGATAAGGAAGCGAAGCGTATGGGTATGGTGGTGAACGAGGACAAGACGAAATATCTCCTGTCGTCAAACAAACAGTCAGCGCATTCGCGTCTTGGCTCCCACGTCACTGTTGACAGTCATAACTTTGAAGTTGTAGATAATTTCGTCTACCTGGGAACCAACATTAACAGCAATAACAATGTCAGCCTGGAAATCCAACGCAGAATCACTCTTGCCAACAGGTGCTACTATGGACTAAGTAGGCAATTGAAAAGTAAAGTCCTCTCTCGACGAACAAAAACCAAACTCTACAAGTCTCTCATCATTCCCGTCCTACTTTACGGTGCAGAAGCGATGTCAACATCATATGAAACGATACTAGGAGTTATCGAGAGAAAGGTTTTGCGGAAGATTTATGGTCTCCCTTAAGAATTGGCAACGGCGAATACCGCAGACGATGGAACGATGAGCTGTATGTGTTATTCGACGACATAGACATAGTCCAGCGAATAAAAAAACAGCGGCTACGCTGGCTAGGTCATGTTGTTCGAATGGATGAAAGTGCTCCAGCTTTGAAAGTATTCGATGCAGTACCCGCTGGTGGAAGCAGAGGAAGAGGGAGACCTCCACTCCGATGGAAGGACCAGGTGGAGAGGGACCTGGCTTCGCTTGGAATAACCAATTGGCGCCAAACTGCCAGAAGGAGGGATACGTGGCGCGCTGTTTTGGACTCGGCTATAACCGCGTAAGCGGTGTCTACGCCAGTCAAGAAGAAGAATCTTTAAATTGTATTAATAAATTTGAAGTTGTTTTTTTTTCAATGTTAAATAATTTTTTCCTCAAAGGCGGTATAATTAAATATTTATTGTTGGATTGGTGTATGAGCTAGAACACGTGTACTGATTACCCCTAATTTTCTCTTCATAATTCTTAGTCATTTGATGGCAAAAACACTGTCGTAGTCAGACATCAGGAGTGATCAATTAGATGATAATAATTAATTTGCGAATTAGTTATTTTTATCTTTAATTGTCTTTTGTATACCAAAAATAGATATTTATCTACAAAATTAGTGTTGGTCTGACATAAAAATATATATATATATACTCGATCAACAAGAGTTGATGTTAACCCCAGCTAGCTTCCTAAAGCTAACTCAGAAATATTCTAGCATATGTTCTTGACTTTCTTGACAAAAATATATGCATTAATGTGTCTCTTATGACTACGGTTC
Organism: Zeugodacus tau; assembly: GCA_031772095.1. Taxonomy (NCBI): domain Eukaryota; kingdom Metazoa; phylum Arthropoda; class Insecta; order Diptera; family Tephritidae; genus Zeugodacus; species Zeugodacus tau. Next base: position 88,059,375 of record CM062649.1, read on the forward strand.
TACGGTTTCATATTCCTCTTTGTCTGCGTTAAGCGACTCAAATCCTTTATGCCGTATTTATTTTTGGACATTAAACGTTTGAGAATAAATATAAAAGTAAACTTTGCCGTCTTCTTTCAAATCTCTGCAATTCACATTCAAAAGGAATAATTTAAAAATGTTTGTGGAAAAGAGTGGCCATTTTTGCTGTAATCAATTATCTGTTTTTGTAAGAGTTAAAATGTTTTTCAATCATGAAAAAGGTCACAAAGCGGCTTCGTGCATTTCCAAAAGGAAATGGATGGCTTAAGGACTTTTTAATTAACAGACAAAAGGAAGCACACAAGGAGTTGACCAAAAAAGGGCAAATAAGAGAATAAATTATTTGGAAATAAGAAGGAAGCAACTATAAAGGAGGAAAAAGAAATATACTTATGCTGACATATAAGTTTATGAATATATAAATATGAATATTGATTTGAGCATAAAAGGTATGAAATAAAAATAAACAAATTTTAATAGTAAAATAATAAGAGACTTGAATATTTTTTAGGCCTTTCTTCCTTTATAGTTTCAATACTATTTAAATTGCCCATTTTTGGCGAAAAGTTATGTGAAAGAATTCCCTCAAATAAAAAGAAATCCAAAAAAACCTCGTCAGACTACTTAATCACAATTCCAAAGTCTTTAACAATAAGCCATTTTTAAAGAGCATATTAATTAAATCGTACTTAAGCCTATTATTCATCATCTTTTGTACAACTTCACCAAATAACCACTTTCGCTGCCATTAAAAGTTAGAAGTGCGCAAATCCAATGCATCATAAAGTAGACCAGCAGATAGAAGTGATTGTCAAGCAATGGCGACGGAGAACCATTAGCAGTTGACAGTGAAAGCGTCCAAGGAAATAGACTAAATGACCGAATGACTGAATATCAACATTAAAGTTGACAGCTGATAAGCAGCTGCGGCTATTTTTGGTGAAACACCAACAACACTGGCCAAGTAAGTACATTTCAACCAAACACCAAAGCTTGAGACAAATGGAAGTAAGAGCAAACTAAGCCGCACGTTGAAATTATCGAGAATGTCGAAATGAATAGCAGTTTATATTTGTAATATGTCCATTTTATGTTATTCACATCACAACTAATCTCAAAACCACTTACCTTGGAGGCTGTAAGTGGACCCAGCTCATTTTAGTTCGACATTTATTTATAGAAAGCATAAAGGAACCCTTCCAAACTAGATGAATCCACTTTATTTAATTATATTATTTATAATAATTTCACTTTCCAGTAATGAATATATTTTACAAATCACATGAAACTAAATGCAACAGCTGATTCGAATATTAGTTCGAATATTATCGAAATCAATTAGGTAAAGTCAATTTGCCGACTTTTTAGCTAATTATCGCGATCTTAAGTTAATCATTTAAACACCAAAGATTTAACCTTTATAAAAATACATTGCAAGTTATATAAACACAACTGGAACTAGTTTGGTCTCTAAATAGACCAGTTTCACGACATTCTAGGCATACTTAATCTTACCACAGGTATACTGCACCTACAAATAACCAACAGCCTACCACTTACTAATGAATTTGGTTCGGGTGCAAGTGAAATGGAGTTTAGTATATGAATGCGACTGGTTGTTTAGCAATGACAGCATGATGAATGGTTATCCCTGAGGCTATGCAGCGCCTACTGTCTGTATTTCGTTCATTGACCATTAGTGTGCGTCAAACCAAGTAGACCATCGAAAGGAAGAAAATTTTTAATATCATAAATTATGTATTGAATGTGCAACAAGTGGTTTTCGACGTATCAAGCCTGTCACCAAAACGTAAGAGTTCATTATTTTATCGTTTACACGCTTCGAGAATACATTTATCCCACGATTGTGGAAGATGTTATGGATCAGTGATATACCAGGAAGTTCAAAAAGATTAAATTATCGGGTTTAATTTTGTTGTTATGTCAATTCATGCTTTTATGTCTAGAAAGGATGTTTTCAATTAATATTTGGAATTATTTTAAAACGCAATGAAGTGTTATGTGCTTAATAAGGTTAAGGAATATAGAAGTGAAGAAAATCATGGATTGAAAATAAAATTTAGAAGGATTTGAAATTAATAGAATAGGATAATGGGTGTAAGACGCTATTTTTCTCTCCGTCAAGTCCGTCAAGCTGTCAAATATGAATCAAAATATTTACGTTTTGGCGTTGAGACCATGTGTAGATCCATTTACGATTGGATGACACTGATCTACATATATACTATATATATTTCATAAGACAAGAATGACTCTTCGAAGATTATAGAATTTCGACTTGTGAGATAACATCTAACTATGTATGTATGTGATTGGCGTTCAACCGTTTAGCCGGTTATAGCCGAATCGATGAAAGCGCGCCACTCCTCTCTTTCCTTCGCAGTTCGGCGCCAGTTGGATATTCCAAGTGTAACCAGGTCGCTCTCCACCTGGTCCCTCCAACGGAGTGGAGGCCTTCCCCTTCCTCGGCTTCCTCCGGCAGGTACTGCATCGAACACTTTCAGAGCTGGGGTGTTTTCGTCCATTCGAACAACATGACCTAGCCAGCGTAGCCGCTGTCTTTTTATTCGCTGAACTATGTCAATGTCGTCGTATAACTCGTACAGCTCATCGTTCCATCGTCTGCGGTATTCGCCGTTGCCAATGTTCTGAGGACCATAAATCTTCCGCAAAACCTTTCTCTCGAAAACTCCAAGTGTCGTCTCATCTGATGTTGACATCGTCCAAGCTTCTGCACCATAAAGCAGGACGGGAATGATAAGCGACTTGTAGAGTTTGATTTTGGTTCGTCGAGAGAGGACTTTACTGTTCAATTGCCTACTCAGTCCGAAGTAGCACCTGTTGGCAAGAGTGATTCTGCGCTGGATTTCGAGGCTGACATTGTTGGTGTTGTTGATACTGGTTCCCTAACTATACAAGTATATATAAAAGGTGAAAAAAGTGGATAGGTTGTTCAAAAATATTATCTCGTGGCTTAAATCTAATGTCTGCGACAAACACAATTGCAAAGTATGTATCAACTACCATAATTGTCATACATTTGTTGTACTGGTCAACAGAGACATTTCATTTGCCCCGAAGAGATAATTAGTGGTCAGTTGAACTGCATGTAGTCGCATATAACTGTATTTTTACAACAACATGTATGTTGTTTTTGTAAAATTAAACATTTTCACGACAAAACTAAAATAAAAATGTGTTGAGATTTTGATTTTGTTATGAATGTAGTTATTTCCCTTGGCGGACACAAACATTAAGCGCCCACGAATTTTTGTAGATATATATGTATGCAAGTTTCAGCGCCTAAAAGCAGCAGCCGAAAACAATGAAAGAAATGTGAGCAACATTCTAAGCTTAACAATATGTTTCATTAAAAGCAAAAGCATAAACTAGGCAAAATCACATATTTATTTAGTCACATATATACATACATATATATATACTGAGCATACATATCTACTCAACATATGTGTAGTTGCTCCCACATGTGTTACCGTGCATATGCGGCAATCATTGCGGCCGCCATACAAACGCCAAACGTGGGCGAATTCAACCAACTTGCGTCTGTCCAAATGCCTGCTTGTGTCACTGTGTTTGTGAGTGTGTGTATTGCTTTCATTTTGTGCAAAATGTCCTCGCGCATTCACACACACACACACACACACACACGCACATATGCCACCATTTATGCCCGCATTTTCATTCACTCCGTTGCACCTACGGGTTGGCTGGCATTCAGACGAGCACCAGTGTGTGTGCTTTCACGCTTTGACGCTTTCATTCGTCATATCATTCCATATGTTGCGTTTTATAAAGAATAATGTTAAAATTATTCCAAGCGCAACCAAGCTGTGTTGGTAAGTAATAACAATAACAACAATAACAAAAGTCCATACAAAGTTTCAGCTTATTGCGTAAACAAATACGCACACACACACATACATATGTATATATATATATATATAAATGTGTAGCGAAAAGCTGCGCGTAAAAGTGTGTGAAATGCTTCTAATAAAGTCCTTGCCATTATTATTTCGGTATTCCGAAAGTCTAAACTAATATTTTTATTAGCTCGTCTACACTTCATTTCTATGCGTTAAACTGGCTTTAACGGTATCAAATGGCTTTTCTATTTACCCAAACGTTTTGATGATTGCAAGTTTGCCTTACAATTGAATGTTAAGGTCGAACTTTTGTGCGTGTGTGTGTGTATTCTTGAAAGCCTTGAAAGGGATGAAATGGTTAGCGCATTCTAAAGCTGTGAATTATTAATATTTCACAGGTGTTAGATGGCGAAATATGTATTTTATAGCTCTAAAATATGCTAGCATGTTATGGAAAATAATATTTTGAACTCTCACTTGATTTAAATTATTTAAAATTCAAACTTTGAAGCATCAGAACCATTTTTATAGACTTACTTGACATTCTGACTTTCTCAAGAATACAATTTGATCACAATTTCAACTATAATGCATACTATTCATTCCAACCTCTTAAAATTTTTCCCAGTCACAATTCACTTTTCTTCATTTCAATTTCAATTTTCTATAGCTAGTATATAATCATTGCTTGAGACAAATGACAAATTTATGTGATAAGCAAAATAGATAAACGAATGCCGCTAACCACGCACCGTCACCGTAAGACACGACAATGACTGCAAAGGAGCAACACGCGCCAAAGTCATTCCGCAGCAAAATAAGCGAAAGCTATCGAACAACAGCGCAATAGTGAATTGTTACAACCGTTATAAACGTGTATTTACGCCGTTCGTATTCCCCTCATCCCTATAAACTCGAGTGTCGCTTTTAGTGGACAGCCATTGCACTTAGGTCACATTCGTCAGCGTTCAGGTAATCAGTCATTCCGTCTCCTTTTTATTCCTCTCTCTCTCTCACTCAGTTGTAATAACAGAAGTGTATTGTGAAAGTAGAAACGCTACCAGCAAGCCAAGTCAATAAATCTTCGCTGCTTCGTTACAATTTATTATTGAATCAGAAAATTACAATTATTTTTATTGAACTTCGTGAAGATATGCTTAGAAATTGTATATATATTTATTTCAAAAATGTGAATGCTCAATATGCGCTACATACTAAACTTAATGGGTTACTCCGGTCAAGTATTAAAAAAAACGTTTTTTTAGGTACACTTTAGTTTCTTACAATCATTATTCAATTTGCGAGTAGCGAAAAAATGTTGCTGTGTCCAGTTCGCTCGAAGAGTTCGCGTCAGTCAGCTTCTGCACGGAAAATTGCATTTAGAAACTGATTTTTTTCTAATCGGTCGATGATAATACTCGGATATTATAAAATTTAAATAATCAAACACTTGTTTAATGAAGACAGAATGGCAGAAATTCGATTTATTTTTCCTCACACCCAGCAAAATTAAATTGTTAAAGTTAGTAGTTTTTCAAGGCACTAACTGGCCTAACACCTTAAGGGGCTATACCAGTGTGACACTTTCAAAAAATCGATTTTTTTTTTATATTTTACTCATTCTATAGTTCATACTTTCAAAAATATCCTGTTAAATCAATGTCAATGTCGTATTTTGAATAGTTTTTGAATGGCAGCGTTCTAAAGAGTGCCGCTCGCAGGTATAAACCTATATAGTTGAGACCTTAAACGCGTTTTTCTCGAAACGACATTTTTCAAAATTGCTGACATCATAACTCAACGAGACATTGACCGATCGACTTCAAATACAAACTGAGTATTCTTGAATATATTTACTATACAATGACCTACTTCTTCTTCTAATTGTTTGATTGAAAATTGTCAATTTGGCATTCAAAACTCGACACTTTTAGGTAGCTTTAGAACTACGCTATTTTGTTAATTTTCGATATTTTTCAAAAATCTTTGGTCATTGTATAGGAAATACCTTCAACTTTAAAAACCTTTTTGAATTTTTTGTTTCAGCTACTCCTTCGGCCAGAATCTTGTCAGCAGTTTTGGAATTTTTTTTCACCTTCAAAGACTCCGTTACTTTTTAATATTAAAAAAATTTATATAGCTGAAAATATACCTTAAAATGTCCAAAAAACTTCGACACATTCGATCGAGTACTTTCTTAAAAAAAAAATCTCGGAAGTCACCTAATTTTTCATGTCACTGGTATAGCTCCTTAAAGTATGCTAACGTATTTCAACGTGTCAAACCAGGATATCTTTAAAATCCAGGTGCCAGAAATGTAGAGACAATATGCTCTACTTTCAAAATTATATTACCATATGCAGTTTGGTTAATCATACGCACTGGATATATATATATATGAATATATATATGAATATATGGATAAATACATATATTATTATTATTTCTCAGATATTTTTCATTCGTAAACGAGTTGTGGAATTAAAACATTTTACAAAATTACTCATGTCATGGCGTTTAAATTGAATTTATTCTGTTAAATGGAAGCTAAAATTTTTGTTACTCATACGCACTGGCGGTTCTTAAGATTAGTATATTACTTAAGGGGTTATATACAGTTAGAATTTTCAAAAAATCGATTTTTTTATTTCATTTTCTTATTGTACATATATTTAAGAATACACACAGAAAATTTCATATCGTTCCGGTGAATATTTTCAAAGTTACAAGCAAATGAAAAATTTGAAAAGGCGTTTCAGAGTGCTTTTAAGTACAAGGTCCAAACTTTAAACGCGTTTTTCTCAAAATGGTGTTTTCAAAGTCGGTGACCAACATTATTCGAAAACGGCTAGACTGATTAGTCTCAAATTTTAACACGACCTTCTTAAATATATTTTTTAGTAATTAATCGTAGATTTTTTCTCTCCGATAAATATTTTTTTTTTATAAACAATTTAAGGCCGAAATTTCGGTGAAGAATCGATTTTTTTTTTTTTTTGAGAAACCGCCATTTTGTCAAAAAATTTTATTTTGCTTATTCCTTCGATTAATTACTAGATTTAACATTATTTTAACGAAATCCATCGGATGATCCAGTTCCGAGATATAGTGGTCACCGCAAAACGTCTTTTTTGAGAGGAGCTCCTGGAGATCAGCTGTAGCTCTTTTTCAAATAAATAATTTTACTAGTACTAAGTCTTAAAATACAGTTAAAAGATACCATAACATGTGTATAAATTTTTGGATCAATAAATTAAAAAGTTTTCTCAGAAAAAATTCTGGAAAATTCACTTTTTTTCGGCCGTCTAACTGTATATAACCCCTTAAGTATTCCTATTATAAAAAAATGTAATATTAAGAGAAATAAAAAATTAATCTGTGGAAGTAATATTTGAATAACTGTCGGCCTCTATGAATATTAATTAAAGTAGGATATTATAAGATAATATTATATTATAAAAGAAAACCATTGTATTTAGACGATTATAGATGAAATAAAATATAGTATAAATAATACAAGTTATACAAAATTGTGTTAATTTGTAACTTTGGAAGCGAATATAAGTATATAGCTTAAATCTTCTGTTAATTGGAGGCATGAAATGTTGTTACTGTTGTTTAACTGAAGCTATTCAAATTTTGCTACTCATACGCACTGGTGCCTGCTAATTTAATCCTAAAATGTTTGGTAATTTTAATATTTTGACGTAAATGCAACTCAACCTTAACTTATTTCCATCACAATGTACCTATAATGTAATAATTTCACCTGCATAACTTCTGCTACGTAACAATTACTGCTGACGACACCTGTTGATATGGCAACACGTCGCGTTGTTGTTTGTGTATGAGAAAGTTATTTAACTCGTGAGTGGCGCATAAATAACTTGCGATAACTACGGTTAAATAGCAGATTAGCAATAATAACAGTTATTGCATTGATTAAGAGTTAGATAATTTAGTAACCGATTATGGCTCGCATATAAGTGTTTACCTCAGATATTATGAATTAAGCATTAATTAATGTGTTGAATGAAGTATTTAATAGGTAAAATAATTAAATAATTATTAAATAAGACTTGGAAATTTTTTTTTAAGAATTATTTTTGTTTGATGCCAAAGTGCTCGAAAACAATTTTTTTATTTTTCGAAAATATTACTCTTGAAGTCAATTGACTTCTGTGCAATCATTGCCTTTCACAACATTTTATCCACCAAAAAATATTTTTTAATACCCACCTCAATCATATTTTTCTCTTTACGCACACTTCTTCCATTTGAATACGTTCAACCTGTGTGGGCGTGTAATCCATTGAAAATAAACAATGCATTTGTGAACGTTTTTTCAAGCGCTTTGTCAATTTGAAGTTTCGCATTCCAACAAAATAAGCTAATTTGTTTATGTGTTTTGAAATGTTTACAGCGATTGAAAATAGCTACACACTCGCACTTAAGTGCATTGAAAAATATATTTATAAAACGCCTGCAGGTATGCAACGATAAATTCACTTTCAGCTTGTGCACCGCGCGGCTTCATTGGTGTCAGTGCGCACAAAACAACAACACTTTCGCTTGAGTTTTCGCCCGCATTGCGCTCGGGCACAAATGCCAGCGTGTCAATGCCACACTGCATATGACATACATGCATTGAATTCACCGTTAGTGATTATAAGCGCGAAGTCGCCAAACTGACACGAAATTTATTTGTTCTAAATAACAAAGAATTGTAAAACACGAATGTCGCTATTTAACTGTTATTTTTTTTTTTTTTAATTTTTTTAATTTTGTGTATGCCTGCATGTGTTTGTGTTGGCTGATATGTTGCTTTCGTTGACCTAAAAACAATTGCATGTGCACTCAGATTTGTTTGTATTTGCCATGTGTTCGTGCAACGGTTGTTTATATTTATTAAGGTATTAAAGAAAAAATGTGAAAAATAAATAAAATTTTAATAGAAATATTGTATATGTGTGCTCAAGTAGAAATGATGGACCTGATTAAAGTAGATATGTATGTATGTATATGTAGTTTGCGTATGTTATATCTAACATGTGTTGTTTGTAGTTTATATGTACATAAAACACGCTTGTGAATGCAAACAAACGTGAATCTATGCAAATAAATCTGGATAAAAATGCAAACATGAATTTCTGCAATTTACTATCATATTTGCTTCCGCTCTACATTCAGAAATATGAAAAATTTACTGAAATTATATTATTTTAAAGCTACATACGGATAATATTTATTTTATTCATTTTTTCAATTTAGTAATAGTCACTTATACAACATATTTACATATAATCATGCTCGAACTAGGTCATACAACTATGTGTATGTATATAGAAAGCGAATATGTCAAGGCTGTTCTCAATCAAGGCTTTCTTTTAAAACAGAAGACTTTCGTGGACCTCGTCAAGTTTTCGCTTAGATTTTTGTTTAATTTTATTTTTATTTTTCGCTCCTAAAGGTATGCTATAAATAACAAGAGAGTAAACTGTCTTCACTGGGTTTCATTTTAATATAGAAGTCATCAGAAATTATCAGCTGCTCTATGTAAAATTTAAACGAAGATACTTTTTGATGCCTTGATGCCATTTTTATTCTTTAAAAAAAATATAATTCCGCTTCGAAATTTTCGTTTTTTTAAGTAATATTTATTCATTCATTTATCTACATATATAATGTCGCCTTCAAAATAGTCCCCATTCGATAATATGCACTTATACCAGCGCTTCTTGCGGACTTTCGTGGACCTCGTCAAGTTTTCGCTAAGATTTTTGTTTAATTTAAATTTTTTTTTCGCTCCTAAAAGTATACTATAAATAACAGGAGAGAATACCGCCATGACTGAGTTTCATTTTAGTATAGAAGTCATCTGAAATGATCAGCAGCTCTATGTAAAATGAAAACGAAGATACTTTTTGATGTCGTTTTAATTATCTAAGAAAATTATAATTCCGCTTCGGAATTTTAGTTTTTTTAGAAATATTTATTAATTCATCTAAATGAATAATGTCGTCTTCGAAATAGTCCTCATTCGATATTATGCACTTATACCAACGCTTCTTGCAATCGTCAAAACAATTCTCAAACTCGATTTTGAGGATAGGCTTTGGTACATTAAACAATTTCTCGTATGCAGCCTCGTAAACCGACAACCCTTAAAGGTTTTAATTAATTTTTGGAAACATGAAAAAGTCACACGGAATCATATGTCATAAATATGGAGGCTGGGGCATCGTTATAGTATGGTTTTAGGCGAAGAATTCACAAAAAAGCAACGGTGAAAGGTGTTCGCTCCTAAAGGTATGCTACGAATTACCAGAAATAATAAATATTGGAATTTTATTAAATCGACAGCTTAACAATATTAGCAGAATAATATTTTTCTAAAATACGAAAGGAATCTAAAATAGAAAGCAGATATACATATACAAGACTGAGTTTCATTTTAGTGGAAAGGTAATAGTAAAAAATGATCAACAGTTCCATGTAAAATTTATCAGAATTTTTTAAAGAAAATTTAACACTCTAGATACACAATATATATCAAAATCTAAAGTGTTAAATAAACAATATCGAATTCATTAAACTAAAAGTAACGGTTTTTTTTTGCAAATTTGTGATATTTTTATTTAAAGTATCTAATTTTGAAAAGCGTATTTTTACACCAACGACTTAACCGAAATTCGCTTATTTACATACTCATACAAACAGACACACATATATATGTTTGTATTTACTTACTTGACAACCAGGGTTAAAAGGCAAATAATGAGATATGCAAATTGGCGGCCTTCGCCAGCATACTCATGTTGTGAATAATTTAACAGCTCAACCTGTCAACACATCAAATGCCGCACCGCACCAGCAGTACGAGGTAATTGCACCTCAAAGGCGAGCATTCGCCGAACATATTGAGGATAATTTATTTATTTTTAACAGCATAAGCAGACGCATGTTGAAGTGTGTTTGGGAAATTGACAGATTTTTTTCTTGAAACACTTCGGCAGCTGTATATTTGTGGGAGTAATCGAACATTGTCAACATATTGAATGTTGTATACATTTAATTCCCAAAATGGCGCGACGAGACTGACAAACCTTTGGCAATCAGTTGCTGATTTTATTTATCAATTTACATCGGATGTTTGCTGAGCAATTGGTATGAATTTAATAATTTCATCGGCATATTTAATAAACATTTTCTAAAGCTGAAAGGCTTTACAAGTAAAAATCAGTCTCCGATTGATTCGAACCAGATCTGGAGGGCTTTTAGGTCTGAGAAATTAAAATTAAATTTCGCATGTTCAAGAAGACCTGCTGACATACAAATGGAATAGGTTCTTCTCGATCAAATCTTGGAAAAATAGGCTCAAATTCATGAAGAAGAATATTTAAGAATGTATTGTCAAGATTAGGTCTTTTTTGAGAACTCTGGACTGACCTAACACTTTAATCAAATATCTAAAGCTAGACAAGAATTTGTAGACTTGACATAATTCATCTTCTTTAATTCTTAAAACTCCTATTTTACAATTTTCTTTTACTAATTGACCCACTTTACCCATCATTAAGTACACCCAACCCAAGACATGCCACTCAGTAATAAAGTTTCGACTTTTCTCTTTGGAAAATTTTTAGATTTTTCCTTCGCCTATTTACTCTGTCGCGTATAATAATACTTTAATCCACAATTACCTGAGCAGAAATAAGTCCACCAACGAGAGACAAAACAACAAAACCAACAACCAAATATTGTCATTAAATATTAATTTTATTGACACGTGTCGACACCAATCAAAAGCTGATAGGTGAAAATATACATAACTGTCAATTAAATGAAATACTCACTCTTCCTCTCCACTGAAATTGAGCTGAACAAATAGACATACATACATACATACAAACATAATTTCATGAATAATACAAGAAATCGATTTTAACGCTACTTCAGTTTAATCGGTTCGCAGGAAGTTACTCAAATAGACCGAAAAATGTGGGCGTCCAAGGGGCTGTTCAGATGTTGACATAAAGATTTCACTAATGAATTGTAAACTTGGAATGTCAGCGTGTATTTTGAGGGCTTACCAAATAGAAAAGATAGGCTAAACACATTAATAAAATATGCCTTATTATGGCTGTCATAATTAGTACCGTCATTATGGTTATCGATAAATGGTGACAGGAAGTAATTAAGCAATAATTACTTTAAAAAACTTTCTTTTTTATTAGAGACATTTTATTGTAACGCTTTTAATAAAGAAATGGAGCTTTTGAGCTTTTTAAAGCTTTATAACGGAATTACGAAAATCTCTCGCATTATATTTTACAAGTATTTATACAGGATTCACTTATAACTATAATGTAAATTGAAGATGAGTTAAATTCTAATTCGAAAACACAACTATTTTTCTACAAACTACAGGGCATAATATTCCCCTGAAGCTTTAAGCTTTAAGTAACATTTTTTCAGCGTACCTAGAAGCCAACTAACTTGAATTCGAAATTTAAAAAATTCCTTTGTCCGAACATAATAGAATACATATCTAAAAACCGAACTGAGACTGATAATAATTACTTTTAACCGCAAAGTTGCCAAAAGCAGCGCTGCGTCGAGTCAAAATATTGCCGCAGGCACACAAACGCCAGCTGGCCGCACTCACTTGCCACTTGTTTACACAGCCTAATAGCATTGTTATTATTTATTTACTTACCTCAAAATTCTTTATTCATTTCATGTTGAAGGGACAAAAGGCAAAAAGTTGCTTGTGAATGAGCAAAGAAAAGGCACAATTTGCGAGCGAATGGAGAATTGAGTTGATTATTTTGCATAAATGTATGTAATGTTAAACAAAATGGTTGGCAACCCACACACACAGAGCCCTAATGGCAAGTGTCAAAATCAAGTTGTCAATTTATGTGATTTGGGAGCTATTGAAGCGCTTGGCATATTCAATTATGTGAGGTTAGTGCAAAGTTTTGAAAGTTGTAAACAAATTTTTTATTATAAATAGCGAGTAAATAGTTAAGTTTTCAATAACTTTTTCTCCACCGATAGTTTCTATTTATGCTACTGTGCTGCTATACTTCTTATATACTTGTGCTTTATCATACTGTGGGCGTGGTTAGTTTTTGTGAAAGGAAATATTATTATAGGAAAAAGTACTTCGATATAATATAATATAGTTTTGGTTGCCATAGTTCCATTAACCGTTTTTTTGTTGTATCCATTGTTGTACCATCTATCAAACACACACGTTTTTTTGTGCCCGCAATTGCAAGTTTTTCACCTCTTTCGTTTGTGGCACGCAAATTGAATAAACATCATCGATTGTTTTCCACTCAAATTGAGTTGAAAAACCTGTTACTGACATATGGATACTCTAGAGATATTGTGTGCGCGAAATAAATACACAAAAAATAATGTACAGAAGGCCATCCATGGCAAAACACTTTTATAAAAAAAATATATATACATATACAGGAAAGAGAAATAATTATATTTAGTTAGTCAAGTAAGGAAACACATCAGAAACCCTATATTTGATGGTAGAGATGGTACTGAATTGGCGCAGCCCACTTATTGGTTAAAAACTATATCACAGGACCTCTCGACCAATTTCCACGAAATTCGATTCATAACATTTCTTTGGCATTCCTTGTTATAGTTCAAACTTGGGCGAAATCGATACACAACCACACCTACTTTGCTTATACCATAATATTGAAGTCCATCTAATTTCACTTTACAATATATAAGTTAAGCACCAGTGAAGATATCGGAATAAAGCTTTGCCCAAATATTATATTTCTAGCGTGACAACGCCCATCGCAAAAAATTGCCGAAATCAACCTATAACTTTTCAAGGCCTCAGATATCAAATGTGAGAACCTCAGTGATTTAGTTATTTTTTTTACCCAAAATAGAAATAAATCTCTCAGATATGCTAAAGAACTTATAAGGAAATATGATTCTTCTAATACTGTGCCCTTCCTCTAGCCCCCACATATCGAGTTTGAAACTTACGGTGGACTTTATACCGTATTTCTCGGTTAATATGTGAAATACCTCAGCAAAATGAAGTGAGTGCATAGTTTTGAATGTAACGTAGCTTGGTGGCAAAATTATTTGAAATCAATCCACAAATTACCCCAGCCCTCAGATACTATTAGGTCTACAACTTTCCTTCCGCCGTTTTCCAATAGATGTCTCTAGGGTCAGACACTGGTCGATTAAATCGAGTAAATCGTTTTATATTGATCTTGGACCTTTGTGTCAACATTAACCCAACAAAATATTTGTAGAAATCTGTTTGCATCCCAAACTTATTCTCAACTGAAAATGTCTCTTTTTGAGCCGAATTCTCGACATTTGTGGGAAATTTTGCATTTCTTTTTTAATTCCAAGAAAAGTGCGGCTGAGGCTCATCGAATGATTTTGGATACGTACGGTGAGGCTGTCCTAAGTGAAAAAAGTCTTAAATTTACAAAAAAACGGCGGAAGCAAAGTTGTAGACCTAATATATACAATGATTTTCGTTATTCTAGCTGACTTTATGCCGAATATTTGGATCAAATTGTGTGTTATCTTAATAAAATAAATAAATTTCGAGAGTATAAAATGTTTGGTTACTCCCGTACTTAGTCTTCCTTAGTAGTAGCCATTATTTTTAAATATTTAAATATTTTTTAATATTTGTTACACTATAGAAGGTGTAAGAGGCTTACAAATGATAATATTTTGAGTAGACTTGCCACCTGTTTGAAAATTTCAAATCTGTAAAACTATTAACCAACACAAAATGATTGTCGAATCAAACCGGTTAAAGTAAAATTTTTGTGAAAATGCTTTTGAGAAGAGATGGCAACAGGTGGCAACCTCAAAGATTTTAATGCAAACAAATTTATAAAATAAACTCAATATTACCAAATTAATATTTGAGAAATATTTTCAATCCAACAAAATAAGCAAAATTAATGTTTAAAACCCCTCAAAAAGTAACACCAAAGCAACTGTTACATCCACTTTGTATTAAATGTTTACGACATACCTAGAGAAGATTCATTTATGACGCTGTAGTTAACTTTATGTGCACATTCTCTTCTTTATGAGTTAATAAATAACTTTATTACCGATATTTTCTAATCAACGCTATAAACCATTAATTTTTTCAATTTCACTTTTTGCTTTAACCTATAGAAAAATTAATAATTGACTCTTTTGTTGCAGCGCAGTCTTTCACATTTCCTGCTATTCTAATCTGTGAGTTTTCCATTACATGAATGCAAATTGATTTTTGCTGCAAGATGTGCACACACACCTACACATATACTACTAGGCACATACGTAGTAGCAGCATAAACGTCGCAGCACATTCTCAACATAAAAGGATATTAACAAAGGCGCCTTATTACAATTTTCCTTATGCATATTAAAATTTCATATGAGTTGATTGTGTTATTAGGTAAACAAACTTCTTGGAATTAAGTATGTCGTATGCTGAGAGATGCAATCATTTTTATATAAATATTGTACGTTGCCACAAGAAAGTCTTGTTCTCTTTCATAAGAAAAGCTTTTGACTTAAATGCGTTTTATTTTCAAATATTTTAGAAAATGATTCCCTACCCATAAGAGGACTTTCCACACAAATTCCTTTTACATGCCCTTTTGGTTTCCACATCTTCATGTGGGTGGTATATATGAGCAGTGTCGTACAATCACAATTGGCCAGCGGTCATTCATTAAAAGCAACTAATATAACAAATGTCATTTTAGTCACGTTTTTCACTCGACAAACAATGTCCTAAAACCATGCTTCGTTTTCAATTAGATTTACATTCATACAACGTTTTGTAAATACGCACTGGAACCATGTTACACTGGAATTGAGTAAATAAAGCGCAAAATGAATTTAAAGTGAACACACATGGAGATATTTACATGGAATTATATATGTATATGCTAGGGTAGTCTTCCATTGATATCTATGAACTGGTCAAAATTGATATCGAAGAAGGAATTGATATATATTATGGAATATGAAAAATATTGAACATAATAGGCACTCTGACACCTAATAGACTAATGTTGAGTACTTGCGAATAAAATAACCATTAATAGATTTTCGAAACTAATAACTCAAAAATAATTTTTTAACGGAAAAATATATATTATACTTTGAATTAAAAGTCTTCCGATATGAGTGTAGTATTTCTCAATCAAAATTATTATTGATGAAATTTCTTATCAACTTTTACTGTATATACTTATGAGGTACGTTCATAAAATAACGGGAATTTTGAAATTTTCTTTTTCCAATTGTCAAATACTAAAGTAGTACGATATCATTTTCAGCGGTATTCAATGTTTACACTGCCCATAGCAGCCGCTAAAGTTAGACGTATTTTTATGAGCTTGGCGATTTTAGTTTGTAAAAATCTCACAGTAGCTTGTTCCTGAATTCTTGGCCAAAAACAATACTATAAAGATTTTCCAGCCTCCATATTCGCCAGTCATAACCCCGTATGGCTTTTTGCTGTTTCCAAAAATAAAGAGGACCTTAATGGGCCGTTCTTTTAAAAGCATTTGAGAAATCGTTGATTAGTTAGAGCTTATACCCAAAAATCGAGAAGTATTTCGACGAATGAAACAGCTGGTATAAGTGCATAATATCGAATGGAGACTATTTTGAATGCATACAAATTTTTAATTTTTTTTTTCAAAAAACGAAAATTACCGTTATTTTTTGAGCACATCATCATCACTTCATGATGAGTATTTAAAAACTGCCGTTCGATTTCTAATTTTTTATTAGTCTTATCCTTTTTGGTACTTCAAATTTAAATACAGTTGGTAACCCTGAGCGAAAATTTTACACAAATAAAATAAGTTTGAAGCTAGCTTCGTTTAAGGCAATATTTTATTTATTTAAACGATTTAAATAAATTAAAACTGTTAAACAGGTGGCAACATTGTGCCGATTTTAAACTATAAGCATGCTGGTTATCTATCGTTAGTTTGTTACCGATACTAAGCTGGTTCATTTTTCTTTTTAAATTTTATGTGATAAAACTACTAAAACATATGGCAACCCTAATAAAAAAGCCTTTTCAATATGATAGCACTTTAAAATATTCTATTGTCAAATCATTTATTTTGATTTCAGATGATTTCTGATTCAAATTAGCTGACCAAATTTATTGAGCTTCGAGTTCCCATAAATCAGTTTTGACTGACGACATATTAAAATTTAATATTCAAGTATATTTTATTTTAAATAATCATAATTTTCTATGGAGAAATTAACACATTTCATACGGGGATTTGTGATCATTAGCCATTAAAATAATCTTACTAAAAGTTTTAAAACTTTATTTTAAGGCTTTATTGAAGCATCAGCTTCAAAGAGTGTTTCTCCTATACTAACCTAATTAATCCGATAATATTTTCCAACACGAAATTATAAATTTTTCAGAAATATGAGTATGGAAAAGTTTTATAGATTATGCTCTCTCTTTATCTACACGGAGTACAAAGAATGGCTCAGTAGGAGACCTTAATCAACAAAATTAAATTTTAAAATCCATAATTTATATAAGATAAAAAGTGAATACAAATTAATTTGCTCCTAGCTATTCTAGTTTCATACACCAGCTGTCTGAGCTACATATGTATATAAACTGCTTTAAATGTATTAGAGGCACTAAAACTAAATGAGGGAGGATTTTAATACTTGTGTGTAAAACGAGTAAGTTGCGCAACAAAAACTGATTGTAAACATGAGTAACATAAAAATAAACATACATACATACACATGTATGTGTGTAGTCATAAATGTAGACGTAATAGTATTACGGTGTTATCGCAACAACCGCCGTCAGGTGTTTACAACAACTCCAACTCGCAAATCCAACAGGTAAGATTGTTTACAACAGTAATTTTCAACGACGCTCAAAGGATTTCCAGCATCACATTTACATTGTGTCACAGAGGTATTTATAACAAGCGCACCAAGACACATACAAGCACACATACTTACACATGAAGGTAGACAATCAAAGCACAAGGCGCTAAGTTTCACAAAAGGCGATTGAAACAATCCTAACACAAACGCCCGCCTGACTGCCTGCCCGCCTGCCGTTAAACAAACGACAACTGGGCAAAACAATGCGACAGACGAGTGCGACAAACAAACGACAAAGTTGGACGCGGTGCGCCGCCGCTTCTGCGAACTGCACGCAAATGCGCTTAGCGAGATTAGACCGAACTCAGAGTATACAAGCTGATTTATAGAATATAATAAAAAGGAGTTTGCCTAGCGCTTAAGTACTTACGGCATAATGCACACAGCAAATGTAGCCACACACCCACTCATAGCATAGCATAGCACAAGTGAGAGGAGGCGGGTACAGCGGTCCAAACAGTTATCTCGCACGCACTTACGAGTTTAGCGATAAGGAAATCAATGTCGTGTATACGTCAACGTGGTCTGACATTGATTGTAAATATTGCATATCTGCGATACCTATTTTCGTACGAAAAATTTGATTTACATAACTCTAGGCGCACACACACACACAGAAATACATAATCAGCAATGCATCAGTCAAAATGGCAGCACTTAAGTACAAATTTATTATCATTCATAAAACATCCAAATACATCTATGTAGGTGTGTATTTGTATATGGAAAACAATGATTCATTTAAGAGTTCAAATATTTTGCGTCGATCCATCAAGCCATCAATGTGCGCACATCTATTCATATTCATAGTTATGCTACAATCAAATACATACGGACATACAGAGGTAGTCAAAATTATTTACACATCGGACGTTTTTTTCCAAGTTTCACACAAAAAACTTTCGCTTGTTGTTGTTGTTGTCGCAGGTTAACAAAATGCTATGTTGTTGTAAACCTTGATCTATTCCCGAGAGAATGAAGTCGGTTTGGCTAGAATATCTAGAAATACGGCGGAGAAATAAGCAATTGAACTGAGGACTCGGAGTAGTCAAAAGTATTTACACACATTTTTTTTGCGTCAAAAGTATTTACACACAACATGAAATGGTTTATCCTGTTAGTTTTTAATGATAATTTTTTTAATTTTAATGTTTAGTCTAAGTTACTATTCTAAGGCGATAAATTCATAATTGGTTACTTTACCATTGGGATCAATACCAGCCTGCTTTATGGTGCGTAAAGCGTTTACTAAAGAAGCCCTGGAGCAAAAAATCAGCCTTATCTGTCCACGACAGGCTTTAGCATGCATTTTAAGGCAAATGAGAGGCATATCGCTTTTTTGGTTTCGGAAATAAAACTTTCATAGTTTCGGAAGTGGTCAACTTTATGCACAACGTATGTATTTATGTTACTATTTTTAAATGTCCTTAGCAGTGTAGCATCATTGGCTGTTCATGCAATATGCTGATTCGATGTTGCTGCAATATTAACAGGACTAATTGTGGGATTTTGTATAACAGTTCCCACTAATCTTCAGTATTCCATCAAATTCTATAAATTTTAACTAACTCCAAAGCCTAAACCCGAGTCTTAAACTTAGTAACAGTCTCCAATCTAGTTATAATCGATAATTCCTTTGTTTTCGATATTTTATTTACCAATTTTTATATTTTAAGGCTGAGTTAGGTTGTTAAGAATGCAATAGAATCAAATTACTACTTTTGCTCAAACCAAATCCAAGGATAAAGGCTAAATCGCCGTGTGTAAATACTTTTGACGCAAAAAAAATGTGTGTAAATACTTTTGACTACTGCGAGTTTTCAGTTCATTTGCTTATTTCTCCGCCATATTTCTAGCTATTCTTGCCAAACCGACTTCACTCGCTCGGGAATAGATCAAGGTTTACAACAACATAGCATTTTGTTAACCTGCGACAACAACAACAACAAGCGAAAGCTTTTTCTGTGAAACATGTAAAAAAACGTCCGATGTGTAAATAATTTTGACTACCTCTGTATATAAAGATATATGTATAAATACATAAAGCTCTAATGACGTAGATAAATATTTTTGTTTTTATGGACATTAATTTGTTGAACATTTAGCGAAATTTGGTTAAAAAAATACAAGCAAATGTCTAAGAGAAATATGGTAGCCTAAAATATAGTTTTTATGTCAATTGGGAAAGAATTCTAGACTATATAGTTCGAGTTAAAATACCAAATCAATCAAATGACAGCACATTTATAAGTCATATAAATAATGTTGAAGGCTTCAGATTTCTAAACTTCTCCAGCTTGTATAAAAAAGTGATGCGAATGAATCTGGAAAACTATGTGTTAATGCAAATAAGATAAAATAGTTATCTCGAAACAAATGGCACTCTAAAATCATTATACACAGTCAGAAACTCAAGGTTTCAGCAATAAGTGAGGTTCCAGTCATGTGAACAAAATGAAAATAAAACAAGAAAAAACGTTAGCTTCGGATGTACCGAAGCTAATATATCCTACACAGTTGCATTTCTTTTAGTAACTATGTGTTTAAGCAAATCTAAAGACGTAAGAAAAAGTAAGTAAAAGAAAAAGAAAACATTTTACTAATTCTTTTTAGCCGGGTTGGTTGCTAGAAACATTAAGGTTATATAGTTAACCGATCTGAACAATTTCTTCGGAGATTATATTATTACCTTAAGCAGTAATCCATGTCAAATTTCGTGAAGATACCACGTCAAATGCGAAAATTTTCCATACAAGCCATTGATTCCGATTGTTCGGTTTGTATGGCAGCTATATGCTATAGTGACCGATCTGAACAATTTTTTCGGAGATTAAATTATTCCTATGAACAATAACTCACACCAAATTTCGTGAAGATATGTAGTAAAATGCGGAAGTTTTCCATACAAGCCCTTGATTCCGATCGTTCAGTTTGTATGGCAGCTATATGATATAGTGATCTGATATCAATAGTTCCGACAAATGAGCAGCTTCTTGAAGAGAAAATAACATCTGCAAAATTTCAAAACGATATCTTAAAAACCGAAGGACTAGTTTGTATATATACAGACGGACAGACAGACGGACATGGCTAAATCGACTCAGCTCAACATACTGATCATTTATATATATACTTTATAGGGTTTCCGACGCTTCCTTCTGGGTGTTACAAACATCGTGACAAACTTAATATACCCTGTCTGTTCAGGGTATAAATATAGAACATTTAGAGAAATATTGAGGAGTTCCGATCAACATGCGCTATTCTGAAAGAGTAAAGTTAAAATATAAGCACTGTAGTTAACCTGTCCCAATAATATTTTGCCAATAATATAATGCCAATACCTAACCAAAATATTTTCAATAGCAATAAATTAAGAAATTAATATTTAAAGCATTTTAGCCTTTTCGCACAGCCAAATTAATTTAATACCTTAACATTACAATTGCCTTTCGCACGGCCTTCTAATAGATTAACGATCAGCTGTTATACATTTTTTATTTTTGTTGCTCATAAGAAATCGGTAAATTTCATCAGCTGATAGCTATTTTATCAATAAACAGAGCCAAATTTACAGAATGAAAAACAACCCCCAGAGTTACATTCTAGTTTCAACTCGATTTGTATTGTGTTAAAAATGTATGTAATAAAATAAGATAAGATATTTCCTTCCTTTATATGGTAAATAGATCGAAATCACCGCTTTAATAGAGCAATAGTCGGTTAATTGATCAATTAACTCCTGTGCGAAAGGGCTATTACAAAACTTCTTAGCTCCAGTTGAGATCGAAATGTGTTAAAGATATTGCAATCATTAGTCATTTAACCAGAAATACTTAAGCTGTGTTTCGAAAATAATTATTCATTCCATTTCACTTTTGTCCCAATTTCGAAACAGTTTTAAGAAAAAAAAATTAAAGGAACCTAAAACTTTTTTAAACTAAGTACAGTCGAAACGAAGAAGTAAATTTCGAAACTACTATATATACAGTGTCTCACATGAGCGGTTTTATGGAAAGTTTAGTCTGGGTCTCATTTTATGCTATCTCGAGCTTCTTCTCTCGCATATTCGCAAAAACATCGTAATTTTGAATTAATTATGTTTGAAACATCAAAAATTCGAAGTTCGAAATTTTATTGAAGATATGATAGATTATAGATTTCATGGAACCCAACGATGTTCCATGTTTATGATGGACGTAAAAGCAGGAAGCCAAATTTCCATCAGCAGAAGGCTTATGAGATTAACTATAATACAGTAAAATCTCTAGAAATTTTAAAGTTAGCTAAGAAACTCCAAAATAAAGTCAAGAAAAACTAAATAAATATTCATTGAAGTCCCCACAACAGATTTGAGCCGACTATTTTTAGTTTCTCCAAATCTGTGGGTATACCGCACTAGTAATTTATATTATTTCGTATGCTCACATGTCTACAAAGCCCAGGACACGTTTCGATAAAATCTTCGATTTCATTGGTATTTCCCAATTGGTTTATGGCCAATAATTTTATTACGCAAACGAATAAAATAAACAAGAACAACAACAACAAGCAATAATGTCACAACACATGCTCATAAACGCATTTGCTAGGTAGACGACACATGTTATTATAGACGATGATTGCGCTTATCGACTGTTCCACTGACGATGGAGATTCTTAAATTAATCTACATAAATATGGCTTCACTAGAAGAAATAAATATAAATTAGCGCGTCACTCCGGATAGCAGCTGGAGACTTTATACTATATATTAATGTTATTTCTCCAACACTACAGTTGTTTTTACGATTGTTATGATTCTTTTTATTACACTTCATTCGCAGAAGTATTTTGCTTTTCGCTTAAGCACCGCATTTAATGACTGACTGTCTAACTGCAGCGCCAAATGATTGTTCTCATCGCCTCAACGCCCAATTTTTATGTGTCTATATTTATGTATTTCCGCTGATCGTTTTTAAAAGCATTTATGGCACACACGATTTGTTTACGCCGATACCAATGCGAATACCCACCGACGTTGGCAAATCAGTCAATTTTGTGGAAGTGGGCTGATATGTATATTCGATAATATTTGATGCTATCAACTTAACACTCAAGCTAATCAAGTATATTTGTATATATATAGATATCCAAATATATTTAAATATACATAGTATTCAGATAAGGATGCGAATATAAAAATCATCGAAATGTTGCTCTTGATTTTATTACTTATCGTAAATACAACAGATACATACATATCTAGATTGGCAGATATTTTTGAACATATCCAGTATTCAGCCTTTCGGGGAAATAAAACAGGCAACTAGTATGTATGCGATTAGGTGTTTAATAATATTTTCCTTTAAACTTAATATGACTACCATTAGTTTTCCAATTAAAATGTTAATAAATTGGACAGAAAGAAGAGACTGAGATCGGGTGCAAATGGAATGTATGTATGTATGTGTTTGGCGTTCAACCGTTTAGCCGGTTATAGCCGAATCGATGAGAGCGCGCCACTCCTCTCTTTCCTTCGCAGTTCGGCGCCAGTTGGAGATTCCAAGTGTAACCAGGTCGCTCTCCACCTGGTCCCTCCAACGGAGTGGAGGCCTTCTCCTTCCTCGGCTTCCTCCGGCGGGTACTGCATCGAACACTTTCAGGGCTGGAGTGTTTTCGTCCATTCGAACAACATGACCTAGCCAGCGTAGCCGCTGTCTTTTTATTCGCTGAACTATGTCAATGTCGTCGTATAACTCGTACAGCTCATCGTTCCATCGTCTGCGGTATTCGCCGTTGCCAATGTTCTGAAGTCCGTAAATCTTGCGCAAAATTTTCCTCTCGAAAACTCCTAGTGTCGTCTCATCTGATGTTGACATCGTCCAAGCTTCTGCAGGACGGGAATGATAAGCGACTTGTAGAGTTTGATTTTGGTTCGTCGAGAGAGGTTAGTCACCTTGTCTGAAACCTCGTTTGGTATCGAACGGCTCGGAGAGGTCCTTCCCAATCATGACGGAGCTTTTGGTGTTGCTCTACGTCAACTTACGCAGCCGTATTAGTTTTGCGGGGATACCAAATTCAGACATCGCAGTATAAAGGCAGCTCCTTTTCGTGCTGTCGAAAGCAGCTTTGAAATCGACTAAAAGGTGGTGTGTGTCGATCCTATTTTCACGGGTCTTATCCAAGATTTGGCGGATGGTGAATATCTGGCCCATGGTGGACTTTCCAGATCTAAAGCCACACTGATAAGGTCCAATCAGTTTGTTGACGGTGGGCTTAAGTCTTTAAAAGTAATTGGTCTTAGGGTTTTAATCATTGTGGAAGACACCCACAGCAACATTATTGTGACTGAGATTGGCTTCAATATAACAAACACGTATATTCACGAGATTAAAGTTACACTTGTGACGTATTTAAAGATGGTTATTTCGAGTAATCCAAGTAGAGGTACTATTTTCAATAGCACAGTTTTTACTTTAGTTTTTTTCTGTAAATAATGTGTTTCTAGCTTAAATTATGATCAACATAATCGGTCTACTGAGCGTACTATTCGCAACAACATCACCTCTCTTGAGACCCAGAATTCATTATTGGATAATATTCGACCTAATAGACAATGTCCAGCACTCAGTGAAGAAAATATAGCAGCCGTAGCTGAGAGTATACACGAAGATCTTGGAGAGTCGACGGCGCCGTTCGCCATGATAACCGACTATTTGATTCCTGAAATTGAAGCGCGTGAACTCGGCGACATATGGTTTCAACAAGACGGTGCCACTTCCCACACATCTCTTCAATCAATCGATTTATTGAGAGAACACTTCAGTGGGCAAATAATTTCACGTTTTGTGACGGTCGGTTGGCCACTAAGATCATGTGATACCACACCGTTAGACTTTTTCCTGTGCGGATATGTAAAGTCTAAAGTCTATGCCGACGATCCCGCTTCGATTAAGGCCTTGGAGCAAAACATCACGCGTGTCCTTCGCCAGTTACCAGTCGAAATTGTCGAGCGGATGGACCATCTGAGATGTAGCCGCGGCCAACATTTGAAAGAGACAATCTTTAAAAAATAAATCCTAGGATTGTTCTTTCGAAAGATAATAAACACTTCCCATTAAATTTGAATTTTCTAATAGGTAACCTCGAAATCGATCACCCTTTAGAAACCAAAGCTACCAGGAGAACAGTCCAAGTATTTTCAGATAAACGATCTCTAATTATAAATCATATAAACAGGGGTTTTTGTTGATTTTTTATTTATTAAGATTGTAAGCACCTAAGCGAATTCGAAGCAACATGGTTTGTGTTCTCAATTGGTGAAAATTCGAAATAAGTACCAAGTGCATACAAGCCTTTCCATACTTCATATTTCTAAAGTGGGGACGAGCTGATATTGATTTCGGCATTGATATTAGTTCCAAGATAGATCAAATTGTCTAAAATTTCGATGTTAGAGCACTTCACAAGTTTATAAAGTACAGCTACGTTGAGGATGTGTAGCTATATTGTCCGTTTTCGACCATTGTGGGAGAGTCTACGTTCTGGGACAGATAATGAATTTTCATGAAGATATCTCCATTTTTACTTAGATGAACAGTCATCAGAACCAACTAAAAGCTTGAATCTATATCTAATATATCTATATCTAGTCGTTCAGTTAATACAGGCATCCATTAAAGCTGTCAGGTGAACAAAACTAAAGTAACAACTGCGCAACACGTTTTCCTCGAGCATAAAACTGAACTAAATTAGGTTAATGAAGAGGTTTAAAATGTGTTATTTGCCAGTGTGACACAATGAAATTTAATCAATTGAAAGAACCAGGACAAAGCAAGCAAGCCGAGCAAGCCTCTATAACAAATAGGTGAAAAAAGGAAATTCAGGCCACATTACAAAAAAAAGCAGAAACGCAACTTATTGTTAATATCACAGTTAATCACAGAAGCGACCGCACAAATACTTTTATTGTTATTGCAAACACTGGCGCTTTGGTGCACACGTAGCGCTCTGGACTCCTTTGCGGCGTAATGCCTTTGTTGGCGCTGCCAAACGCAGAAACCGCGTAGGAGACTGCTCAAGAGCTGACAGTAGAACGCAGAAAGAGAAGACGTTGAGATGGACCTGCTCGGTGCTGCGCTGTGGGATACCGTTGATGATGAGGCTGCCAGCGCACTGACTGCGACGACGTCGACGCTGCTGCGGGGCCGCTCATATTCCCATTGCCATTACTTACTACACTTTTGTGGATGCTTTTTTCTGATTTTTTATAGAAATATATATAGATGTGTGTGTGTGCTGATATATTTTCTATATCTTCCTGCATGCATTCAATGGCAAGCGAAGATTTTCACATTTAATTAAAAGTAAAACTGAAAAATACAATCTCAAAGACATGTCTCAGTAAAAGGAAACCGAGCAACAACAGCACAGCTGCTGCAGTCAACCATTTTGTATGAGTGTGTGTGTGTTTGTGTGTCAAAGAAGAAGAAGAAGAAGCAGCAGCAAATTAAACTTTGGTTCGTGGCAGCTATAAAGCGACAGCAGGGATTAAGGCAAAGGCTGGCCAGCAGTACTTATGCGCATATTACACACTACTGCAGCGTTGTTGTTGTTGTCGTTGTACGACTTGTTGAAACAAAAACATTGCAATAAAGTTCTGTTAAAAGACAAATGTTGACACAAATGTTGCTGAACGCCCCGGCAAGCAAGGGGTTCGAGTGTACAAGGGGTAAGGAGGTAAGAGGTTGGTTAGATCAACACGCGGCCAGTGTGAAAGCACTGCGGGGATTTCGCTGGCTGGGCAACGGAGCCAAGGTTGACCTATTTGTGTCATTGCTTCTGCGGCGTAGCACGCTACAGAGCTGATTAGGGCGCAAATGTATTATGAGTGTGTTTGAGTTTTGCATCGATGACGATAACTAACGAAGGGAAGACGTCAAAAGCAACACCAACACTCATACACACACACCCATTCATACTTATAATATATGCATCTCTGCTGAACCGCCTTCCAATTGGCAGTGCACCGTCGCACCGGCTGGCTTTGAAGCAACACGGTCGATGACAGCACAAAAACAAAAATGCGACGGAAACTAACGTCCGGCGTTCCGGTAGTGGAAGCGCAGCAACGAATCTAATTAACGGTAAGTGTAATGCAAAAAACAAAAACAACAAACACCGTTGCTTTGAGTTGAGTGAAATGTTTTGCGCCGTGAGTTTTCCATTTTCAGAAGGCAAGTATGTCGTTCGTGTGGCTCAACGGGACGAGGGTGTATAAAAGTACACAATTCGAATAGATATCGATGCAAAATAAGCAGCAACATTCATTGAAAATCGGTCAACCATTAAAAAAATGCATAGTTCAAAGTTGAAAATGTCAGATTGACCCATTAATAAAGAAGATTTTCAAGCCTCGAGGCACGTTCGTTCACATTAAAATTAATGTAGTGTTGTCTACAAACACGGTAGAGCAATTTCTGCATCATAAATATTTACACTCGATTGCGCAAATACTATAATTTTATTCTTATTGACACTTCTCACACCCACGATTTTTCGCGCTTCTCACTTTCACGGCCTTTTTCGAGAGAACGTCGCACTATGGTCGAAATTTAAACTACCTTCGTCGATTATTGTCGAAGCAAATCTATTTCTGTTTGTAAAGAGATTTCAAACTGTTGAATTTTATATGGAACAAGTGCAGAAGGAATTTCTTTTCATTTCATTGGTTTTCATCTGTCAATCGTGTCAATAACAGACCTTGTTGTTAACATCATCTTCTGCATAGAAGCTATTGATCATTCAGATAGTCAGATCTAGGAGATCTTCGAATGAAACAATGGACATTGCATTCATTTCACTGATCTCCGAATATGAGGACTATTGTTGGAAATATGATATGAATAGTATAGAATAACCACTTCGATATCGGGTCGTTTCGTGAGTTCATTTTTGGACTCTACTTAATATTATTAATCTCTGAAAGAGTTAAACCATTTTGGAGGCTTCACTTTCCATAACGTTATTTTTAATTTGTGGTCAAAATCAACATTTCGAAATCGGTGGGTCTGCTGCGATTTGTACGATTGTTTGTCATCTAACACAAGGAACTCAGTCAACGAGGACTCTAAGCAGTGTTTAGTGGTTACTATCACACTCGATTTTTAAGCATACTAGTAGTTCACCATCTCTGTCTGTAGAGTTCCATCGAATTACTGAGAGCAGAGATTTGAAAAAAAACTATTGAGAAAAGTAGCGCAATTGACTTTTTCATCGATGGCCCGAAGTCCAGAAAGATGATTGATGGAGGAATTTTCTGTAAAGAACTCGCTAGCAATGATAACTTTACGCTACTCTAATGAGAACGAACTGGCACCCTTTGTCCTTCTGCCTTCTGGCAGTGGATATGTGGACCTCGCATGAGCTGGGTAGGCTGTGTTTAATGACCAGCACCTACATGACTGTAAAGCAACGTGGATCCTAAGGGCCTGAACTACTTGCAACTAGCAGGTTTCAACTCGCCGCAATAGTATGAGTCCTTATGGGACACTGTCCAATCTATTTACCATGCTATGAGGCTGAACATCCTACAAGAAGCAAGTTGTCTATGTTGTATGGAGCGTGACGAGATTGAAGCATCTAGGCACTATCAAGAAAACTTTCTACCTCACAGTTCAGTTTTTGCTAGTCTGAGGCTGAAACAGTCGGCAGCACTAATCCAAAAAGGACTGACAACTTTACCTGCCTAAGTGGAACCAATTGAATCAACCCTGTAGCTTAACTTATCCTAGCCTAAATGGCAGATTCCTTTTGATATGTTTTTTGGGAATACCAAAACAAGTAAAGTACAGTAGGAAACTTAGAAGCAGCTGCCATATGTCAGAACTACGTTTCTAAAATATGTATTGTATGTAACATATGTGTATATATTTTAATAGAAGAATATTTGGTTAAAGCATATAATCACTATAACAACCACTTCATTATTTATTGGAATATTATATACAGTGTTCGAAACAGCAAAATCGATGTCAATGAACGAAAAACATTCGTAAATATGTATGTATATATATGTAACTATGTACACACAGTAAACAAATGTCACTCCGGCATTGTCAAAGTTGTGATGGATATGTTGCCACTTTGTCAGAAACATGCAAAAGCAATCATAACCGATTCATTGTGTCATAATCCCGCTCAGCTTAGGAGATCTACTGCATATTGATAATCGTAGGACATTCGGTAAGCGGAATTCACATAACCGTATAATAGCGAGAGGTTAGAGAGTTATGTAGGTACTTATGCTTGCAAGTGAGTAAGGTGTCCTTTCAATGCTAACGCGTAACGGCACCTACGATTGATTATGGCTCTTACTTTCGACTTTACTGCTTCGTAATAGGCTCTCGTAGTCAGTTAATGAGCAAGCGCTCGTAATTTGTTTAGAGATTACAATTTTTTAAGCGACATTTACATAAGGCAAGCGGACTAAAATTATTTTGTTGTTCGAATTTTCGTATACAAATCCTAAAATATATATGAGTCAAATTTATTTTATATACAATCCATTGAAATTTTTATTACTCAGTACTTTAATATATTTTATGGCCTACTAAATCGGTTGAACTAATAAGCATAAATTTTAAAATTCAAAAATAACATTTTACGAAGTAGCCATCTGACTTTAGGTAAAGTCCGATCCGAGGATTGCCAATTATATGAAAATATGGTTAAAAACAATTTTCATATTTTGAAAAAATAAATATTTATTCCTTCGTCTACACTTCTCAAACTCGATTTTCGGAATAGCCTTTGGCTCTTTTAGCGATTTCTCGTATGCTTGTAAAACGACGGTTCTTTAAAGGTTATCTTTATTTTTGGAAATAGGAAAAAGTCAGACGGAGTCATGTCTGGCGAATATGGAGGCTGGGGCATCGTTACAGTATTGTTTTTGGCCAAGAACTCACGAACAAGCTACGAAGTGTGAGCTTTTAACAAACGAAAATCGCCAAGCTCATAAACACCCTCCTAGCCTTGTTGGCTACTACAAACAGAGTATGCAATGAATAGCTGAAAATACTTCAGGGACAAGTATGTATGTATATCAACATTATAAAAAAATATAAAAAAAATAAAATTGGACTTTTGTGCAATTGGAAATTATAAAATTCCTGTTATTTTTTGAACACACCACTTATGGTATTAGATTTATGTACAGTTGAGTTTTTTCTCAAAATTTATAGTGCTCAGTTAACTTATGGATCGGTCTTATCTTCGGAGCAAACGTAGACAAGTGACCGCCGCGGCTGCCTCAAATAAATTCCAGTCGAGATGTCCAATTTCCGACCATTTTTTGCAGCAATTGGGGCCGTGCGTCAGCATCAGACATTGTTCCGTAGTAAGTCTGATCATTATGAAATGACAAGGCAAAACTGGGTAAAAATCAAGTAACAGCTGTTAAAAAGACGACCTCATTGAAAACCACTCATCTAATACAAAAAATACTCGTTACTGAAGCTCAAAGCAAGATGACTTCCAATATGGTTGACAAGTTTTCAATTAAATGTAAGGAAATTAGATGAGATTAGTCTGGGTTCCTGGCCACTGCGGAATCGCGGGGAATTGTAAGGCTGATGAGCTTGCAAAGTCAGTAACGACGGACTCACTATTAGAAGCATGGAATCATGTAGGAGCACCATTGTCCTACTGCGGTCTGCTATTGGACAGATGGGCCTCGGCTGAGCTGGGTAGGCGCTGGTCAGTTACCAACACATGCTTAGTCGCAAGATCCTTCTGGCCTAAGGTAAACTGCGGTAGGTCTACCGAAGCTTTCGCCCTCAGTAAACCTTAACTCTCCTTGCCCCATTGGGATCCACGCTGTAAGGTTAAAAATCTTACCGGATGCTAGCTGTAGAAGCTGCATGGAGGAGGATGAGATGGAATCGTCTCATCACTTTCTTCTGGAATGTCCCGCCTTTGCGAGATCAAGAAAGAGATTTCTTGGCTCTCACTTTTTGGAGCATGCTCGCGAAATAGCGAATATAGAAGTTAAAAATCTCTGCTGATTTGTAGTAGGTTCAGGGCGCTTTGTCGACTACTAATTGTTAATCTAGGGGGGATCCAGGCTTCACAAAGGACTATATTTTAAAGTCTACGTGTGTTTCCCTTTTAGAAACAGCCTTACAACCTAACCTAACCTAACCTAAGGAAAATTGATAGCCCAACCTCCTCAGCTGCCAATTGGAAAGAGTTTTGTCCAATAGCAGTCGCCCGTCGGCGATGCGTAGAAAATTAATTCTTATGAGAGGCACTTTTTCCAAATACTTATATATTTTTAACTCTAACATCTCATGTCTGAATTTTATTATAGGGACTGTCTAAGATTTCCAATAAAATATTTTTGTTTTACATAAAGTACACTTTGAGACCCTAAGAACATTCAATTCATTAAATTAGAAAAGTGCAAAAATGTTCATTGTTAAATCCCTCGAAGCGTTTGGGTCAGTTTTTTTTCTCGCTGATCCCGTTTTTTTATTTTGTTACAGAAAGTGAAAAATTTTCAAGAATCGAGCTCTCTTGAAAAATATGATTCGGAAGAAAGACTAAACTTTAAGACTAAACTGGCTTAAATTCCTAACTTCATATTTTTGAATGTTTCTGATATTTATCACTTAAGATTTGAAACACCTTTTCACCTTAACAATATGTTTCATAAAAAAACTGTTTCGAGCAATATCCAAGTAGGCGTTTCAACTGCTTACTACCACCGACATATGTTACTACAGCAACCATACAAAAAACATATTTTTAGCACATCCACAATGCTGGAGAGCAATAAAAAATAAAATAAACAACAAGAGCAATAAAAATGCAGCACATCCAGGCATATTTGTGTGGGATTTTTAATATTTTTTAAATAATTTAATTTATATGCATATCTAATATTCGACAGAAATTTTCTTTTCATCTCGACTTCAATGAAATTGCATAAAAATTGAGAATTGAGAATTCGGTTTTTGTGTGGTGTGACTAGAAAGCTGACTTTGTGGCTTATTGAAAAGAATGTGGTTTAGGTATGAAAA
The DNA here is from genome assembly GCA_031772095.1 of Zeugodacus tau. NCBI lineage: Eukaryota > Metazoa > Arthropoda > Insecta > Diptera > Tephritidae > Zeugodacus > Zeugodacus tau. The sequence continues at coordinate 88,091,335 of CM062649.1, forward strand.
TAAAAACACGAAAACACAAACAACAAACAGGTGGAGGCTAAAACTTTGCATACAATTTTCTTTCGGGTTTTCTACTTTATTTTGTTGCTGTTTGTTGTTGTTGTTGAGGTTTTATAAAAAGCATAACTGCCGAAAAGTATGCTCAACAAATTCACTGCACACGCACAAAGCAATTTAAATGCAAAACAAATATTCACGCAACGCTGTGAATGTGATGAAAGAAGTCACAAGCTTCACTCTACAGACAACACACCACACACACGTGCCCCCCTACCTCGTCTTCGCCACATACTAGCTGTATATAGTATACTTTATATGAAAGTAAAGTGCAAAGTTTTTGAATAGACTTGTATGAAGGATACATAAATATATATGTTTATTTATACATATGCGGTGCTGCACACAGACATACATACATACACATAAATATATATACATATATATATCTCCACTCGTGGCGCACTGAAGGGGAAGTGAAGTGTTTGACGCTTTTGAACTTTGTTCATATTTTTTTCCTACACATTTTCGTTACTCTTATTTGTTTTCAGCGCGTTGTTGTTGTTTTCTTTATTTATTTGCTTTTTTGGCTTCCATTCGCTGCGTCGCTGCGCTGCGCTGTGTTGGGTCCGGCGTTTCAAGGGTTAAATGTGACGTTGTCGTGTTGCAAGTGAGTGGAAACCAAATTGATTTTTCCCACAGGCAAGGGACAAGGAAAATTACAACAACAACACACGTAACAATAATAACAACAACAATAATAGCAATGTAACCAAGTAATTTAGACGCATGAATGCACATTTTATCTTTAGAAGTTGCAACACAGCACACAGACATTTTGCGCAGAAGAAACTGCTTTCGCACTTGAGTTGTCTAATCGATTTGCCACGAAAATATGAAAATCATTTTATTTTTCTTTTTATTTTACTTCACTGATACTTACTGCTCCCATATTATCGAATCCATAGCGCGCTGCCACCTCGCCAGCTAGGTCATTGTCAACGCTGCGCCTGAAGCGCACCAGGAACGAGCTGGTGAACACGTCATTGCGTCCGTTGAGCGCGGCGGCCGGAGCGACGCTGCCGCCGCTTGTGGTGGCCAACGTGCTGGGCACATTAATGACGAAGAGCAGCGCCGTCAGCGCGCTTGCCAGGAACATTAGCGGGCCCGCAGGATTGCCCCATGCAGCAAAGACCATTGCACGCCTTGTCGGAAGCCAACAGAAATTTATAGCGTTGCGGCGCTTGTCACCAAATCACCGTCAGCAAAAATCTCACTTTATTGCACTTATTTTGATTGTACCGTTAGTAGTGGTTTGTGGCGTTGATGACGTCGTCGAAATCACTAAAAATTTAATTACAATTTTGTTTTTATTTTTGTTGCCTTCTTCTGGCCTGCTTGACTGTATGCGTTACGTTACGTCCGTTGCTCGTAAATTGTGCGCTTGAACTGCTTGATTTTCACCACAGCGCAAGAGTCGCCACTTTACACGCGCATATGTAGGCAACACTGCTCAACCCAATTTATACCAAGCGATTTTTTGACACTTGCCGAAATTTGCGGCGACTAACATACATACATACATATATACACTGGCAAGGAAGCGCAAATTTGCTACCAGCTGATATACGCAAACGCTTGAAATGCTTACACGCCGTAAAGTATGCAATGTATAATTGCCTTTTGTCCTTTACTTTTTGTTAATATTGCTGCTGATGTCTCAAAATTCACAATTTTACTAAAATTTGCACACAATTTATTTGACAGTTTCGGTTTTTGCTCACACTAAGTTCTACCACACTCAATTCACTAAGAAGCAGTGTAAAGTGTGTAGTGCCGTTTTAGCCGCTTATACGAACTTAACTGCTACACTAACCGAACGAAACTGTTCAGCATTTGCTGAAGCGACGCCATAATGAATACCAAACAACAGTTGGAGCAGCAGCAGCAGCTGCTGTAAAGCTCGTCTGCAAATGCAGCCGTAGAGCTTTCGAAAGCTCACCACCATACAACACTGCGCCCGCTGCGTGCCGCCCATCCAACCGGCTGGCTGGCTGGCACTCATTCAACCCCACTTGTTGTGCTGCTGTGCTTCGTCGTCGTGTTGTTTGGTTGGTGGACTTCATTCACAGCGCACATTGACGGGCAATCATCTGCTCAGCAGCTTAACGCCCGCTGCCAGCAGGCACCGCACTCAGCGTCTCTCCTCTCGAAGAACAAAGACTTCAGTTCGAGTGCTGTTGTTTGTGCGTGGCGCGCGCGGTGTAAGCGTGGCCACGCATTTTCCTCTTGCGGTAGGTGGTGCGCCTAAATGTATGCTTCGTTGTAGCAGCAGAACGCGCCAAAGCAAAGCAGCTATGATGTGTATACTAAATATAAACAGGCGCGTAAATATGTATGTAAAATGATAATATATACATATGTGTGTATGTATGTATGTGTAGATATATGTATATATATAAATTTATATATGTAAAGTTTGTTTGTCTATATTTAAATGGTTGGCGTCGTTTTCATTATCAATACGCTTGTGTGGCTGCCTGTTTTGTGGTGTTCACTTTCGGCAACGTTGCGAACATTTGCTGACGAAGACGTCACCAATTTTCTGGCATGCACACACCCCTACAACCCGCCCTCAATGCGTATAGTATATGTTGCTGCTGTATGCCGTTACGTCTTCCCTCTGTTCGCTTGTCGTCGCCGCATGTGGTTATTTGACAGAAAAGCGCTTTTGCATACACCAACACATACAAACACAAACACCAATACACGCATACATAAATGCCACAAAAACAATTCGCAATTTGCTCCGAGCAAAAGTTGCCGGTTAAAATTCGACACTATTGTTGCTTTGATGTTTGTACTTAGAAACCCTTACGGCTAATTTATAACAATGCGTCCAAGAATATTCACGGATTTTTTAAATATTTAGTAACTAACTTCCGGTTAATTAAAAGCAGACGAAACAAAAGTTCCGATTTTTTTTTTGGCATTTTGCAGTATTTGAATAGAAATATTTTCTCAAGGAAGGTGGGCTTGTCTATGAAGAAGATTTTTGACTTATTTTAGTTTTTATCCAAAGCGGCATTATTCTTTGAGTAGACTTCGCATTCGTTATTTAGAATATGCTAAGTTTTTCGAAGCCTTATTGAAGCTTGGCCAAAGTATTTTGTTCAATATACTATATACATTCGATTAGACTTTCTTCTCTTTTCTTTGATGTGATCACATCTTGAATTTATGACTTTTCCTTTCGCGTACCCAAAAATACAAGAAGAGAGAGGCGATTTAATCGTAAACTGGCATTTAGTGTCAGTAAGAACTGAAAAATTATAAACATTTTTCCAATTTCCTTAAAAACCGTTAAATTTGTCACAATTTTCTAATATTTCGGACCGAAGATAATAACATATAAAAGAAAACAAAATTGAGTCATGAGACTTCAGAGAGGCAAAGCTGTCTACTAATGAGTGTTCAATGAGGCAATACTTTTTTCTGAGTTGATGTTTTTGACTGCTGTTACTTCATTATTTGATTGGCCAATGCTAAATATCATAATCAAAAGAGACTTACTCCAGACCAGCGTATAATGTTGACAAACGGCGCCAAATGCTACATAAAAAGTGGTCGAAAATTGGTCTTTCGACTGGAATTTGTTTGAACCGCAGAGCCTGGCTGTCACATGCCGAAATAGTTTTTAAAATTAAATTCCTTTTCCTTTAATTCTTTTGGAAAACCACATTTCTAAAAAATCACCCTATAACATAGTAAATATTTTTTTTCACTTCCTGGAGTAAACCTTCTTGCTTCCTAAACTTCTCTTTACCTTTACCTATGTACCGTAAGGAAAGTATAGTTTCAGGGGTTTAAGGTCACATAAAAGGTTAGTTAAGCCCGCGTATTCATAAGATAATAATTCGAGATCAAATTTGACCTTTCACAAGGCACTTCAACTTTAAAAAGTATATCATTCACAATAATATAGTTATTAAACGCCTTCATTGACTCTCTCTAACATACGATGTTCGACATATACTATGTAATGATACATTATATTTTTGGAAGAGATTGACTTCCCTGGAGAAATTACAACTGAATTGTGGAGTAGTTAAATTATTCTGTTCTTTTATTTGGCCTCTTGGCCCACCAGACAAACATAACCTAACCTTTATTTGGTATTTTTCTTTTACTCTCTTACTTTCTCTGAAGCTCGGTCAACAAGCGGACTATAGTTATAATGTTACATTTTAATAAAATAAAACTGTATCAATTCATCACCCTTCTAGCTGCCAAAGCTACCTTGTAAGAAGGCGAAAAGGAAACGAAGCACTTCCTCCTTCAATGTCCAGTATTCACCAGACTTAGGATAAAACACATCAGTAGGCACATCTTCGGCGAACCCAGCGAAGTAACTGGAATCACATTAGCCGACTCAAGAACTCTATAATAGAGTCCAAGCGCTTTGTCGAATCATAAGGGTCTTAGCGATACGTCAGGGGTATCTGTGTGACACAACGGGCAGTCGAAACTCTCTAAGTGAGATTTTCTGTACTTGCGGAGATCTACCCCTTGACCTAACCCAATCTATCTTGCTACTAAATTGACTGGCGGTCACTCCGTAACCAAGGTTAGGTGAAATAGCTGTTCCCCACAGGCGAGAACACACTTAAGCTATTACGGATAGTCCTTTGTGATGCCAAAAATTTACACCCTCACTTCAATTTAAAAATCGACACAAATATGAATCGCTAAATCGCAAGGATACACAAATAAGTGAGATCCAAGTATCCCTTGCCTAGATTTCGTAAAGGCGGCGCATTGCAAAAGGAAATATTGGGAGGATTTAACCTTATCCTTATCCAAGCAGCTTCAGCAGCTATCCTCTGGTTAAATTTTTGGTTTGAGCGCATGAATCCAAGTTAAAACCCCTATTACTAGGGTAAAGATTGACCTTACTGAGGGCGAAGAGTTCCCTAGAACAACCCACATGATTCCGTAGCCAAAATAGTCGCATATCGCATAGATTTTCACCGTCGTAAGGTGCCTTAAAACTTCTTGTTGACTGTCTTATACTGTTACAACAACTATTTCAACGAAGGTTGTTTTTCAAGAACCTCCAGCGATCATGAGAGTTAAGGGATAAGTTATTAAAATTTTTTGTCAGTAGCCAACTTTTTGAAACTAGAGAAAAGACATACAATATTGCTGCAATAATAGTATATTTATTTGTCTAAATAAATCAGAAACGATTTAAAAAAAGGATTATTGATTATAGCGACTACTTTTAATAGTAATTTATTGAGTCTCCGTACAAAAGGGTCAAATGAAATTATTTTTCATTATTTTCGTTTTTCCATCTCTGCTAATACATTTCTATTGTGTATTCCACATTCAATGGATTATAGCAACTATTCAACAGCTTCTTTGACAATAAAATCGAAACATATGCTGGCATTCATTCTGCTAAGATAGTGAGGCGAGCAAAAGCGCTCCCCTAGAACAGATACACACACACACACAATCACACTTAATTGGTATACAGTTAAATGGATACAAGACACATTTTCACAATGGAGCCGAGCAGTGACGTCAAATGGACAGCAGACAAAACAAAAAAGAACACGAAGTGGATACACTTACCGACGACGCTCCAACTCAGCAGGTTAAGAGCAGGCCAAATAACACACATATATACATATATGTATAAATATAGAGTGGGACAAACAAACAAATTAAATGACAAATGCGGGAAAATAGCGACACATGGAGCGCACTATCAACGCAGCGGGTTGTACGAGTATAAATATTACTCTAGGCAAGCAAACAAACACACACACATACATACATATGTAGTTAGAGATATGGTTTTGTAAATATGTACAGTAGCAAATAAATGGCTTTATGGCCATGGCATTTCCCATAATTTGCACAATCACAATTAAAATAAATGATTTGCGATAAAGGCAGGACCAACTTTATTGGCGGCGCTGATTTGTACTCTTATCAGTCAAATAATGCCCGTCTGTGTGCTTGTGTGTGCACCGTTGATCTGCTATCAGCGTGTGCAGGAAGAAAATGCGAACATATGGCAGTTGTGAACGGCGATTGCAATGCGTGGCCAATGATGGCGCACTCAACATAGCGAAACAATAATAAAAACAATAACAATAATAGCAATAATGGGACATGCGCAATGTGCTCCGACAGTTTAGCGACAGTTACAAATAAAGTTTAACAAAAAAAAATCGAAACCGTTTTATGGTTAATTAACAGTTTATTTTAACGGTGATTAGAAAGCAACAACAATAAAAGCATTCACATAATATTGGAACAAGGCGTATATGAAGTGTTGTATAAAAAGAAAAACAAAAACAACAATAAATTGCACATGAACTGCAGTAAAAGTAGAAAACAGCAACAATACTATTGTGAAGTGCTAAAAAACTTGAACAAAAAAGCAAATAACAACATTAACAATAACAATAACAACATTAACAATCAGAACAACAACCAAAAAGCATAATTAATTTTTAACAATTGAAAGAACACGATTTTTAGATTGCATAAAAACAATTATTTTAAATTGATCAGTCCAAAAAATATTGCACTCAACGAAAGCCACGCGTCTTGCACCGGCACGTTCGTTTCTTTAGCTCTTCTTTTCTTAGTATTCTACGTAAAAGTTTTTTGCAATTGGCCAAATGGTAATCATGTTCTTGCTGCACTGGAAGAGAAACAGTTATTTTAGAATTGTTCAACAGTTATTTATAAAAAGGAAGTGAAGTGTACAAAATGTATAAATTTCAATTAAAGCCTAAAATGGAATCAATGTTGCTACCAGTATATCAACCAGTCCACCGTGGATTTCAGAAGTTCACAAGCTCAAAATACGATGAACTCCGGAAACTATTTTAAAAAAAGAAATGAGATATAGTTCACCAGAAAGCTTCGGATAAAGATTTATAATTGTAGACATTCAATGTTGTAGCAAAGAAAGGTCTTTTTGAATACCAAGAGTAGAGTTCCAATTTGTGCGCAAAATTTTTTTAGTGGAATTAGCAAACTAATATTTTTATTCAAAATATTGGTCGTCGCTAACTACTACTTTTGACCATTCTTTCTGGCAGCATGCGTATTTCGTGCAAATGTCGAGAATTCGGCTCAAAAGGTGACATTTTCAGTTGAGAAAAGTTTGGGATGCAAACAGATCTCTACAAATATTTTGTTGGGTTAATGTTGACACAAATGTCCAAGGTCGATATAAAACGATATAATCGATTTAATCGACCAATGCTTGGTCCTAGAGACATCTATTGGAAAACGGCGGAAGCAAAGTTGTAGTAAATAAAAGTGGATAGAATAAATTCTCACTGATTTCCTTCTCTTTTGATGAATTTAAAGATATTTCAAAATACTGAAACCTTAAAAACTGAATCAGACTCAAAAACCAGTTAAGAGGTTTAGTGGGGTTCAGAAAACAAGGGTATTTTTACAGTTTTTTTTTTCTTTTTTGAAAGATACATATTTAAACAGTATTTTATGAAATTTTTTTATTTACAAATTCCGAAAACTCCGTTGGCAGCTCAATTCCCTTGATGTATCAATAAAAATAATCTTGCCGGGGACAGCATAACTCATTATTGGTGCATCCAAAATCAAGAAACCAAAAATAGTTCGATAGTAAATGGACAAATATTATTATTGCCCGAAGGAAAAAACAAAATATTAAAACATCAAAAATATCGCTGACGTGGCTTGATGAATGGAACTTCCAAAGACAAAGGGTCTATCTCTTAGAATTTTACTCGGATCGATTTCGTATTTTTGGATAATATTTTAAACATATTTGCGTTTTTTTTTTTAATTTTAAAACACAAAAATTCCAATTTTTCAAATTTTCATATTTTAAAACGCACATAACCCCTTAAGCAATAGAAAAAACTCAAAAATTTTTTTTTAGATTACAAACACATATGTACATATGTACATAGGTGCATACTTCGATTAAATTTATTTATTTTATATTTAATAAAGTTTTGTTGTTTAAAAAAAAATAAAATAAAAAAATATAAGGTAAAGCCTGAAACTTCGGTTTTATCAATTGGTATATTGTTAAATAATTACTTAGAAAAATTAATTAATTTTAATTTGTAAAAAATATTTGTTCACATGCTTTAATTATGGCAAAATTATAAAATTATTGTTTTTTTTGTTTTTTTTATTTATGAGTGAATGTCTTTAAGTTATCAATAAGCTTTTTAATCCAAAGCCAAAATATGCTGCTTTCTTCAACTATATACGTACATCGGTGAGTGACTAAAGACGTGTCAACAGTCATCATTTTTAGCGATTTTTAACAGCTTAACTATAAACTAAAAAATTAAAAATAAAATTATGTAAGTAACCCAGTGAATTTTCGTGGAAACTCTAATTAATAGAGTACTATTAACTATTATAAAAAACAAAATAAAATACTATAATACTTAGTTGTTTATTACTATGGCTTAACAGTTATTTATTTTTGTTCAAACTCTTTCTATTAATTAAAACTATAAAAAAAATGTTCAACAGCATTCTACTATCACTAGTTCAAACAGAACATATTCATACTTTCATTTAGATATTTAACTTACTCAATTATTATTTATATTTATTTTCGTATACATACTGCGCTTTATCGTGCATCATTGATTTGTATCACATTTACACAAAATCATCAAAATATATTTTCTTCGCTTTTGTCATTTAATTCTACGTCTAGGTGGTTTTCACTTGAAAGTGAAAGGAAGGCATAGTTAGTGAATTCTAACAGAAATATTTCGGATTTCTCATAAACATTACATATGTATATCCGTGATTTAATTAAAATATAGAAATTTACTTCATTAATTGCTAGATTCTTATTATTTTTAGAAACGTACTTATTATTATGAGTGTCTTATATTAAAAAAAAATCCAATCAGCTGCGCTCCACATACACCTGTGGCTACACTTTACTTCTTGTTATAGAGCTGGCGACCTCGATCTATGATTATAAAAAATAAACAAAAAAAAATTTATTTACTGTTTTCACTAACTGTATTTTTAGCAGTTGGTTAATTATTCGCCATATTTAAAGTGGCTCAAACAGCACACATTAACTTCAATTATTATGTACATGGAGGCATTAAACATTTTCTTACAAAAGACTTTTATCAAAAAGTGTTCAAATGAATACACAATTTTAAATTTTAAAGATAGGAGAAATTACTTACAACTGGAGGCAGTACTTGTAGACGAAGGACGAAGGACATATGAACTCGAATGCCGTTTGATGATTTTTGGCGAAGCAACTGCCGTACTGATTGTCGTGCTCGTGTTAGTTTGTAGCGCAGTTGAAGTGATAGTTGAGATTCTTTTAGATGCTCCGGCACTGCCAGTAGCTGAAGTCATCGTTGTAGTGGTCGGCATAGAATTGTGTCGCTGGAATGAGTTGCGTGGTTTTGTTTGTTGCGTTGCCTGCAGAATTTCATCATCGAGCGAGAGCAGCCAATCGTCAGGCGTGTCATCCTCCAAAAACTTCATATAAAGCGATGAACGTTTTTCTTCCCGCGCTGGTATTGTGGACGCAATCGTCTTCGGTAAGATTTCTCGCGTTGATTCCCTATCATTGGTTTGCACTGAAACACATGCGTCGCCTGTTGTTGTAGTTGTTTTAATTTCTGGCTTCTGTGTTAGTTCTACTATTTTGGACTCAAGTTGTTGCGTAGCTTCAAGTAATAAATCATCTGAGTCGGAATCATTAAAGAAGTCATCTAATGTATCGTTAGCACTGGCGAAAATATCATTTATTTCCGCTAATTCTGCTAATGTTTCCAAGTCTGTGGTTTCTTGTGAAATTTTACTTTTTTCTTCCTTATGAATTGTCTCTGGTATTTCCAACTTCTTTTCCATTTCCTGCTTGCGCCTTCGCTCTGCCTCTCGTAGCTGTTCTTGTAATTTTGCACAACGTTGTTTTAATAATTCATCTGCACGTAGCTTTTCAGCACGTCGCATTTGTATTTCCAGTTTTCGGCGTTGCTCCTCTTTACGCATTTCATAAGCAAGCTGCTGTGTATTAGAATCGCTACGCAAACGTCCTATTCGTGTAATTACTCCTTTGTTGTTCGAACCAGCTGAAGTAAAACTACTATCTGCGGCATAAGCCGAGTCTGGTGTCGCAGTTTCGGCTTGCTCATCGATAGAACGACGGCCCCATTTCCAACCGACTTCCGGACTGTTTGAGGAGAGTGTCTGTGATAGTAAACCACCGGGCGAAAAACTATTATCGAAGCATTTAGGCGAATATTCCACGCTGTCATCCAAATTGAACTTTTTGTGTGGCGGTGTGCATTCGATACCTGCATCAGAACTTAATGAAGTAATTGAAGGCGTTTTAGGTGTTCTCAAAAGTCTATATTCGTCAACAGCATCATTGTTATTATCGATGCTCACAATCGAAGACCTACGCATTTTTCCTTGCAAAAGATTTGGAGACGCTAAATGAAAAATAGTATCACGTATTTACTTATTTATCTGCAACAAATGTTCCATTTAATACCAACATACCATCTCTTTTGTGATGTCGTGCCAATGTTAGAGATCCTCTCTTTTTCAATCTAGGAGTTCCTTCCATTCTCATACACAATTGGATGCAATTCAAATTAAATAAATATCACACTACATATATTAGAGATTGTATTATTAAGTTTTTTGATTCAAAAACAAACTGAACACAAATACGCGGTAACTACAAGACAATAAGTGCTATAAACTATGAGAACGCAATGGAATGAAACAAAGTGTGTAAACAGCAAATAATTTAGAACCTGTTGTTCTCTAGAGTTGCCAGATCACAAAGTGCAAAATAATTTTTGATTATTTTGGATATTTTAATTGTTTTAGATTTATCTAACATAATTAATATTTTAGTTAAATCAGTATTTTTTTTTATAAATTTGGTTCAACTAAATTTTAACTTAATTAATAATAATAATGAATGTTAAACAGTCTATTAATGTTTAAAAATATGCAACTATCCGCAATGGTATCTTATTAATATAAATTGTTTTTGTTTTTATAAATTATAAAAGAATAATTATGATTCATAGTGTTAGAAAAAATCATTATATTTAAATAATTGAATTAATAAAGAAGTCACAAACGCACAAATTGGTAATATGGCAGCGACTGTTATCGCAGCTGATTATGACATTCCTCCGTGCGTGCGTTCGTTGAAGTTTTGGTTTATTATTTGTGGTGCGATTTCTGGAACTGTATGTTGAGAACCCAATATATTTATTATACAAATCTTAAAGTAGTAAATAGAACTAATCCTTTAAATCTATTCTTATAGAACCGCTAGTGACACTGACGAGAATATTTAGCAATGGGAGCGGCACATTCAACTGAACCACGCTCGGTGTCGATGGATAACCCAAACCCTGGAGTTATCGACATATCCGACGAGGTTGTGCAACGTTTGAAGAAAGGCATAAATAAACAAGGTATATACAGTACACATTTATTTCCTTACGAAAAATAAGTAGACTCATCATAAATGCAGTAATTATTCGTCACCTATCATGCTGAAATCTTAATGCTATTTGTTATGCAACATTGACATTCTGCCCATTCGTTTTTTTGCTACTATATGAAAAACAAATGACAAGAATATCTAATTTTATTTTAATTGTAGCAAAAGAAAGTGCTGCGGCGTCAGAATCGGCACCACCACCACCACAGCCTCCGGTAAAAGATGTTCGTCCCATCCCCGTTAAGCCGGTAACCCCAGCAGCTGTAGTGCCACCAACAGTTGTATACCAAGCACCACCACCTCAAACAGTTTATGTTCCAAGTGGCACAACAATCACAGCTGCTGACATGGTGCGTCAAAAAGAGGCCGAACTCAAGCAAAATGACGCTATGTGGCGTCAGCGTTTGGTTGAACTTGAACAGACGCTGAAGAAAACGAATACAATCATGGAAAAAGAATACTCCTCAGCAGTTGAGGATGTGCGTCAGCGTTTTGCTACAGCTTCTCCTGTACACCAATTGCCCCCCTGTCAGGACCTTAAGGCACAAGTCATCGCTTGTTATCGCGCAAATCCTGGTCAAACCTTGAAGTGTTCCGATGAAGTTGCCGCTTTCAGAGAATGCATTAACTTAAACCGTATCAAGAAACTTGATGCTGAGGATGTGAAACCGGTTGCAAAAGCAGCCTAAATGTGATCCGCCTTATACTTGAGTTAGTGTTTAATTGAAAAATGTGCTGTAACGAAATCACTGTGCTAGCCAGTTGCTTTTGAAATTTCATTTTCAGTAAAATAAGTTTAATGGTATAAAGTATATGAATGTTTAACTTGAGCTGAACATAATGTAACGCTTATGAAGTCCAAAAGTAAAATATAATTTGAAGACATAAATCAATATTTGCGCTAATCTGTGAACTAATTTTCATTTGGAAGCGAAAAGTAAAAAACTCTTTGTAAACTCTAAAATAATCGATTTTTATTCGTATATTTTACAACTTAAAACGAATTCGCTTAATTTAAACTTATTTACAGCGTAAGAGTTCTACAAAAGAAAATAACAAAAATTGCACAATTTGTAGATGGAGTAACGGGAAGTTTGTATGTAACATTAACAATTAAACTAAATAACAATTTACACCTAATCACTAATAACAAAATAATTTTATTTGTTTTAGGAATTTCAATTTTAGGAATAGAATGATTTCAACAAGAGTAATGTGACCACAAGTAGAAAACTGTGTTGAGTCACTTGACTGGCACCACTACGTTTCACTTTCAACTCACAACTATCGTCGGCTTTTTTAGCCGGACCCATACAACCGGCATAACTCATCACGTAAGCCAAGTAATTCTGCTCGAAAACGCCACGGACCATATTCGCACCAGGTCCGTTTGCAAAGACAATAACATCCTCACCGCCGTGCGTCTCGTCATTCAATGGCAAAGTGGCTCTGTGGCGATATGTGGGAGACATGCGTTGCGCCGTTGTGAATTTCTCAAGTGGTAGCCAAACTTCAGCACCGACAGCACCAACACTATCGTTCGCCAAGTGTTCATAATAGCCTGGACCATTGGCATACGATATAGTCTCGTACACTACACGTTCGGTGGTCTTGTTGGCAAAACCGAGAATGTCTGCGCCACGCTTCGGGTAGCCATTCAGTGTAACGGCGTGTGAATGATCAGCAGTTACTATAATTAACGTTTCCTCATCATCGGTGAGATCCAACGCTGCTTGTATCGCCATATCGAACTCGAACACCTCACGCATAGCAGCGCGTGCGTAATTCTGATGATGCGCTTGATCGATACGCCCACCTTCCACCATCAGTATATAGCCCTGCAAGAAAATTAACAATAAAATAAAGAAAGCTTAACAAATGTTATTCAAAATACCTTTGTATTATCATCGCGCTCCAGCACGCGTATAGCCGCCTCTGTCATCTCCTTTAGCGAGGGTTCACCTTCCTGTCGTGCAACGGAGTAAGTGATGTGGTTGTTGCGGAAGAGACCCAACAAATGATCCTTTTTCTCGAGATTGACATTATTCAGCTCCTCCAGCGTTTTCACAAATACGCGTGATTCATCATTGCCAAGTTTCAGCCATTCTTCAACAAGGTTGCGCCCGTCTCCGCGCTCACACACTTCTTCGGTATCACCCTCGAAGCGCACAGGGTTCGACTCATTTACGCGCAAGGCACCCATTGGCGACAGACCACCGCCCAGTATCACATTAAACTTGTTACCTGGCGCATTCTCCACCAATTGTCGCGCAATGTCCACATGCCTTCCAACCGATTCGGCGGGCACTTTGGTATCGCACTCCCAATCACGATGATAGATGCGTGCATAGGTGGCTGCCGGTGTGGCGTGTGTTATGCGTGTTGTTGTTACGATGCCAGTACGTTTACCCTCCGCTTGTGCCCAATCCATTATGGACTTCAAACGACCCTGACTAGCATCCAGCTTAGAGCGCGTTGTATCCATACCAATGGCACCATAGTCACTTTTGATGCCACAAAACATGGCCGTAGCAGTGCCCGCAGAATCCGGTACTTGCTTATCCACATTGTAAGTCTGAAAAGCGTTACATTAAGGTGAAGATTTAGTTCAGGATTATTTAATGCAACTCACCTTTGCCAAACCGGTGTATGGAAACTCATCGAACGCCAACATTTCCTCCTCACCAAAGCCGTGCTTCAAATATTGTCCCTTGAATATGCGTCCAGCAGTTATGGTTGTCAAGCCCATGCCATCGCCAATGAAAACGATTATATTTTTGGCTTTCCGCGGCGGTTCACCCGTTTTTTTAGCCAGCTTCATAGCTTTTCGTAGCTGCTTCATGCCGACCTCATGCCAAAAAGCGGCGTCTAATTTAATCGTAAGAAATCAAAAAATAAAAGTTACATATTTTTTTATTCAAAACATTGTAATAAATAGGTTATTATGTAAGTAAAGTTAATCTTAGTATCACCCATATGAGTATGACCTTAAAAGCAAGAAACTCCGTGGAGTATCTGAATTATCTTTATCTTTCTATCTGTGGTGAAAGGTTTTAAACTGCTCTGAGTTCATCTTGTTAATGGTGTATAAAGCAGGAAAAACAAGGATATGCAACTCGAATATACTGCGATGGTTGTACACCTTGATTTTTCTCTCCCTGGCATCATTAGAGAAACAGTTGTCTTTTCTAGGCATCACTGGTGCTATTAGCACTTGTCCAACTGCATTGAAGGTAATCCTGATCCCCACTCCACTTTATATTCTGGTAGGCACTATAATCAATAAGACATCACTCTGACGACACCAGGACTGATTCTGGACTGTATCGAAAAGCTGAACTGGGCAACAACAGTATGACCTTAATCTGGGTACCATGACGCAAAGGAATGCAAGACAACGAAAATGCGGACTAACTGGCAAAAAAAGCCGCGGCCACCAAACCGCTAGAGCTGGAACACATTGCAGTTGGTCGGAATGTCCTTAGAGATCGTGGAGACACTTGAGCTCCTACTTGATTATCCTGCGATCGGTAATGGGGGCTCTGTATCCCCAAAGAAACAGGAACACATACATCAGCGCTGGAATACTATTAAGCTTTCTTGACGCGACGGTGTTAAATGATGTACTGATATAATAGGAGAGGGCACAATAGACCATAGTTCGCAATGCGTTTCTCAATCTCTTAATCGAATCGAATCTAATGGGAACCCTGAATTATTTTAAAACTTGCTAATACTTTCACTTAATTACAATCTCTTTACAAGGGTTAGAAGCATCGGATACCCTGATTACGACAGGTAAAAAGGTTACTAAGAGGATACAATATCAAAAGGTTTAGGACCCTTATAAACCTCTGCGACATAGAAGCGGAAACTCATCTTTATCTGCTACTGGATTGTGAGTGGCACCTTGCAGAAACCAGAGCAGACTTTTGGGGCTTTCATTTCCAGCTGAGGAACGTATCCTCATCATTTAAGAAGGGTTAACCTTTTAATTGGACAGTTATACAGTCTTATCAGAGATAATCCAGTTCTAATAAGTGAACCGTTTTAAAACAGTATTTAAATAATTTGTGTCTATATAATATCTATTAAGTAATTGTTTAACCACAAAGCATATGCTGTAATCGGTATGGTTTTCTTGCAAAAGCACATAAGTTGAGACTATACTATTCTGCAATTGATTTTTAAAAGCAACTTCTTATAAAGAGTACCAAAAATAATACTTGTGTCTTCAGATCTTGATTAAGAGTTCTTTAATATGAACAAGTAAGGAAGGGCTAAGTTCGGGTGTAACCAAACATTTTATACTCTCGCAATTTATTTATTTAACTTTATTTATATTATATAATACACAATTTGACCCACATATTCGTCATATATATTGTATAAAGTCCATTAAAAGTTGAAAACCCTAATATAATAATAGGTTAGAAGCACCGAGGTCCTCGTGTTCGATATATGGGGCCTTGAAAACCTCTGGTCCGATTTCGGCGATTTTTAGAATGGGGCTGCCACACTATTAACATAGTATTTGTGCAAAGTTCTGCAGCGATATCTTCACTAGTACTTACTTTATATATTGTAAAGTAAACGATTCAGATTGTCTTCAAAGTTCTGGTATATAGGAAGTAGGCGTGGTTGTGAAGCGATTTTGTCTATTTTCACAACATATCATTGGGATGTAAGGAAACTATTACAAACCAAGTTTCATTGAAATCGGTCGAGTAGTTCCTGAGATATGGTTTTTGACCCATAAGTGGGCGACGCCACGCCCATTTTCCATTTTGTAAAAAAATCTGAGTGTAGCTTTCATCTGCCATTTCTTATGTGAAATTTAGAGTTTCTGACGTTTTTCGTTAGTGAGTTAACCCACTTTTAGTAATTTTAAACCTAACTTTTGTATGGGAGGTGGGCGTGGTTATGATCCGATTTCTATCATTTTTGGACTGTATTAGGAAGTGGCTAAAAAAGACGACTGCAGAAAGTTTGGTTTATATAGCTCTATTGGTTTGCGAGATATATACAAAAAACCTATTTGGGGGCGGGGTCACGCCCATTTTCAAAAACAATTACATCCAAATGTGCCCCTCCCTAATAGGATCCTATGTTCCAAATTTCATTTTCATAACTTTATTTATGGCTTAGTTATGACACTGTATATGTTTTCGGTTTCCGCCATTTTGTGGGCGTGGCAGTGGACCGATTTTGCCGCTTATTTATCGCTTGCACGGACAGACGGACAGACGGACAGACGGACGGACGGACAGACGGACGGACAGACATCCGGATTTCAAATCCACTCGTCATCCTGATCATTTATGTATATATAACCCCATATCTAGCACTAATATTTCTTGGTGTCACAAACAACCGTTAGGTGAACAAAACTATTATACTCTGTGCAACAGGTTGCGAGAGTATAAAAATTTCAGGGAATTGTAGTATATTAATGAAACAGCTCGGACAACTGATATTTAAAAGCTAACGATTGAAAAGAAAATTGTCTTATGACTTTTTATAAAAAATGTATCTTCAGTTAATTCCTATGATTAATTTCTACATAAAATTCTGTGTTCAACACATTTCGTTGTAAAAAAAATGCAATTTATCAATTCATCGCAATCAATTTGGAGTTTTACACGTTGTTTCGTTGAATGGAGATAAGCGTTTTTAAGAAATCGCTGGTGATTTGTGTGCATATTCACCGTTTAGCCCATTCGATTTATCGCTTCCGTAGTTGCACGTGAGCAAGCGGCAAAATGTTGCCGGCAAAAGCGGCTATATGTACATATGTATATACATCCATAAGTGCTTATGTACAATCGTCTATGCATAGCGCTAGCACCATATTAAAATTTTGTCAATGGGACCTTCACACAAGGTCAACTCGTAGTGGGCTTTTAAAAATAGCAGAGTTATGCGATTTCCATACCACTCATGTATGCATTTGCTTATCAATTATTTTCAATTTCAAATTAATATTTATTATAAAAATAAATTTGTTTATGCAAAAGGTACTGATAAAACAAAATGTTGTAATGATAAAAATCTTGTACTTGATACTGGCAAGTAAACAAATTAGATTTCTTATCGAATATTGCATTGTTTCTCGTTTGCTTTTAATCACGTACAACAATAGCCATTGACGCTAATAATTTCACATTTTGTATTGTATGCAAATTATTATGAGATAGCAGATATTGAGTACATGCTTTCGATTAATTGATGTATTTATTTTCTAATTAACTTAGATTAAGATTATTTTTAATTAGTATAATATTTTTAATAAACTCTAATATCTACATATATGTAACTCATTTACAACAAATTATTATTATAATAAGATTGTATCTATCCCCCTCCTTTTCCTAGTTTCCGAACAACATAAAAATAATTTTTCTAATGTGTCCTCAACAGGCTACAGCGACACTCAATGATTTCTAACTGGAAACAGATTCAACCCTTTCAATAATAATTAGAACATTTGAGATCTTCCTCTTTTCAAATAAAATTATCGGACATTGCTTAGGTTAGGTTAGACTGGCAGGCCAATAAGCCTCACATCCTTTGTGATACCAGATGGAGTGCCGTCACGTAGTCCACGAGGAGTAGTCATCCTTTAGGATGCCTGCGCTTGACGCGAATTTTTCAAGGTTATGTGGCTTCACTATACCTCTTCCAAATTCTCATACTGGGAAGCTCCCAAATGTTGGAGACATTGCTTTGACAATGCAAGACAAGCACACAAGAGATGCTCCATTGTTTCTCTGGTACCTTGCTCTCGATTATCGGACACAAATAACATGTTTATCCGAATACGTGTTGAATCACTAATCATCGACAAATATTGATTAATCCATCGGATCGTACAGTAAATCTATAAACCTATGCTCCAACTTTTAAATCTAAGACAACATTCATTACTACCAAGCTCCAAAACTTAATTCATAATATTTTTAGGTCAAAACTAGTATTATTCTTTATAACATATGATCTATAATTGATTGATGACTGTCAGCAAACTGTTCTTCCATAGCTTAATGATTGTTACTGCTCTTGAAACCAAAGTATATATGTATATATATATATTTGACGTGGGAACCGCTTTAAGCGATTGTAGCCGAATCCACCAGAGCGCGCCACTCGTCTATCCTTTTTGTTTTTTAGCGCCAACTGGAAACACCAAGTGAAGCCAGGTCACTTTCCACTTGATCCTTCCATCGGAGTGGAGGTTGTCCTTTTCCGCGGCTTCCTCCAGCGGATACTGCATCGAATACTTTCAGAGCTGGAGTGTTTTCTTCCATCCGTACAACATGACCTAGCCAGCGTAGCCGCTGTCTTTTTATTCGCTGAACTATGTCAATGTCGTCGTATAAATCGTACAGCTCATCGTTCCATCGTCTGCGGTATTCGCCGTTGCCAATGTTTAGAGGACCATAAATCTTGCGCAAAACCTTTCTCTCGAAAACTCCAAGAGTCATCACATCGGATGTTGTCATCGTCCACGCTTCAGCGCCATACATCAGAACGGGAATAATGAGCGACTTATAGAGTTTGATTTTGGTTCGTCGAGAGAGGACTTTACTTTTCAATTGCCTTCTCAGTCCAAAATAGCACCTATTGGCAAGTTTGATCCTGCGTTGGATTTCGAGGTTGGTGCAGTAGGCGCATCGCAGGCGCATTTAAAAAGTGAACTCTTTCGTCATTATTCATGTTTTAATGCTAACAACTTTACCTCAAAAGTATTGCCTCTTACTTTTCACTATAAAAACTTCCTCTTCTGTTCTTAAGATTCTTGAGATGAAGTGAACCATACAAATACCAATTCAATAAACAGTTGTAGCTTTATTTTCTAGCCTACGATCTCATGGGTGCATGCTCTTGTCCGAAATCACGTTTAACTTCGAACTGTTCGGAAAACTATTTATCTTGACATTAATTTTCAAAAGGGGAATACCAGAAGCCCTTACTAAAATTTCCCTACCCCCTCCCAGGCTGTGTAAGCACTGATTCCTTGAGCTGATTTAGTTCGAGAGCGTGATTTTGCTTTAATTGCTCACTAAATGCTTGGCACAATAATTATAATAAAATAAATCGACCTAAATTGCTGAAATATGTTAATTGTTAAACGGGAATCACATGAAAAATGTCAATGTGTCAAAGTAAGGGAGCTTTAACTAAAACGGAGGAATGCTACTGCGCAAATGATAGCTGTTACGGGGTGTGTTCAAAAAGTAATGGGAATTATAGTTTTTTGAAAAAAAAAATATTCATATGTCTAGATTAATATAGTCTCCATTCAATGTAATGCACTTATGTCAGCGCTTCTTGTAATCGTCAAGATACTTCTCAATTGGAAATTTAAAAATTCCCGTTATTTTTTGAACACACCTCGTACATATTTACGTACACAGTACAAAGTATTCAATAATTTATTTTAAACAGACTAAATTCGTTATATGCAATAAACAGGCTTATCGTGATCTTGCCGTGCGTTTCATTTCTTAATTACGAAATCAATTATTTAGAACAATAAAAAAAAAATCAATTTAATTAACAGGTCAATAATGTCTAATTAGAATTAGTACTTGTGTGTGACTAATTATTTAAATTAATAGCAAGTATTTGTAAATGTATGAATATTCGAAGGTACACTCGTGTCTACAGTCGACCTCAGTTCACCTTTTCCAAAAAACGAATTGAGTTTTTTTTTGTATTTTTTATCTCTGATATCTACAGGTTTATCAGAGCTACAAATGAATTAACGCTACTGTATACAGCATTAATCTGAATTGATGGCGCAATTGTTGAGGTCTTACAATTATTTTGTTGCTGAATTTTATAGAAAAAGTCTAGCAATAATTGCGCAAATGCGGAAAAGACAGAAAAATATGTACGGATTTGCAAAAAAAAGCTTATGACGAGAGTGAATGCTTTCAGCTAAAAGAGAGTTTGACTTATATTTAGTTAACAGTTGAGAAAAAACTCTTTTATTATACAAATGAAAATGTATATGCTAAAATAAGGGTCCGCTAATCAAGCAGAAACATTTGCATACTTGGAATTTTCAAGTTCAGTATCCAAGCTGGTCATTTTTCCGACTTGATTAAGCATATCTTTATACTACGAGTACAAGCCTGTCTTCACTAAAGCGTTGCAGTAAATATATCAACGTGTTATTTAGTAACTAATCAGCTCATTAATCAGATTCATTACACTTGAAGCAGATCTTGTAACACACTTAGTATGTACGTAGTATGCAACCTTACACTTCAATTATGACTATCTTAAGCCAGCTATCACTTGAAGATCTTAAGTATCTTATGTATGTTTTAGTGTATAATTAAGCAATTATTTTGATAGCTTAAAATAGCTTCTGTATCTCTACTTAGCTATCCAAAGTATTTCCATCAAAATCCTGTGCTAACTGCTTTGCGTGAGTTGTCTATGATATTCACTTTCAATTTGTTCGATTGAGTGCGTAAATCGATCACACTGTCGGCTCAACTACGCGGAAGGCTAACAGCTAATTGTATGCCTTTTAATTAGTTACTAACTTTTTAAAACCGGGAAATATGCATTTCATCTTTTGCGGTATGAAAACTCACAAGAACCAGTTGAAACCAAATTCGATGGAAGGCTGGTTGTAAAATTGAATTTTCTATAATGAAAAAGTGTATGCCATGAAATAAGCCAAGAATTGAAATTTGTTCAATGAATACATATATCATGCGGGAAAAATTTCAAAAAAAATCGCAATTCTAGAGAGATTGCAAAAATATTGACTAAGGCAACTTCTCATTGGCAAAAAAAATATCGAAATTTGAAAAAAATAAATTTGTTATTTATTGAAGACCAATTCTATTTTTTAACAAGCTCAGTGAACATTTTTTTCAAGAAAAGCTATTTCTTCTAGCTTAGAGCATGTTTCTTACTCAAATTTCTTCATATCTGGAGTTAAAAAACCTAAAAACCTCCATCACACATTTTTGGATGAATCAATTTGTTTAGACCTATCAAAAGCCTCTGGAACCATATATCAGCATTATAGAAATTAATGGACCTCAACAAAATAACTTGGCTTTCTTCCTCTTCTCTCATTTCTGCCGAACGTTCCTAACTTCCCCACATTTTCTCACATAATATCGCATGCAGAGCAGCTATATTTTCCTCTTATTCTAGATATACCCGAAAATGTTGTAGTTTTCTAGTTTTACTCATATCTGGCAACAATTTTAATTGTTTCATTGATTTTATATAAATTCATTTGTGAAAGGCAACAATAAAGATTAAAAGTTATTTTGAGAAATAGTTATCACTGGTAGTACTAAATTTATGTACGTAGCTGTAACAACCCTCATCTTAGATTACTAGAATTCGTGACCTGACAAAAAATCGTGACGATCACTGAAGGGTTATTAATTTTTATTTATTTAACAAATATTTTTATTAGTTAAACACTCGAACTTCAACCGTATTTATTGAAACAGTATTGAAATTAAAAAAATAATAATACAAAGGGTGTAAAAGCAAGACGCCCACTATTAAACTCATAATAAACTAGATTTATATTATTTATTTCAAAATTTAATATATTTCTTTCGAAAATTTATAATTTTTATTTCCAAACTTATAGGTTTTGTTTCGAAAAATTTGAATTAATTATTTATTTCGAAAATTTATAATTTTTATTTCGAAAATGTATAGTTTTTGTTTCGAAAATTTTTAATATTTTTTTCGAAAATTCATAATTTTTATTTCGAAAATTTATAATTTTTATTTCGAAAATTTATAATTTTTATTTCGAAAATTTCTAGTTTTTCTTTCGAAATTGTATAATTTTTATTTCGAAAATTTATAGTTTTTGTTTCGAGAATTTATAATTTTTATTTCCAAATTCATAATTTTTATTTCGAAAATTTATAATTTTTATTTCGAAAATTTATAATATTTTGTTCCAAACTTAAAGGTTTTGTTTCGAAAAATTTGAATTAATTATTTATTTCGAAAATATATAATTTTTATTTAGAAAATTTTTAATATATTTTTTGCCAAAATTATTGGTTTTGTTTCGAAAACTTTGAATTAACTATTTATTTCGAAAATTTATAATTTTTATTTCAAAAATTCATAATTTTTATCTCGAAAATTTACAATTTTTATTTAAAAAATTCATGATTTTTATCTCGAAAATTTATAATATTTTTTCGAAAATAAATAATTTTTATTTCGAAAATTCATAATATTTTTTTTCAAACTTATAGGTTTTGTTTCGAAAACTTTGAATTAATTATTTATTTCGAAAATTTATAATATTTTTTTTCGAAAATTCATAATTTTTATTTCGAAATTTTATAATTGTATTTCGAAAATATATAATTTTTATTTCGAAAATTTTTAATATTTTTTTTTGCCAAAATTATTTGTTTTGTTTCGAAAACTTTGAATTAATAAATTTATTTAAAAAATGGAATAAAAATATCATTATTTTTACATAAAACAGTTTTGAACAATTTTTATACGAAGACCTCTATATAAATCCTTGTCCTCCTAGATATAAATAAACATCATAAAAAACTCAAATGACAACCTAAATTCGCGATTTCCATTTCCATTTTTAATACACAATACAACAAAATAACAATAAATTTACGTAAATAAACAAACAGACAAAAGCAAGCAATTAACATTAAAATAGAACACATTTTTCACTCCATTTCCATTCTTTCGAGTAACCTATATTTTTATATTCCTTGCCCTCCTCACACCCCTCCGTTTGTCGTTCGTCATGTAAACTCACCTTCAATCCGTTTTTTGGGTTTACTCGCTTCGCTCGCGCCTTTTTCCATCTTCTCCACCACCTTCTCGGTTGTGGATGCTTCCAAAGGCACAAATTCCACGCCAAGATCACTCGCGTTCATCGCTTGAATTGGCGAGTGTGGCACCACCGAGGCCGCCATGGCGTATTGACACAACAATGCACACGCGCATACTAATTTCAGGCTATACATTTTCGTTTAAGGAATTCAATGGAAGAATGCGCGTAGAAGTAATTTAATTGACTAACTTTTCGCCTTTTGCAAGAAGAGGAAGGTTTTAAAAAATATCACAGTCGCGTTTGTGAGCGAAATTCTTCGATGGGACAGCCGTATATACCGTTAGACAGGTGTAATTTCACAAAAATAAAAACAAAAAACGAAATTGAAAATCAGGTTCAAGAATTTTTTATTGAATTGAACTAAACGTTGAATGTGACGCCGTCAGCCTCTAACTAAGCGTTAACCGAAGCAAATCGAACACATGCCATTCACCGTTATTTATGAGTTATTGTATATATTTCACAAATATTTTTATTTTTTTTTATCACTTTTCAAACAAAAGCTTCACGTTGCAGTGCCTGACTGACTGACTGTCTGACTGACTTGGTTGCCTTTAGTCGCGTATTAGTGTAATATATTCGCTGGAGTCACAGCGACTACTGCGATCTGTTCGAGGCACCGGCGCCGTTATATTATTATGATTCCAAAACGTCGACTTGCGATGAACCGCAACAGCAACAACAACAACAAACAAACATACACACGTACACTCATAGCCATAAGCAACGTCACAACAATGTACATACGCAAAGCCTAGAGTGTTTCAACAACAATAACAATAATAACAAAAGCAGTAACTTTAGCAAAATTATTGCTGCACTGCGCAAAGTTAACGCCCCACACACATTCGCGCCCAGCTTAGCGCCCAGCAAACCCCCGCCGAATATGGAGAGCATTTCGTAATATTGCTACCTTAAATAACAAACAAAAAAGCACAACAACAACAACACAAGCAACTCGCTGTCAATGCTCGCGACAATAAACGAACGTAAGAACGTTGCAGCGCCAACGTGAAAGTGTCGTGACACGAACATCAGACAATATATTTGCGAGCGAAGGCGAGTGCCCGCCCGCCGTCTTAGCGGAGCGCGGATTGAGCATTAGAGCGCTGGATTAGCTAGCTGTGTGTTCTAATCAGCTTTGCTACAGTGGAACGAATAGATCGGTGTAGTATTAAATTTTATTATATTGACATGTTTACTTAGAAATTGAGATTTATATTACTGTTTATTTATTATACAAAATACGTATGGAAATTCTAAAATGTAACGGAATATTTTCAAGTGCATCTGAAAAGTGTCCGCTATGAAATTTAATTAACATGTTTTCTTTTTTACTAAATTTAAATGCCGTTATCTTCATGGTGGGTCAATAAAATATATACCATATAAATTTAAAATAAAGTCAAGATCTCCATTTAAGCGTTTTACAATGTATTATATTTATCTCATTTAAGGCCAAGCAGATGTTTGGAAATCCTCGAATAACTTATATAGGCAGTATAAGATGCCTAGGAGAAGACAGAGTTCATACATATTAAAATATAATTTTATTAATCTCATACGTAAGAATGATAAAAGTCCCACTTATTTTATTTAAAAATTCCTACATTTTATTATAAAACTGATAATCACACAGAAGATGTTAAAAACTCCTTTCGAAGCTTTAGATTATGAGTATTTTATGTTCAAAATTACATTAAAATGGGTTAATTAGGTTAATTAGGTTAAAAAGCTGACCTCCGCGATCTCCGATGGATCCGAATTGGACAGTTAAAGGTGCCAGTCCGTTGTGATGTCAGAAAACTTCTAAGTATGGATCACAAAGAACACACTTACGTATCGCGGAAGGGCTTTGAGCCTATCACAAGTTTTATGAGTTCGGTTGGTTCGTCAAAAATATAGCTACCGAGATCTTCCAACCTCAGTCTTGCGAACGCTGGACAGTGGAAGACGAAATGAATTGGTGTGTCCACCTCACTCTCCTTCATACAGTTATGGCAGTTTGCGTCTGAGGGGATTCTTATTCCACATCGCATATATGCCTATTCCGCAGTATCCGGTGAGAACTCCCACTATTGCGGCAAGATGAACCTTTTTAAGTGCACGTCCCGCCGATCACTTGCACTCTGAAACAAAAGGACCGCGCAACCAAGCAGGTTTTAGTTTTTAAGCAGTGGTTACCAAGCTCGCAAGAGGTCCAGTGATCCAGTGCTAGAGCATAAGAGAACAGCGTTCCCAGCATGGTGAAATAGGACGACGGGGGCCCCTTGTGAACTCACCACTCTGCAGTTCCCAGCGATTCCACTGTGACCCGGCACCCGGCATGATATTGAAATCGGTTTAGAAGCTTAAAGCATATAATACATTTATGTTAAGAAGAGACCACGCTCAATTTTTGATCTCATTTCTTCAATTCTAATATTTTTATCGCACTTTTAGTAATCTCGAACACTACGTTGATAAATGTGTATTTGACGAGAGCGTGGTTCTCATCTGATTTCACCAGTTTGAACAATAGATCATGAGATTTCCACCACCATGGGTAAGATAGTTCTAGGAAATTGTTTCATGTTTATATTCCGGAACTCAATAGTAAGAGTTAAGTATGTATTTTCGAGACACACCTGCGAAAATAGTTTCGGAAGAAATATGTCTCTATTAATTTAAGATCAACTGAAAATGCGTTAGGTTAATAAGACTATTATTTTTATTTTTATCGAAAAAAACTTCTCCTCTTTCTGTATCACATGGACATAGGAACACCCCTAATGCATTGTAACAAGCTTATTGTTGTTATACTATTTATGCAAGTAGACTACTTTAAATATTCTAATAAAAGATTAGAAATTGCACTCAATAAAAATTTACTACCACCCAGGTACCTAGAGAAATAATGCGAATAAACATAAGATGTGTATTTAATGCAATATCACACACACACATTTTTTTGTATTTATCTGAGCGATTACAATAGTGGGACCTCGGCATTTAACGCCCCTTGACGCACACGTGAGTTCATTCATACCAATTCGTTGGAGTGATTACAAACGCCAGAGCAATTAATATGTACATACAGACATACAAATGTAGCTGTTTATACTCGCAGATGCGTAAATGGCAAAGTACACAAAAACTTGTCGCGTGAATTTGCCGTTATTGTATCAAGTGATAAGAATTTTGTGCGAAATCTGAAGAGAAAAAACTAAATATGCGCATAGCTTCTCCTGCCATAATTTAGTGTTTACATAAATTTATAAGTATAAACAATTAGACAACATTTTCTTAAACTAAATCATTATACAAATACTGTTGAACTTCCATAACTCGATCATCTATAACTCGGAGTTCTCCATAACTCGAACTCTTGAATTGGCAACAGAAGTTAAATTTCATACAAATTACCTTCCGTAACTTGGAAGACTCTCTAACTCGAAGTTTTTTTGCGGTTTATGGTGATTTGAGTTAGGGAAGTTCAACTGTATGTTATATCCGTCATTTCTCGAGAACCAAATATAAATCACTGAACGTTTTAGGTAAATACGAAAGTACGATAACTCACCGTTATTGACGGGGTTGCTACAATATAGATCAAATGTTGTCGTTTACGAATACACACCCATTTTCCAGAATCCAGATTTCGAGTCAGTTATTTTCTATTTATAATCTGACCTATTTACCATAGTTTCACAGTAGGCAATTAAGCGCTACCCCAGATACAGCGTTGTAAAGTATATGAGTGGTACTCATTTAACGTCGTAAACGTATGGCAACATCGCAAAATTACAATATCGTAAAACAGCTGTTAATTTTTACATGCATTTCATTTTACGACAATCTTGCAAATATGCGAGACCTTTTTCAGTGGCATTCATGGCATGCTTACAATTAATTCACAATAAGCTGATATTACCACAATATTGCCAAAGAGCGCTCATTTAACATTTGTTGCCATATTGCAAATTTACTATATTTATATCATTGCAACGTTAAATGAGTACCACTATGGATTTATTATTAACAAACAAGTACATAAATTATTGTTTAAAGATACTAAAATAGTAGTAACACTTCACCGCATACGAGTTAATTAAATACATATGTATTTTTAATGAGTACAAAATGAGTATTTTGTTGCCAGAACAAATTCAATAAAAGTGCAATAGCTATATATTACCTCTAATAAACAATAATTTGTTGCAATTAATCGCCTCACATACATAATTATCTTACATAGACATGGACACATATTTGCAATGCAATACCGTTATTTTTAGGTCGTCAAATGCGTCAAAACGTAATTTAATTTCTGTTTGTTTTATGCTAAGAAAATGTAGGTTGGTAACTATAAAAATATAGCATTATCTGTTATTTTAAAATGTCTAGCATTTATTGTTATACTAAAGTAATGTATGGTGTTGAAAAAAATACTCCAGATGCAAAAAAGTGCATGTTTGTCAAATATACAAATATTCCTCTATTCCTCCCTCTATTCTGTTATTTTTTTTCAAGGAATCGTAATAAGATCAGTTTAATTTCATATTCAATCTACACCCGTAACCATTCGCAGCGCAAAATTGTTACCAAACTAGAGAATTTAAGTCAATGGATTAGTCGCGATTTTTATTGCGTCAAATTTAATGACAGTTATGGTCAAACCTACGATCCAAAAAAATTAAATTATATCACGAAAGGGAACAGTTGTCTTGACAACCAACAACTTTTTTCAAGCCAAAATACTCCAGGTTCCATTTTTATTGAATAGTACAATTTGAAATAATATCTAATGTCCGAACGATTTCCAAATTTTGGCCGATGCCGATGTATACTGAATTTCTTTATTATACCCTGAACAGGGTATATTAAGTTTGTCACGAAGTTTGTAACACCCAGAAGGAAGCGTCGGATGCCCTATAAAGTATATACAGTATACTCTCGAAAATTAAATTCTCAGAAAGTAAATAATCGCGGAAAAGTTAATCACCTTTAAGATTACACATGCACCTCGAAAAAGTAAATTTTTTAATTTACTTTTCAGAGAGTGTGATAAAAAATTCGAAACGAAGCAAGCAACGTTTTTTACGATGTTGCAAAAACACATACTCTCTTGTTTATCGCGTCTTTTTAGTAAATAAACTCTCCTACTTGATCCACTGGTTTAGAAATGAAAACGATGCAAATCAGGTGTCAGACTTTTTGAATTGTCGTACAAAAATGGTCCGAAAATATATTGCAAAAGAAAAAAAAACAAAAGAATATTCAAGATTTTTCTCTTCATAGTAAATACATATATATGTATGTAAATGTAAATATGTTTTTCATGTACATCCATATCGATGGCTTAATATAGAAAAGGCGTATCTACACTTGTTGTTACTTTTCAGGAGAAGGAAAAAGCTGAATAAACCTTAAAAACTTAAGATGCAAAAAACAACAAATTCATTTGTGGTATAATTTTGTTATTATTTTTAATTTCTTTAAAGTTATTTGAGATAGGGCTTTATGTTGTTATTGTAACTTCGAATGAGTTAGGTCTTTTTTAATGACTATAAATCCGCTATTTACGATCATAGCCCCCAAATTTTTTAAGGGGAGGAGTATTTGACAGTGGTCTACCAGAATACATTAAAAACGTGATTTCGAAAAAAATGTAGATACGCCTTTTCTATATTAAGCCAACGATATGTTTTATTGAAGCAAATAAATGAATTAATTTTTTAAGTTTAAAAATGCATTTAATATTATAAAAACAGATAATTTATGTATATATTTGGAAAAGTAAATTATTCGAACAAGTAAATTACCCAAAATACCAATCGATTTACTTTTCGAGAGTATACTGTATATAAATGATCAGTATGTTGAACTGAGTCGATTTAGCCATGTCCGTCTGTCTGTATATATACGAACTAGTCCTTCAGTTTTTAAGATATCGTTTTGAAATTTTGCAGATGTTATTTTCTCTTCAAGAAGCTGCTCATTTGTCCGAAGAAATTGAGATCGGTTAACTATATAACCTTAATGTTTCTAGCAAACAACACGGCTAAAAACTTACTTTTTGCTTAAACATCATTTTCAAATTCATGAATTTATATTTTAAGCTTTCAAGAAATTAAATAAGTAAAAAGCAAAACATTGATTTAAGTCACATTGAAAATAATTACAAATAATTGACTAAAAATCGATCAAATATTCCCAAAGGCCGAACAATCGGTCGGACTCTAATAATATCAAATTTAAATTATTTAAAGGAATGAGGTTCTTTCTTTGTAATGCTACTATTTTAATGTTTGCAACTGTAGCTGCAATGGAACATGAGTAAACAACCTGCGACTACACACGATTATAACACGTGTGAGATATCATGTGATTTCCAAGTTATTACAATACTCTTCAACTACACAATATTTGCACTTAAGCGAAGCTAAGGACTTACATAATAAAAATAAAGTGATAAAAATATCTGTTTTTTTTTAATTTTAACCTCTTGAGAACTACCTATTTCTGCAAAGTCACTGAAGTTATTTAATTTATTTTCATTAATGTTTTTTTTTTATATTGGCGGCATCAAAGGTATCTTCTTCTGACTTTTTATATATTTTTGTTATAATGCATTGTTATGGACACTCTAATGAGCAATCTAGTTAATTTTGTTCGAGATAATAAAGTGATTTCTGATAAATGATGTCATGTTATTAGCAAATATTTGAGCTTATTTAATATGACTTTTATCAGGGAGACAAATTCATTGTTTGTTGCTTTGTTAGTTATAATTAATGCTAATTTTTTTGTTGTTAAAAATAAAAAATAAAATTATTTTGACTGATGTAAATATTTACGAACTTGATGCGCTAAATAAAGATATCATGGCGGGAAAAAAAATCAGAGAACATAACAAAAAAAAAATAATAATGATGCAAAAATTCTTAGCATTGAACGCGCTACTAAGACTCGCCGGATCATTACTTTGCTTTTCAAAATACTTTTCCCACTAAAGCTTCGTGCTATGAAAATATAAGACTTTCACCCAGTTGGTTGCTTCTAAAAAGTCTTTGATGTTTTTCAAAGTATATTTTAACCTCAAAATAAATTTTAATTATTTATTTATTTATAACAAATGAGCGTAACAACTAACAAAGTATACTCTGTCAAGTATCTCATACAGCGTAAATTATATATTTTAGTGCTAGGGGTAAACAATCTCTTATTTTAGCAAAATAACAAAATTGTAAATTTTCTCTAAGCAAAATTAACTAAAATTTACGTTATTCAAACATAACAAAAATCGAATGGAGAAATAAATAAAAAATGAGTATTTAATATTAAAGGCATATATATAACAAAATGATAGTTACAAAAAATCTATTAACTACAGTCTATTAAAATTTGCTGGCGGAGCGCACCGTCGCCGGTTTCACAATCTTCTTGGCGAGATTAATGTCGGTGGCGCTCTTATTGCTTGTGCCGTTATTATTACTGCTATTGAGAATTGTTTCATTATTATTATTGCTACCGCCCACCATCAATGGACGACGCGGAGGCATGCGCTCATTGACCGCATCCAGATCCTTCGCCTCTTCAAACGATTTGATTTCTTGTGTGGCGCCCAGTGTTTGAAGCGCTGGAATTACGAAAAAAAATATTTTAATTATTTATAATATTGAAAATAACGTTATACTCACCATTACGCAGTGAATCCTTGCCGCCGGAGAGTGCACCTACCGGCAAAGCGCCAGTCGGTGTAAGCCCCTTTAAAGCCAACACCGATTCGGATTCCTCCCTGTTTCGGTGAAACGAAGCGAAAATAAATATTAATTAGCGTGAAATATTTGTATTTGCTGTTTTGAATAAACACTGCATTGAAGTCACTCACCTCAACACCGAGAAGACACGTGACATCTTGCCAATGGCTCTGATCTTGTTTCGTATGATCTCTTTGCGCAGCGCTGACATTCCAGAAACTGTGAAATAACAAAGAAACAGGCAAAATAATCATAACTTAGCGATTATTGAATGCAATTTCGAATTTGGCCAAGCACTTGAGCGTCACTTGTCGTCAGGCGTTTAAGCACTTTGAAGCTGAAAGCTTGGCTGGAGAATTTTTCGGAATGTTTGCAAATATCGTATGTACAGGTGGATGTGTTTGAATACAGGTGTTTGTTTATATAGATATATGTATACAATATTCAGAAAGTTTAAACAAAGTCTGGAATTATTTTTGTGTTACTTGTTCATTGCTATTTACACACGTGTGCAAAACCTGCTGCGTCAACAAGTTTCTTGCATATTTACTAGAATTGTAGAAATTTTTCCAATATTTATTTAGCGTTATAAAATAAAAATTTCATAAATATTAATTCGAGTATTTTCATATCTGTACTTGTTATAAGAATTCTCGTAACTAATTGTTGATATATACTTGTAGAGTAGTAGGAACAACAAATACCGCAAATGTCGCAAATTTCAGTCATAGTGAATCAGATAGTTGTACGTAGAAATGATCGTATACAATTCTAAAATTATATCAACAAAATGGAAAACGGATGAAATCGAATTATAACCTCGCCTACCTCCCAACTACCAAAAGTAAGGAAAAACACCAGAAACCCAAAATTTTATGGTAATGATGATACAGATAAGCTGCACTAAAATTGGTATAAATAAGGGACAGTGGGAGTGGCGTCGCCCAGGTATAGATCAAAAGTCATATCTCGGGAACTGCTTGAACAATTTCAACGAAATTCGGTTCGTAACATTTTTTTGGTATCCCGATGATACAATTTCAAAATGGGTGTAATCGGTTCACAACCACGCCTACTTTCCTTATACCACAATTTTGACGATCATCTCATTCGTTCACTTGATAATATATTAATTAAGCTCCAGTGGAGATATCGGAATAAAACTTTGCACAAATACTGCAGTTCTAGTGTGACATCGCCCGTCGTAAAAAATTGCCGAAATCGAACTATAACTTTTCAAGGCCGCAGCTGTCAAATATGACGACCTCAGAGGTTGTGGCTAATTTTTTATTGAAAATTTCAGCAAATCTATCAGATATTCAAAAGAAATTCATATGATATGTGTTTTTATAATCTTGTGCTTTTGTGCCAAAAATGGGCAAAATCAGGTCAATACTTCGTCATATACGGATTTTCGAACTTCCGGTGGACTTTAGACGTTATGCCATATATATCAGTTAATATGTGAGTTAAAATATTGGCAAAATTAAGTGAACATATATATACTCATGTAATCTTGGATATATTGTAGTTTGGTGACAAAAAATAGGGGAAATCAATCCCCAGCTTCCATATACTATGTATAGAAATTTTCGTTACTCTAGTGGACTTTATGTCGAATATACTGGACGAATTGTTCAGTTACACCCGATCATAGGACTTTCTTGTTGAATTAATCATAAATCTGAGAAACAATATACAGTTGAACTTCCCTAACTCGAATCTCCATAATCCATAAAAAAAGAAGTTAGAGAGACTTACGGAAGGTAATTTGGATGAAACTTGATGTCTATTGCAAATTCAAGAGTTCGAGTTATGGAGACCTTTGAGTTAAGGAAGTTTGGGTTATGGAAGTTCCACTGTATTATATTAAGTCTGATGGGACCAACCTTGTAGACTAGTAAATCGAACAAAGAACTGGTACAAATGAAACCTACTAGCTTTATCAAATGGAAATTGAATACAAATATGTTATACCAGTTCTAGAGGTGTCCCTATACCATCACATATTATATTCAACAGTATTGCTGCTTTCAGATCTATGTTTCTCGAATAAAAAATTAAAATTAAATTAAAGCGAGCAGAAAAGAGATCAAAAATGGTTAATCTTTTATTATCTTAAGCATTAGCTCATTTATTTGTGTGTGTCTTTTTTACATATCAAAAATTATTTTATATATTTTGAATAAGGTTCAAAGGGAGTCAAAAACTTAAGCGATAGATCGTTTCAGATAAATTTCAAATTTGATCTAGTGATAATTTATACAAAATTGCAACGCTTGAAAAATTAGATTTATTGGACAAATGGACCTGGGTACTCGGAATATTTAAGGTTACAAAATATGTTTCAAATATTGATATTCAATATTGCGCAATAAATTCGGTATTTAAATAATTTGAAGCAGGACAACGCACTACATATGGAGCCTATATCTAATAAAAAGCTCAACTTGATGGCGACTAAAGTAACACTAAATACTAAGCTAAGCTACATCACACATAAATCTACAAAAAAATAGAAAAATAATATAGACATTTGAAGCAACAAAAACTATGCATTTCTTCAGCTAAAGCGGACTATGAACTACTTGGGCGCATTTGTTTCAAGCGATAAACAGAACAAACAACTACATTTTAGACGCTACAAGGCATATTTACTGCTTTACGAAAACAACAGAGAAGCGCGTTTCTCGAGGTCTTACCTGGTTTCGCAGCTGGCGGCGTTACATTATTCGTGTTCATTGGTAAAAGTACGATTTTCTTGCGCAGCTCTTTGATTTTTCATTGATTTGTTTGTTTGTATGTATATAGAAGAACAAAATAAAATGGTGTGCATGCGACCACAGACATACAAACGTAAATCAAGTTAAATATTTCAATAATAAATAAGAATAAATATATATAATATATAATTATAAAAAAATAAAAGAAATCATGAATGATAAAGAAATTTATATTAAAAAATACATTTTTGTATTAATTGTTGTTGTACAATTTATAAATGCATAAATTTCTACGAAATTTTACTTAAATTTGCTACTGGCTACAACTACTACAAATGCATTGTTTGGCACACAACATCGATTTCTACACACAGAGAAACAATCAAATCACTACATTTTGACTGGAATAAACTTGAGTTGCCAGACGATTAAACGTTGAATTATCGCCTTTTGAGTAGATAGGCATTATAAAAAAAAACAAGTAAATAAATAATAATAAAGGTTTTATGACTAATATTTAATAGTTGTTGCTGTTGAATGCTCACATAAAATGGTGATTTTAAGCACGATTTTATATTTTATGACATGTCGCCTATTTTTAGTACCGAATCGGGATGAGTCTACGGAAATTTTCCTTAATTTTATTATTATACAACTATAACTTTGCTTCCGACGTTTTTTTGAAAAGTTAAGTTTTTTTTTGTATAAAAACGGTTACAAATGTCAATGAGCCTCAGCCGCACTTTTCTTGGAATTAAAAAAGAAAAGCAAAATTTCCCGCAAATGTCGAGAATTCGTTTGCTGTTGGGTTTACACAAATGTCCAAGATCGATATAAAACGATTTAATCGATTTAATCGACCAGTGCTTGCCCCAAGAGACATTCCCGCAAACGTCGAGAATTCAACTCAAAGAGTGACATTTTCAGTTGAGAATAAGTTTGGGGGCAAACAGATCTCTACAAATATTTTCATGGGTTAATGTTGACACAAATGTCCAAGATCGATATAAAAAAAATCGATTTAATCAATCGATTTTAAAAAGTTTGAACCGGATTGGATTCATACTCCACAAGATCAATGAGTTAGAAGGGATCATATTCGATATATTGTAGCTAGAGGAAGATATTAACAGATTCAGGCCTTTCTTAAAGAGGGATATCATAAATCGGAAGACACAAATGTGTGTAACACATATTTTTATTGTCGATAAAGTGATCTGTTACAAAATCAAATATACTCTTGGAACAAAAACTTCATTATATGAAAAAAAGTGGTAGTTTTGGTCTGAATATATCACTTTTTAAACTGTCCTACTCTAAGACGATTAAGTAAATTATTATCGAACTGTAATTATTGTTGTTATTGATTCTAGTTTCGAACTATATTAATAATCTCCAAGCAGGTAATGGCTGTCTTAGCACGTCTTTTATTATAAAATTAATTCGAGAGATCACTGGCATCTCTTTGTGTAATAGAATATAGAGTTTTCTGGTCAACAATTTATTTTGAGACATAATACACAATCGTGCTTAAAATAAATCATTTTTTGAGCACTATACTAAGTTAAGATGACAACAATATCTGCGAAGTTTTAATATAAAAAATATTTATTTTCTAACAAATCTCTTCAATGGTTTTAACTTTTGACTTCGGCTACTCAAGTTTCTCAATCGATTTAAAATATCTATGAATTTTATAGTTTCATTACCTTCTTCCAATTCATCGTCCGGTCCGGACACCAATTCATCATCCGAACAGATATTGAGAATATTCATCAGCATCTCAGTGACCTACAAAATACAATTTCAAATTCATATTTTTTTTCATTTCTTTTTTCAAATTTCTTTGCTAAAACTGCAATGCAAAACGTATGCAATTCTCGCACACTTAAATGCATTGAATATTTATAGTTATGGGCACTTAATTACCTTCTCACCCACAAATGGCAATGACCACGTGAATACATCCATGAAATTTGGCAGCCAATAAGGATGTGGTGAACAATTAAACTGTCGGATATTCATAACGTTGTTCTCATACTTGAGTACAGCTGCCTTTTCTCAAGCGACATTTATGTTTTGCGTTGGATGACAGCAGCAGCAGCAGCAGCAGCGGCGTCAAAATGAAAACCAAGAGCATAACAAAATATTAAATGCAATAATTGTCAGCAATTTGGTTAAAGAGGGTGGGGAGGGAGACAGTAAAAAAAATTTACGATCACAAAAATATTGCATCAATATGTGAGCATAATGTGTGGCAAATACCTTGTTGTTGTAGACATCCAAATAATTGGGCGCTGAGAAGATGGTGATCAGCGAAGGGAAACCGGTCGCCTGATTTTTGCGGTACATGCGGTAACTGATGTGCGAAATGATGTAAAATGGCAAATTAAAATTAATAAAATAAATTTACAATTTTCGATTTGATTTTTGATTTCATAAGCATTTAGACGTTATTTGGAATTTCACTTACCCCGCATCCTGCGCCTCATGAGCACGTACTATAGAGAGCAAATTATTTTTTTGCAGAAATTCACAGCAAGCACCATAACTGTAAATATAATGAAAACATTAAATATTAGTATTATTTGATTTTAAAGCGGATCTCCTAAACATCAATTGCATTGATAGTTGCAGATATCATAAATATAAAAG
This sequence comes from Zeugodacus tau, assembly GCA_031772095.1. Classification (NCBI taxonomy): domain Eukaryota; kingdom Metazoa; phylum Arthropoda; class Insecta; order Diptera; family Tephritidae; genus Zeugodacus; species Zeugodacus tau. The sequence continues at coordinate 88,127,887 of CM062649.1, forward strand.
TTCGATGATCACGAGGATATTCATACGTATGTACAAGGTGTGTTCAAAAAGTAACGGTATTTTTTGTACTTTTTTAAATAAATAATATTGTCGCTTGTTAAATAGTCCCCATTCGACATTACGCACTTATCAGCGCTTCTTCCAATCGTCGAAACACTTCTCAAACTCTATTTTTGGGATAGCCTTTGGCTCTTTCAGCGCTTTCTTGTATGCTTGTAAAATGACGGCCCTTTAAGGTTCTCCTTAATTGTTTTCAAATAGGAAAAAGTCACACGGAGTCATGTCTGACAAATATGGAAGCTTACGGAAGTTAAAATATTACTCTTGGCAAAGAATTCACGAACAAATGAGCGTGAGCTTTTAAAACCCGAACATCGTCAAGCTCATAAAACATGTCTAACCTTAGTGGCTATTACACCAAAAAAAATTTGAAAATTGGACACTCCAAACCCATCAAATTTAAAAATTCCCGTTATTTTTTGAACCAGCTGTATAAAATTTTTGAACTCACCTAAAAAAGTAGGAACATCCTCGCACTGAATTATGAGAAAAGAAATCACTGTTTTTCTCATTACCGAAGTCTTCCAATGGATCAGACCAAAGCAGATCACACATAGGTCCAAACGCAGGTGGTTCCCTAAATCTGTTCAACTGGATTGGAAAATATACTTTTATTATTGTACTTGATGAAATTTTAAAATAAAAAAAATATAGCAAAAATGAGAATTATTTCAATAAAAATTAGACTATTAATCTTTTCATCAATAATGTTAGTTTCAATGCGTTAGTTGTTCTTAGGAAGTGCTTTAAGATAATATATTCTTCATAATAAGACGCTAACATCTGGTAATTAAGGCGGCCTAGCAATGCCTTTATATCTTTCATTGTTCACCGTCATCCCTAATAGGACCATCTACATTTATTAGGTGAAATCTATATTTCTTTCAGAACATTTGATTGCTTAACACACTCCAAATTTACTTAAGACCTGCAATATTATAGTGGGTTAATTTTTAGTGACATTTCTATGCTCCAAATATTTTTCCAAAATTTAGCACGAATAAGATCAAAAGGATCACGCTTTTAAATATAGGTTACTACGGAACCGGAACAGTAACAAGTTTGTTCCAATATTAACAGCTGACAGACGCTTACACTTAAGATGTCACTGACTAATCAAAACACAGGGATATTTGTCAAAACTGCCATTTCAACCACACATCATAAATTAAAAAAAGATACCGAATGTCATTAACTCATGAGTTTAATATAGTACTAGCAATAAATGGATACTATAAACGAGTATATATGTAAATATTTATTTATTGAATAAACTCATATAGTATTATGATAATGCAAGGTGAATATATTTCACCGCCCGAGGTGTCATTTAATTATTATAAACAGTCATAAAGCTACTTAAAATTGCGATTTTCAAAACAATATTAAATAAAATACATATGTATGTATGTGTTTATATATATGTTCTCAATGTTTTAGCGAAGGCACATGCCTTGTGTGTTTTGTATTTTCGAAGATTTTTCATATCTGCTTGCCAAACAAATAAATACTAAACTGAATTATCTTGTATTGGCTTATTAAAAACATACATATATACCTATATATACATAAGGCAACATAATAAAATGAAATAGTGCAAAAATATTTGAGACGAAATACCTTTTTTATATCATCTAGAGTGAAAATTTCTGGCGATAGTCCACCATGAATGCAGAGGAACTGTTGATTTAGCAGCGCCGCCAATGGCAGACAGTCGAACGCTTCCATGCAGGCATCATAAACATCTTCTGAATACTTAATTTTGCCTTCAATTTATAACAGCAGAGATTAGTAAATAACAACAAATTATATTGTGACATAAATATTGGTCGTACATTCCTGTTTAAATGTGAAATATTCTGTAAGATGGCGGCATTCATGATTGCCGCGCAGTAGAAAGAGTGTCGTCGGATAGCATATCTTCAAGGCCCATAAATAAAGCACACACTGCGGAGATGGTGTTGGTGGGAAGAGTTTATGGAGAGTATATGCGAAAATCCACATTAAAATTCATTTCGAAAACAAACATTTTCAAACATAAAATATGTTTAATTAACTTATTGATGGAAATACATATATACAATGTCCAAGGTTTATTCAAATATCTTTTTAATTTTCGAAAAATTCAAATTGATAGTTCAAAAAAGCAATAGCTCAGAAGACTTGACAACTTTTAAGACTTTCAGAAGTTGAAAGTCCAAAAAATTCAAAAGATTATCATTTTCGAATAAACCTCTTGGTTGCATACCATAGTCTACCGTGTCTACCAACCTCAATGCTGAAATATCCCCGATCGACATAATCACCAAGAAAGAGATACCGCGTCGAAGCTGGTGGTCCGCCCACTTCGAAAAGTTTGACGAGATCAAAGAACTGACCATGTATGTCACCGCACACCGTCACCGGCGCTTCCACATCAATCATATTCTTCTCGGCACGCAGTAGGGCAGCACCCTCATTGATGATACGCAGCGCGGGAGCCTCTTCCATTCGTCCTTCTTGCAAGAAATACGCACGCATGGCATCAAAATTCGGCTTCCCCGTTTTGGCGTCGTACACCTCGTCCATGGTGAGTTTGTGCGCGGGCGGTAGAGGCACATCTTGAAGGTAATAAAAAAAGCATATAAAGTGATGAGTTTGTATACATATAAATTATACACATAAGCAGGAACATGAACACAAAGTGTTTGCATACGAAAGAATAATAAACAATTGTAAAGCCAAAAGCTATTAAATCAAGAAATCATAGAACTGCACATGTGCGCATTACTCAAAAATTGGTCCGAACAGCTCAACAGCTCAGCAGCTGCATAAATTAACACTTCAATTCTTACTAAGAATTAAGAATTCATGTAAACAATTAATGTAATTACCACTAACGGTTATTGTACATTAGTACGAGTAGGTGCTTCAACAACGCTCCGTAATAGCGTGCACGTGCTTAAGGTGTATACGAGATTGGTTCGACTAGTAAGTTGACTTTCTGTAAAGGTTAGTCAACGATTTTTTCGCATTTTTAAACACTTCGAAAGAGAGAGATTCTTGATGATTGTACTCCTTTAATAAATAAATCCTCTTAATTTAAACTCACATGTTCTGTAACTCTGTTTTTGGAGTTTGGGAAGTTACGTATACCACCCGTACCATCATATCCATCAAAATTCATGCCATCCCCATTACGAAAAAAAATACTATCTGGTGTGGTTTGTTTAACGAAAGCATTGGTAACTTATACTTTTGCCATTCTTTTAATCTCACATTTCCTGTAACTCTGTATTTGGTGATTCGAAAGTCACGTATACCACCCGTATCCCCTTTCCGTCAAAGTTCAAAGTTCATACCATCTCCCATAATGAGAAATTATTATTTGATGTGTTTTGATTAACGAAAAAATTATTAGTTCATACTTTGGTAAAACTTAAGATTCATCCAACGTTACCGTGGCGTCAAAGTGGTCAAAATTAGAACAAAAATACATATAATTGGATCACCTTCACAACTAATGGGATTCCGGGTCTTAATCGTACAAAGATTATACTGAAAGTAAATACCAGTGAAATATCATACTATAAAATCTCGACATCCGATCGAATAATCTCAATTTTATTACTTAAGAAGGAGGATTTTTATGGCGAGGCTCTCAATTGTTTCATTCTCTGGACTCTCTTGATTTTCAATAAAATTAAAAGTAGGAATTAATATATTTTTTTTAAATCTTCTCTAATCTAACTAATCAAGCAAACAATCGGGTAATTAGCTTTGGCTCCCTCATTTGTTATACTCTCGCAACAAATGTTGCTAAAGAGAGTATTATAGTTTTGTTCACATAACGGTTGTTTGTAACACCCAAAACTAAACGAGTTAGATATAGGGTTATATATACCAAAGTGATCAGGGTGAAGAGTGGAGTTCAAATCCGAATGTCTGTCTGTCCGTCCGTCCGTGTGTGCAAGCTGTAACTTGAAATTTGTAACTGTAAATTTGGTATGAAGGATCGCACTATGAAGGGGCATATTTGGATGTAATTTTTTTGGGGAAGTGGGCGTGGCCCCGCCCCCTACTAAGTTTTTTGTACATATCTCGCAAACCAGTCGTTCTGCTCACCTCCCATACAAAAGTTAGGTTGAAAATTACTAAAAGTGGGTTAACTCACTAACGAAAAACGTCAGAAACACTAAATTTCACATAAGAAATGGCAGATGGAATCTACACTCAGATTTTTTTACAAAATGGAAAATGGGCGTGGCGTCGCCCACTAATGGGTTATAGGTCATAGGTTTTTAAGGCCCCATATATCGAACACGAGGACCTCGGTGCTTCTAACCTAATATTATGGTTATATATATATATATATATATGACGAATATGTGGGTCAAATTGTGTATTATATATTATATAAATAAAGTTAAATATATAAATTGCGAGAGTATAAAATGTTGTTTTTATTTAGAAACACCTCGTAATTGATCTTTTCAAACGAAGTAAAAATAAGTGTAGAATAGAAAGTGGCAAGCCCCATATATCCAATCTAAGTGTAAGATAACGGTTTTATTGGTTCTCAAAGCTACTTCAAATAACAAAATCACGGGAGGAAAATATTGTGAGTTTAAAATGTAAAGCAGAATCACTGTAATAGCGTCAGAAGAGTGGAAGACCCAACAAAAACAGATCCTACGGAATGAACTTCATCAAATCAAAGTGGAATCCTAGAATTAAGTTCCAGAAGTATTTATGCTTCATTTAACGGACCGTGGTCCCAAATTTTCAAAGAGAAAGACCCTATGGAATGAACTTCATTAAGTCAAAGTAAAATTTTAAAATTAAGTTCAAGTAATACTTATAAAACCTTTAACGGACCGTGCTCCCAAATCAGGTACACACTTTGAAAACCAAAATTTTTTCAAATAAATAAATATTAGACCACTACAGACTAATTTCACAGCGGTTGGTTTCTAAGTATAATACAAATATGGCTATCTATACATCTCTAGATATATATATATTAAAGACCATTTGTTGCTGAAAATGAGCAAAGGCATTCCCGACATATCAAGAATACGAGACATAATTTGCTTAAAAATCATCAACCACTTGTCATTTTAGCGTGACAGTTTTGTCATTTCAAGAAAAATGGTGTGCATCCGGTCAACACTATCTAACTAGTAGATAGCCATCATACTAATGAACTGCCATATACGAGTAGCAAGCGTCAAATGGCGTTCACACCGCTAAGAAAATAAATATTCAGATATTTGCAAGTATTTATAGTATATTGATATGGTTGTGTGTGCAGTTGCTAATTCGTGGCGTTGTTATTAGTTAGTTACATGCGGAAAATCATGTAAAAATTCGCATTCATTTGACCGTCAAATGTGTGTGCGTGTGTGTGTACACATGCTGAGCGCCAAAAATATTTAATGCCTGCTTGCAAACGATTTAATTGCCAGAATTGATGCTAAATACCACAAGTGAGAATGTTAAAAGTCGACAAAGCGGAAAACTATAGCTTGTGTTGTACAACACGCTTTCATACTTAAATACATTTTTTTCTTTTTTTTTACAAACATATGATGAATAATTTCTTTTAATTTTCTTTTATTTTTAATTTTTAATTTTTTTTTTAATTTTTTTTTTGAATTTAGCCGGCGGCATTAGCGTTAATATTAACCGTAAACAATGCAAAATTGTGCCAAACAAAAGTTCAAATACAATACTTAATAATAGCAAAACAAGTAAATCAGGAAAATTTGTTACACATTTGTTGTTATTTTTGTTATTTTCACTCTCGGCTATTTTTGCACAATGGTTATACGCATGAATACAAACACACACACACACACATCCACTATATATTTGACTATTTGAGCGTGCTGCTGTTATTGTTATTGTCTGCTGTCACTGATTGTTTGCAATTTGTTTTTTTTTCTTTCATTGTCTGCTAGTACTCGTGTGCAAGTGCCAAGTTTCATTCAAGAAAACGCCGGAGATTATAGAATCCCCCCCACGAGCTCATGTGGTTCGTTTACGTCGACGACCGACCCCTGTGCATCCCTTCTGTGCCAATAAACAATAAGTTTTTGGAACATACACATATGTACTTATGCATATACGCATGCCATATGGAATCATTGCAATTAATCAATCTCAGCGGTTCGTTAATTTTATGCGTTTAATACTCCGTTCCGCTGCATGCTGTTCCACAGAGGACTCGGATTTATAAATATAAAGAATTTATTTTTTGACTAAAATATGCGCTTATTTATATTTCCAGCTGTGCCCTTTAAATAGACAATTTTGTTGTATAAAAAAAATATTTAAATGGATTACTTTTAAAATCGATATTTAATTGATAAGAGAAAGAGAGATATGGAAGGAAGTTTAGTTTCGAATGAGAATGTGAATCATTTAAACCATACTTTACGAGTGTTATTTTACGATATAATCGTTTGTTTTTATCGCTAGACTAGATCTCTAAAAGAATCATCATTGAAAACTTGGATAAGAGTAAGGAGTAAGAGAGTAAAGTTACTCTCTATGCCTTCAGAATACCAAATAGGTAATTAGTATTAGTTTTTTCTAAGCCCAATGACAATGGGAACTTAATGCTTTTTATACATGGATTATTCAAAATTTTATCAGTTTTGAAGTTTCATTGGCTCTCTACAGAATACAAATTCACAGGAATCCAACAAATCGAACACCAAACTGTAATAAAATTGATGGAATACTCTGATCTGTAGATCAGATTCGATATTATTGTGAACTCCTCCGTAACAGAATGCGTTAAAATGTAAAATTATAAAGAAAACTTCTTCTAAGTCAAGCACTACTTGTTCGAGTATGTCAATAAAACATTTAGAGCCCATTTTTCTAAAATAAATTATAAAGAAAACGTTGAGTAGAAAACGTAGAGGACCCCATGACCACGAACGAATTTTAGCAGGACGGTACTACTTGAAGTTGGCTGCTGATCGCAAAAGTGAAACTAAAACAACATAAAAATGCGAAAAAATGGTATGGAAATATAATAATGTTGTAATGTTGGAACACATTGTATATTTCTTATATAGATTTACGGTATACAAAAGTGGGATTTAAGCTAATTAAAAAACGATACAATTTCAGGCGCTTTGGAAAGTTTGTCAAACCAATTGGGAGACTACAAGTGTTTTAAAAATAACAGTCACAAGAATTTCAAGAGATTTTATCATTGTCACCAAAAAACGCTGGCCGCTAACGTGACAACTGACAAAAGCAACAATTTGTAACAGAAACTGACTATGACAAAGTAGCAGATATAATTCACCACAGTCTCTATAAAGGATTTTGATTTGAGGCAAATCGCTGAAGATCGCTATATCGGGTTAGAAAAACTGCGAATATGAAATGGCGGAATCGAAAATGTTATAGGAAATCTATGAATTGAAACTAAATAAAATCAACCTGAAATTGTTTACTGTTGAAAATATGTATGAAAGAATCTGAACCCAACTATAGTGTAAACATGGAATAACGAGGTCCAAAACAACCTGAAATGTGTTTAACATTTGTATATGTGGTACAACTTATAGAAATCAGTTGATCTCTGAATTGCGATTGCGTGAAGATCATAACTTCGATCAACATATCCACCGAAATCAATCTAAAAATGGATAAAGACATAAAGATTATATGGCGTATTTGTCAGCACTTCTTTGAGAATTCGGAGAACCACTGTACAGGGTATGACTTTCAATGGACAAAGATAAACAAGTAAAGTCATCTTACTTTTTGAACACATTTCGTTTAAGAGTTCAAAACATAAAATATAAACTCAGATTTGAATTTCGAACTCTTAGCACAATGATAAGCACTTTCTGACTTTTATAATAATAATGAGAAGCAAAATTATATTGATGTTTAAAATTTTTGTTTATTAAATTCTATCATGATATTTTAAAATATTCAAAACTCACCGTCCACGATGCGTTCCCTAGTCTTTGTGTATTTGCTTTCTGGAGCAGGTGGTTGTTGCTTTTGTTGTGATTTTTCTGTTGCCGTTTTAGTCGCTGTGGCGGCGCTCTTTTTCTTTATAGAATTTCTGGGTGATGACATTTTGCTTTATTTTCAATTTTTTGTTTTTGTATACTCTACTCCACAGCGGAGATTTATTTATTTATTTTCTTTTTTTTTTGTGTTAATGATCTCTTTTTCTTTTTGAATACTTAATTTTGCTTATTTTGTCGTTTAATGTTTTTCTTGAAATTTTCGATTCAGTATTTGTGTTGGCGTTTGCTATGAAAAAAAAAATAAATGCGATTTTTTTGAATTATTATTTTTGTGTTTTTGAAATTTTTTGCGATTTTTTAAATTATTAAATTATTATTATTAATATATAATATATTTTTTTATATCGTTGACACTTTTGACATAAGGACGAATGCTTACAAATGCTTACTTATTTATTTATTATTTTACTTTTATTGATGTTTCTTAAAAATTTGTGATATTTTTACTTTTTTTCAATTATTTAATTATTTTTTTATGATTTTTTATATATATTTTTAATATTTTTTTTGTATTTTTAAATTTTATTTTTGGTTTTGCAAAATAAAATCTTCGCTTGTATTAAATTTAGCATTTGCACACCGTATTTATAAAATTAGAACTGAGATATGTATATATGTATATATATATGTATGTATATAAAATATGCGGCAAGTCCGAGTAAAAGGAGGGCACCGTTAATTCAACACGCTAATTGTGTCTCCCACCATTTGCGCTCTATGTGCCACCACACCTTTGATACATATTTACACTTACATAGGTATATACCAATGTATGTGTATGAGGGTTTAAGCTAATTAATGCACTAACGACATTAGCGCACATTCATATATACTGAGACACATATATTTCAAATTAATTGCATATTTTCAACACCACCAACACAAAGGACACTAGACGCGCTTACGCACGCACACACCAACAAGCACATTATCACATGCAATGCATTGCATTTTAGTGTGGCCTTAACCGAATTGCAATTGACGAATTTCAAGTCACTTGTGTAAAATAAAAGCAGCGATTTTGGCAAGTGAAAATCGTATAAACACCACCACTAACTACACACACACACCTAAACTCACGTAAATATATATTTTTCATAGGCTTTTCTTGTGCATAATTTATTTTATGCCCATACATATGTAAATATACGTAGAGACCGCTATATGTGCATGCGTTTGTGCATAAATTCTGTTCGTGGTGTTGTTGTATTCTTGCTTTTTGATTTGAACTTGAACTGCTCGCCTTCAAAATTTACAACGCGTTGCCAAGATTTCACTCACATCCAAAATAAAAATAAGCATTTTATAAATAACTTCACAAATTTTCTGCTTGAAATAAAATTAAACGCCTTTGGTGTTGTTGTGATTTAACTGTGATTTTTTTAAAATTACATTTTATTTGATAACCTGCTTTAACTTGTTATTTTTTTAATATTTTTTATATTTTTTTAAATTTTCATTCACTTTTCGCATCACTTTTTTCTAATATACCAACTTACAAAAATATAAAATACTTTTTTTTATTTCAAAACTATAATTTTTCAATAAACAGTTATTTTTTTAAACGTAAAATAATATGCCGTTATTAGATAGCACTTTTTCTACAAAATTCTTCCGTGGTATTAAGCGCGCCCGCTTGGCAATCACAGTGTTTAGCGGCTGCCTGTTTCGAAATACGAATTTACGAAATTTTATGCGTATTCCACTTTTCGCGATCGAGCATCGCACATCGACAGTTTCTCGGATTTTCGTGAAAGGAAAACGGTGAGCATCTAATATCGCCCTTGAATATGTGAAATAATGATTTTTGTAAATAAAATACATTGAAACAATATTCGATTCGAATTTTGCTCATCATACAAAACCACATACTCGTATGTATAGCGCTCGGCGTATACTCTCTCACGCTCACGCTCTTTCGGTTGCATGTCTACGTGGGTTGAAATGTTTGCAGAAATATATACATTCAACTATGTGTACCCTCAGTGGGTGTGATCGTTTGTTTGCTGAAATTCGTTTTAATTTCATGACGTCGCATATAGTGGTCCAGTTTCCAGGTTAAATAAACATTTTGTCATGTCTGCAATTGCTTTCGTTGATTAATGGACATGGCGCATGTACCACTCACAACGTTTATTTAATCGTTCTGATTCATTGTAGTCGAAAAATGTTGTCCGACATGAAATATAGTAGGTGCATTTCCAAGGATTACTGGGGCGTATGATTTACTTACTTCTTGAAAATGCAGTTCAGATACCAGGTTTATCCATCTCTACGACATATGTAATTAGAGGGAAGCCAAGATATTGGGTTGCACATCGCTACTCCGACGTGATATTTTGGAATTTTATTTCCATAACTTCATAATACCCCTCTCGTAGAAGCCCACCTCCTCATTTGCGAAGAGCTCGGACAGCCACTTTTCACAAGCCTTTTGAGTTCAACTTTACACCACCAAGGGCGTTCGCCATGGACAGGAACACGTGATAATCACTTGGCGCTATGTCTGGGATATACGTTGGTTGCGATAAAACCTCCCATCCGAGCTACCGTAGCTTCTGACGAGTCTTCAACGAATGGTGTGGTCTGGCGTTGTCCTGGTGGAACACTACACCGTTCCTGTTGACCAATTCTAGAAGTTTCTGGTCTTTCGTCTGCTTCAAGCGGTCCCGTTGTTCGCAGTAGATGTTAGAATTAAGCGTCTGGCCTTATGGGAGCAGGTCGTAGTGGATGATACCCTTCCCAGCCCACCAAACACACAGCAAAGCCCTTCCTGGCCGTCAATGCAGGCTTGGCCACTGTTTAGGACGATTCACCGGCCTTCGACCACGACCGTTTTCGCTTGATATTGTCGTATGTGATCCATTTTGCGTCGCCAGTCACCATCTGCGTCAAAAATGGGTCGAGTTCGTTCCGTTTCAGCAGCATATCGCAGGCGTTGATTCGGTCCAGAAGGTGTTTTTTGCATCAAGACATGCGGCACCCAAACATCAAGCTTTTTTGTGTATCCAGCCTTCTTCAGATGGTTTAAAATGGTTTGGTGACCAACTCCCATCTTCTGGGCGATGTCACGAGATGCCACATGCAGGTCTAACTCGATGTTTTCCATGATTTTATCGGTATTCGTCGAAACCATTCCTCCGCAGTTCGAAGTGATAGAGTACCATCCCCCAAAACACCATTAATCTCACGGAAGGTTTTTCTAGCGGATTAGTCTTTAACGAAGGAAAAATTCAAAATAGCGCGAATTTAGGCGTTAGTCCATGTTTACACATCTATAACTTTTTGACTCAATATCCAAACTAATCAGGCATAGCGTTGTTTTGTAGGTTATGTCAAGACCTTTCAAAGATGTATAGTATTGGCAGATATGAGCTCTGTAGCGCGAAATTCAAAAGACTAAAAGTCGGAAGGGAGATATTTGCCAACCTAATGTATATATTTCGTCTTATATATTATATATAGAATGTAGAAATTTTCAAGAATTCTTTAACACTTTACTATAGTAAATTCTATAGATACTAATATCTCAAGATCTTCAATGAACAATGTAAGTATGTAAATAAAATTTAAATGAAGATATAAATTTTATGTACAGAGCGGTTTACATATCTCTCCATGGCATTAGTTGATCGCACTGATGGTCAAGAATTTAGTATTGTTGGGTGGGCGCTGCGTTATTTTTTAATTGGCCTCCGGCAGTATCATGGACGTTTCCAAAGCAAAAATAAAATACAAACAACACATAAAAAGAATATAAAAACTATAAATTTTCTCGCGTTTGTATATAAATATATGAGGTGCATATGTATGCCGGAGATACATCACTCTTAGCATTTGTTGTTAATGAAATTTAAAACATTAAAATAAAATTTTATGATTTTGAAAATATACAAGCATACATACAGTATATACAATTTATGGAGGCACCGATTTAATAGATCTACAACGCCTCGCGCCCAATCTCATTTGATTTACATAGTATTTCGCAGATGAAAGTGGAATCCATTCACTTAATTTTGAGTTCTAACAATTGAACGTTTTTTTGTTTTCTTTTTTGACAAAAACGATTATAAAACATCAAACCAACATCGGTTATTTCTAGACTTTCTCAAGATCGGTTCAAGCCTAAACTGTTAACTGAAAATGTAATATTGCAAACAAGGGAACTGAAATGTCTAAAACTATTTCGACCACTAAGATATTATCAATGTGGGATATTTCTTTTCATACTCGTCCACACAGAAGGAACAAATATATTGATTAATTTTTCTAAAAGAGTTGATAATGTACAGATTACTGCAATACACTTCTGTTAAACTTTTTCCAATTGATTTTCAATGGGGTCATGATCTTCCACACTGTTGCTATAATCCGTAATCTGTGATAAGTACCGAATGAACACGAAGAGAAAAGTAAAATCGCCATACTCCAAAGTAGTAGAAGTGTCATTGCACCGCCGTATATTCTATCCTATCGCAGAATTGTCTGCTACAGCTCTGTCTAAAATTAATCGCGTACATATATAAATATATATTCATAACGCAAAATATATACAAAAATATATATATAATATATAAAATATAATATATAAATATTCGTGTGTAGGACATTTGTGTTGAAAGGTGAAATGTTTTGTCTTTGAGGATGGAATAATAATATGTGACAATGTCACTGGCTCGACTTATTTTCAATAAAAAAAGATAAGTAAACAAAAAATATTGTTTTTAAGTATTTAAAATATTCTGAAATACTCTTTGGCAACCAATCAGCCAAAATACATATTATTACAAGTAAGGAAGGGCTAAGTTCGGGTGCAACCGAACATTTTATACTCTCGCAATTTATTTATTTAACTTTATTAATATTATATGCTACACAATTTGACACACATATTCGTCATATATATTGTATAAAGTCCATTGAAAGTTGGAAACCTTAATATTAGGTTAGAAGTACCGAGGTCCTCATGTTCGATATATGGGGCCTTGACAACCTATGGTCCGATTTCGGTGATTTTTAGAATGGGGCTGCCACACTATTAACATAGTATTTTTGCAAAGTTCTGCGCCGATATCTTCACTAGTACTTACTTTATATATTGTAAAGTAAACGATTCAGATTGTCTTCAAAGTTGTGGTATATAGGAAGTAGACGTGGTTGTGAAGCGATTTGGCCTATTTTCACAACATATCATTGGGATGTAAGGAAAATATTACAAACCAAGTTTCATTGAAATCGGTCGAGTAGTTCCTGAGATATGGTTTTTGACCCATAAGTGGGCGACGCCACGCCCATTTTCCATTTTGTAAAAAAATCTGAGTGCAGCTTTCATCTGCCATTTCTTATGTGAAATTTAGTGTTTCTGACGTTTTTCGTTAGTGAGTTAACCCACTTTTAGTAATTTTCAACCTAACTTTTGTATGGGAGGTGGGCGTGGTTATTATCCGATTTCTGTCATTTTTGGACTGTATAAGGAAATGGCTAAAAAAAACGACTGCAGAAAGTTTGGTTTATATAGCTCTATTGGTTTAGTAGGGGGCGGGGCCACGCCCACCTTCCCCAAAAAAATTACATCCAAATATGCCCCTTCATAGTACGATCCTTCATACCAAATTTTATTTCCATAGCTTTATTTATGGCTTAGTTATGACACTTTATGTGTTTTCGGTTTTCGCCATTTTGTGGGCGTGGCAGTGGTCCGATTTTGCTCATTTTCGAAAGCAACCTTCCTATGGTGCCAAGAAATAAGTATGCCAAGTTTCATCAAGATATCTTAATTTTTACTCAAGTTACAGCTTGCACAGACGGACGGACGAACGGACGGACAGACAGACATTCGGATTTGAACTCCACTCTTCACCCTGATCACTTTGGTATATATAACCCTATATCTAACTCGTTTAGTTTTGGGTGTTACAAACAACCGTTATGTGAACAAAACTATAATACTCTCTTTAGCAACATTTGTTGCGAGAGTATAAAAATTGATGGTTTCACGATTTGGTTGCTTCTCAATATTATTGTCATCTTATTAAACTGAAAATTTTTGGACTAATCACAACAAATGGTTTTCCAAAAGTAATTCCGTAACTTTATTGAAACTAATCACCCTTATATTCTTTATGTAACATTTTTCGGAGTTTTTACAAAGTTTAGCTTTATTCATTTCATGCATTATTTATTTCCAGATCGTATAATTTAATGAATTTAGAAGGTTTTTGATCATTGAAATTATTATTCATAATATAAAGTCATTCATCAAAGGAATGGTTAACAGATAATTAGTTCCATACACTAAACAAAAAAATTCCCAAAATCATTTCCAATTTATATTTTTGATAAGTGGGACCAGTTATGGTACATATTAGACCAGTTCGGTGAAGATAGTTTAAAATTAACATCTATTTGTCCCAATATTCGCAAAATTTAGCGTCATACATAATATATATATACACATAAAATATTTTAAATAAGTCAAAGCAGCGCACAAACAATCCCACACGTCCCTCAAATCACGGTTGGGCCGTCGGCAAAAGAGAGGAAGTCACACGACCCATTGCGCGCAAAGTGGGCGGTGCAGTGGTGCTAGTGACACCCGTTATACGACATCGATGTGTTGAAAGAAGGCAACCGAATTTTAATTTCTATATACACATGTTTGTCTTTGCACCTTCGTGAAGATGTTGTGGTTCTGGCACTCTTGATTATCAAAAATCAAAATGACAACTCGTAACTCAGTCGGCAAATCTTCTTTCTTCTTGAGGTGGCAGCCTGGTTCTTAACCAAGATCTCCTTACCTCTCTAAACAACTGAATTATGTAAATTAGCTGCTACCCAAGACCTTGTCCTGACTCGTGGTAGTACAGACCTCGTACACCAACTTAATGAAGTAAATAATCACCAAGTTTGGGGAAAGTGGATTCAATTCCTTCCGTGGATTCTTTTTAGAATTGATATGAATCTTTTTTCTTATATATAGTTCTCTATGACCACCCTGTATTATTCCGACATTTATACTTTCTTGCAAACATGTACGTATATTGTTATATTTTGGTCCTGCCTTAGTATTTTCGAATGATTATTTTTAAAAGAGTATTTTAGTAGAGAGCAACTGCCAAAAATATTGGCTGCGGGTGGCAGTTGACTTAGATTTATAGGCCTACCGTTTAAACACTTATAGATACGTATTTATCTCTATATTATAAATAGGAAAAACTTGTATACGGGCATTGATTTTCATTTATTGAGAACGGAGAAAGGAAGTGATCACAAATTAGCTTTAATCATCTAAAATAATAATTTTTAGTTATGAAAATTGGATACTTCTATACCAGGATATGAAACATAAAGTTTGAAATTGTTTGAATTCAAAACCTTTTCCCTTTTCTTTTTCGTCTAATTTAAAGAATGCTGTTTGACATCGTGTGGTACTGGACTAATGAACAAGAATGTATCTTACGCCCTTTCTTCATAAAATTACCAAATTATCAGAAAACTTTTTACCAGCTACCATAAATTTTATCTTAATGACTGTTATGGAAATGAGTATGATAGACTTTACAGACCAATGTCCCTTAGTCTCTTTAAGTCAAATTTACTGGCCTAAAATAGACAATGATATGACATATTTTCTGTACGATGTGTTTCCACTGCCTCAAGAAAAATATTTTAAATGTGATAAGTTGTCTATTTAAATTTCAAAATGATTAAGAAATGATATTACATAAATTGCAATAAGATTAAGTACAGATGTCATTAACTTTGACATAGTGATAACTGGTATTAATGAGATTGACAAATAAAAATATAAAGGAAAGACATTTTTCTGATTAGTACTGAGTACCTATCTAGAATATGATTGCATTACCTTTTTCACTATAAAAGAAGTTTTTATGAACTTCGCGAAGCTTCATTGGTCAATTAGTACCTATAATGGTAGTGGTAGAGTCAGTCATTAGTTGAGTGACACAATTTAAAATAAATACTCACAACTAACTAAAAATACATCAAGTGATCTTATAATATTAATGTCAGCATTTTTCTTAAACAATACACATACGAATGAGCCTTCATATGATAAACAGATATAGCGCATATACGAGTATATTAGATGGTTCCCTTGTATTTATAGATTATTATTATTATGTATTTCTCACAGTCAGCCAAATGAGAACAATCACATTAGCAGCATTTCAATAAGATTAACTTGAGCAAATCGCCACTGACAGCCTGACAAAGTATATATCAGTGATGATGGCAGATTTTTGTCTCGCTTAAATTTGTTATTCTGGCAGATAATTGCAGAATGCGAAAAAATACCGCAATAAGGCGGGTCGATATTTAGCTTTGTTTACATATTTATGGCTTTACATATCACTTTTTGTGATGTTTTAAAAATTGGAGAAATAATATTTTTTTAAATATATTCCAAAAGGCAGACAGACATCTAGGGAGGCATTAATCCAGTCTACTAACTACTGAGTATCGTAAAACCCATAATTTTATAGTGTATACTCATATATCTGTATGTATGAATAGCGAATATCAATTGTACTCATTGTAGATATATATTTTTGAATTAGAACAAAAGCGATCCAACCTAACCAGCAGATTTATTGCAAATATGCGCACATATCTCAATATCTAGATAAATACAAAAATACAGCACATTTATTTTTGAAAAATACATGTACTTAGCTGAAGACAATTAGAAATAATTTGTGTGTTTATTTTGTTAAAATTTTAAATTTTACTAAATGCTCGTTCATACATATTTACTCGTATTTGTTTTCGTTTGCAGGTGTCACATTGGCAACGAGTACATTTGGGAACTACCATTCACGAGTGACTCATACTTTATGAGTAATTTGTCTAAATAATGGCTAAAGGGGTAAGTTAGTGCGTTATTTTAAGAAAAATAATGTAGATAAGGAAAAAAATAAACAGGGACTTTGGCGTTTTGTGCAAATAATGCGGCAAATACATCTTTCAATTTATAGTACGAGGCGTTAACAGTTAGTAAAATAAGTATAGTAAAGTATATAATTACCGTTTAAAGTAGTCTCATGAGTTTATACAGTTAAAATTCATACCCAATGTAAATAAGTTGCCATAAACGAGAAACTAGAGAAAAATATTGCCAGCTGGTTTGAGTGATCTACATATGCATAGAACCAAATAGAGGACATGAACACGCCACTTTCTTAAAAAATTTAAATAATTTTTAAAATTTTATAGCCTTATTTGAGACATCTCCACGGTCTTTTCCCTGATTGGTCTCGTGATACCGATCAATTTGATATACATAACTCTATATTTATATATACATATTAGCTTCAGGTGTTACAAACAACCGTTATATGAACTAATATTATTTTATATTATTAAAGCTCTCATTTATGCTAACCGAAAGTTTTTATATACATTCAGAAAGTTTACATTTAAGCTTTTATAATTTAAAATTTTTAAAGCTTCTTATATAGACTATGGAGAAAGCTTTCCAAAAGTTTGCCGTTTATAGCAAGAGTATTATAAGAAGCACACTGCTGTTGAAAATAAAAACACACTGTGGTTCATTCGACCTTTTTAAAATCCATGAATATTAGTAACGGTTCATAAGTCTTTTATCATGCCCGTCACAAGAGAAGATTTAGAAGACAATCTCTTAGTATTCAGCCATGTAAGTTAGTTTTCGGAAAAATCATACGTTTATTACCAAAGAATGCTAACAGAGATTTCTGTTAAAGTTTTTATGAATTCCTTAAGGCCGAATTCCTTATCAATAGCTTCTACCTACTTTAGCATCCCACTTGAATGGGTACCCGGTCACTACGGAATCGTTGGAACTGGCAAGCGGACAAGCTTGCAAAAGAGAGTACGCAGCCCATGGTCCACTTGTGCACGAGCGCTGGACTTATAGACACCGCATGAGCTCGCCAAGCGCTGGACAACAACCAGCAGCCGCAGTGGAACGTAAAAGGTTCTTTGAACTACTTTGTCTTAGCAAGATTCATGTTGGCCCTATCATAGGTGCTCACTGCACACTGTCCGATAGGTACACGTGCGGTAAGACTAAGGATCCTGGCAAATGCAAGCCGACAAAGCATTTTGAAGGAAGGCGAGGTGGAATCATCTAACCATTTCCTCCTGCAATACCAACGTTTTCCCAATTGAGATTGAAACACCTTCGTAGGCACACCTTCGGTGAACCTAGCGAATTGGATATAATTGACACTAGTCGACTCGAAAAATTTGTAATATGTAGATTCCAAGCACTTTGTAGAACCGTGATGGTCTTTCTGATCCATCCAAATGAGAATTTCTGCAAATACAGAGATCTGCCTTTTAACCTAACCTAACCTAATCTAAAGCCGAATTAACAAAACTACCCGAAACTCGTATATATTGGAGTTTAGGTGGTCGCGAATTGCTGAGAATGAATAGTCAACTTAGAAATAGCTAATATAACCTAAAAGCGAGTAACAAGCTCTAAAAACTTCCTGACATGAAAGCAAATGTATGGTTGGCGGAAAAGTGGACCGTAGACCTATAGTCCAATACTTGAAAAATATATATTTTCTTTACAATCATGATTCATATCCATAATTAATTTTGAAAGTAACTTTAGGTTTTATTTGAACTATTGTTATTTTGCTAAATTTCTAACGGATTTTCGAACTTATAAAATAATTTTAAAATCATACATATATACAGCAAGTACATCACAAGTATTTAAGTACAAAGTTTTACTTTTATACAATTACAAACATATATAGTACATAAATTTAGCTAGTTTTTTGGAGTTTGTATGTTGGCAAGAACGGTACATAATAAGTCCACTTCCATCTAAAAAAATAATATAAATTAATTGAAAAATATTTTCATATACCATATTCAACTGTACATACTTCCTTAAAGTCTCCATGCCCCATGGGAAATCATAATCAGTAGCGGTGCCATCATTAATATTCGCATCGCCAAGCGGCATCTCATTGGCCCATTCGATGAGACCACGCTCCTCAGCAGTGCCTGCGAACGAATTGAATTAATGTATATACCAATGACATTTATAAAATATAATTAATGGAAACATACCTGGAATAATATTATCCAAGAAGCAGCCCAGCAAACCACCCACAAGAATGGTGGTGCCCAACAGCACCGAAAGCGTTGAGTCAACCGTTTCATTTCCAGTATTAATAGCGCCCGGATGTTCTTGCATCCACTTACACAAGACCATGGGAAAGAAAATCGATAAGCCAATAATGTAGAGGTTACGTGCCGAACGCAGGTCCACATATTGCAAGGTAGAAAGTCCAAAAGCTATAATCATGCCAAACATAACGCAAAAGATACCACCCACAACCGAATCGGGTATCATTATGAATACAGCACCAAATTTGCCAATTACACCTTGCACTATCATTATCAGAGAGGCCCACTGTATGACACGACGGGAACCGACCTGCAATTCTCCGATAAATGCAACATGATTTATATTTAACTTTAGATGCTGTTAAAGACAAACCTTTGTCACTCCAATGGCGCCCACATTTTCACCAAAAGTATTTGTGCCGTTGCCAGCGCCCCATATACCGGCAAGCACTGTGCCGAGACCCTCTGTGCCAATACCACGATTGATGGCATGCAGCGGCGGAGAGTGTGCACCGGACATTTGAGATACGGTTGGATAGTAACTGAGCGACTCCACGGTACACGCTAAAACGCCCGCCAACATGCCCAAAACACCTGATAAAGTGACAGACGGCAGACCGAACTGGAAGGGATAAGGTACGTAGAACCATTTGGCATTGGTCAACACCTTTAAGCGCACATCTGTACGTGAGGGATGTCCCTCTTCGAAAACATTTGTCGCTGTTAGTATACCGCAGAGACCCCACATTATAGCAATCGTAAGGAGCACCTAAAATTTATAAAATTTAATGAAAAAAAAACTTTAAGAATAAACAGCCTCTTACTCACCGGAAACATTCGGAAAAGCTGGAAGTTGCGTACTTCAATACCATGGCCTTTGCGATAAGCTGGGAACGGTATAGACACATTCGCCATTATCTGCGAGAACAACGTTAGCATGGCTGTGGTACTGCAGAAAAAGCAGAAAATCTTGAAATATAAATATTAAATTATAGGAATCTTTTCACTTCTTACCCAACAGCAATACCCCAATGCTTAGACGCAGTTTCGGCAGCGTGTTCGAACAGTGTTAGACCGACCAACGAAACTGTCGGCACAATTGTCAATGGCGTTACGAAGCGCAGTATTTTTCCCACAAGCCCAGTATAGCCGAGCACAACCTGCACTAACGCCGACACTGCGATCGCACCCGACAACTCACGCATACGTATCTGCCACAATTCCACACGCTCATCCTCTTCCAAGGCGTTAATCTCCTCGACCGGTGGACATTTCCATTGTGGCAATGCGAGAATTGCTAATGTGGGTACCAAAAATGATATTGTACCGCCCTGCACGATCGGCAAGCGTACACCCCAGGTGGCTTGCAGTAGTGTAACGATGCCCGTTACAAATATCATTGTTGATATGATAACACCACGATCGGGATCCTCATCGGACATACAAAGTGCGGGCGTCAAAATGAATGGTATGGAGACGATAGCGCCAATCATGGTCAGATAATGCTGCAACGCCAGGAATATACTCAAATACCATGGCGGATTCTCGTTAATCGCATATAAGAGTTTGGGCTGAGATTTTTCTTTCCCAGGCGGGCCATTGGCTGCAGGACCATTGCTGAGCGGTGGTTGTGGCTAAGCGATTATAAACAAATTAATGTGTTTAATGTAAGAAGTGAGTTTTTTGAAAAAATAATGTTAATGAGCGAATAATTTAGAAGCGCGACCGTTAATCTTATCTTACTAAAAAACGTTCTTATTGTACTTTTTCTAAATATATAAATTGATATCGCGATGTCTGGGAAAAAAGCTTGACGCCAACATCATCTCCATTCGTCGTGATCACATTTTTGTATATTTTATTCCCGTTAAGCATATATTTTAACGCCAAGTTTGAAAGTTTACTTATTACTTTACTAAGACACCGAAACTATTATTTATTTACTTTTCATTGTAATGTATTTTAACAATTGTGTTAAGAATTTATGGATAAAGTCAATTGGCACGTAATTAATATCCAGGGAATGAATACCATTTTAATAATTGTGGGTATTGAATTTTATTTACATTTAATTAGAATTGCTAATTTGATTTGTCGACACATTTTATAATAAGCCAAGGCTTAAATTAAATTTGATTAAACTGTAATTTATGCATTCAAATACAGGGTGTTTACTATACAGCATCGTCGATATAACGATATTGTTTAATAAGAAGGCACACATTAAAAATTAATCAGGTATGATTGATTGGCTGGTTGAGAAGGCTGACCACAAGCAACGGCACATAACCCATCATTAAGCCATTTGTGCTCCCAAGAAATCCCAAGTTAAGTACCAGTTAACATTTAATAAAACTTTTGGGTTTTTTTTTCATTTTAGCTGTCTAATTAAGATTTCAGATTGGATTATGTTAGACTTGAACAATTTCAGTCGTGGCCTATTTGGTGAGACCATCACAAATCTCTTAAGGTCACTAGTCTCAATATCAGACAGTTTCCCTCAGTAGCTAAAGTAGTAAGAGCCACGCCATTGTCATGAAAAACAAGACGGCAAGAGAAAGTACTGAGATGATTTCATCTACCAGACAACTTGGGAAATGAGGATCTCTTGCTGTGGGTGTATCAATCGGATAAAGACTAGTCAGAACATCTAAAACCAGAGGGTGTCATAAGTTAGAGCCCTTAGACAGATTCCCACGATGCAAGTACCATCGGTAACACTCGCTAAGCTTACTCAATTTGAAGCGATGATAGAGCATATGCGCCTCTTGATTGTTTCCACACTTGAGCAGCGCTTTATATAATAAATATAACGTTCATCTGGCGACTTAAAACGTAGATCCAAGGCTTAACTCTTCAATAAGGCGTTATGCGGGTTTCAGAGGTTGCAACCAATTTACAATTTGTTTAATATATCAAGATACATATTTAAACACTACTTTGTGAAATTTTTAATACAAATTCCGAAAACTCAGCAATTGGGACCTCATCTCCCATGACTTGTCCAGAAAAAAGGCCCTTGCCGTGGACAGAACAGCTCAGTATTAGTTCATCCAAAGTCAAAAAATCAAAAATATTTCGATAGTACATGGATAATTCTAGTTAATGAACGAAGGAAAAATTAAAATATTGAAATTTGAATTTTCGGGAGAATTCTAACCAAAAAACTCCCCTTTTTGTTCAAATTTTCGACATATATTATCCGGAAAAGAAATGGTTGTAATAAATATAAAAACAAACCCTTCGTAAATTAACTAGGATAATGTTATTTCAAATATGAGTGCGAATTTGAAAAAACTCACTTCATAAATATTCGAAAAATTGTGTCTACTGACTTATAAAATTGAGCTTAGAGACAAACGCGTTTAAATTTTTGCACTCAAATTGACGTGGCCAGATGGGCGGAACTTCATAAGCTTCTCTTAGAATTTTACTGATCGATTTCCCAGTTTTGGATAATATTTTAAACATATTGTACTTTTTAATAAGACAAAAAAGATTTGTAAAATTTTGCAATTTTAAAATCCACCTAACCCCTTAAGGGACAACTTTTCAAATTGCTTTATTATCGCAATCCATAAGTCATAATGTGGTCGGGTCGGTCCTTAGGGAATTTATTATATTTTTTAAATCACAAGTTTGTTTACCTAATACTTCCATTGAATATAACTTGCATCAACATGAAAACAAAACATAACTAGCGTCATTAACCAGCAGAGCATCGCAGTGCAACCCTATAAATACACCCCGATCTCCATTGAACATAACTGTGTGAGCAACTGTATGTGTGCATTCCCGTGTCTAACACTCATTTATTTAACGAGCTAAAAAATTGACTGCATAAATTAGTGCGCTCGTTGAATTCGACTTATCGATTTGAATAGTAGAATTCATAATTTTTTTTTGTGCTGCTACTGTCACGGCGTTAACACCACCACCGCGTGCTATTTCTGATTAATTGACTCAATCTCGTTGACTTTAATTGATGACTAGCTATTCGTTTGCTGCACTCGTATGTAAACGATATGTGTGTGTGTGCTCTCAAAGTGCACGAGCACACTCGTGGCTTGGTGTCATAGCACTGCACTCGTAGCGCCAATGCATTCTTTGTTGCCTTATTTCAATAATAATAAGACAATAAATTGGCAATTTATTAAGCGTTTGTGAAAGTAAATGGATTTAGGCAATTATACAAATTCATTTATTTATAATCACACACATTAGGCATGTGAATTTATGTTCACAAAGATTACGTCTTAGATAAATAATAATGTTTTAGCCGCTTTAATTATATGTTGATGGAAAATACCGTTTAACGCAATTGGAACATATTTTTATAAGAAATATATATTCACTTGCTAATTGGTTCGTGATGTTCTAGTTCCAATATTAGAATACTAAAGTTGCAGCATAATACAGTGAAACCGTTATAACTGTATTTCCGAACATATTATTATTGTTCAAAAGTTGTTTCCGAAAATTTTTCTCACATAAGAAGGCACATGACTTGTTAACCACAATTTAATACAATGTCTTTAAAATTAAGTTTTTTTTATAATTTGACTGTCACGATCATATCTTTTTTCTTGTTAAAACAAAAGGTTAAAATCATTTAATCTACAGGGGGATTTTAAGCTGTTAAAAATTTATTTCCTGGAATTTGGTAAAAATATAAACATTTATAAATCGCGTAAACTCTTCAAAGAAAAGCGGAGGTGTGCCGATCCCCGCTCTGGAATAGGCGATATGACAGAAACAGGTGAAACAATGTGATGTAACCATGTGATGAAATGTGATTTGTTGTGGTAAGCTTTGAATTATGGCTGAGGTTGAGGTAGACAGTAGGGATGAGCGATATTTCACTACCGGTGATTTTTTCACTGTGATTGAAAAATCGCATATAGCAACTGTGATCAATTTTTGTAAATATCAGTGATTTACAATCGCAATTGCAGTTCAGTAATTTGAGTTCGATCACAGTAGCTATAGAGAAGTTCAGTGCTTTTGTTCAGGCACAATCCACATATAGGAGTTCAGTAATTCTAATTCGATCACTGTAGCAATAACAGTTCGAAAGTAGCAATCACTGTTCAGTGATCACAGAAGCAATTTTAGTTGCGATTCCGATAATGTTGGGCAGGGGCGAACGCACCCTTAACACCCCAAAACCCCCCCCAAGGTAATTGAATTTTTAAATAATAGAATTTAATTCTACATAGTCATTTGAAAAATTGTAATTTGTTGTTTTCAAAGCAATCTTTCTGCCGACGATGTATGAATATGTAAAATAAATGAATACATTAGTCACTAACAGCGTTGCCGTTTTGATACATTTGTATCTTTTTTGATACTTTTTTATAAATTTTGTGATTTGATAATTTTTTTGTTCACAAACGGCCTATTTTGATACTTTTCTGCTGATAGAATTTAATTTTTTGAAACTATGAAAATGTTAAACTAAAAACAAACCTATTGTATCTGGATAGTATTAAAAAGTTGTGGGAATGTAGGCCAATTAAAAAACCCAGAAAAATATAAACTGGACAGAGACATTTTTTTAATTTGCTTCAAAGTAATGAGTTTGCCTTATAACTCTGTGGCTGCTGAACTGGATTTTTTAGATTTAAGGGGAATTGTGAGTCGAAAATGGACTTCTTTTGAAAATTAGTTCTGAACTGAAAAGTCACCAATAAGGTTTCTATTATTTTTTTAGAGTTTATTGTTAATCATAATACAGGAAAACTAAAAACTCATTTATTATGACTTTCAGTTTTCGTTCCATGAGCAAACTGTTGTGAAAAAAATTTAAATTAAAAAAATTATGCTATTTGCAAAAAAATACTTGAGTGCCTTAACTAAAATGTCCATATTTTTAATAAAAACAACCAGAAAAAACTGGTCTGAATTAGATACACAACTTTACTTATTATTTGTTTTTCAAATGAAAATTTTCAAAACAGTGCATCGTTTTTTTAAAGATTGGAGCAACAATCCCTATATCTGTCGCTTCAAGTGAACGCTCGTTTTCCTCACTTCGCAGGCTTAAAACATATTTAAGAAATAAAACTGGAGAAACACGCCTGAAAGGAATGGCTCTCTTGAATATCCATAGAGATATAGACGTGACGGAGGAAGAGATTTAAAATGTTATGGCCGAAAATAAAAGAAGATTAGACTTCAATTTGTAAATAAAATAATGAAACATTGTCTTTTTACCTAAAACCCCCCCCCCCAAATTTTTTTCCTGCGTTCGCCACTGATGTTGGCTACGGTGATTACAAAAGCAGTTAAATGTACCCAAAATTTATTAATTAGTTAATTCAGATTACAAAAGCAGGTAAAATTTGGATATTGTTAAAATTAATAAAAATGTAAATGTAAAAAAATTAAAAAAAAAATGCGGGGTACAAATTCTCATAAATTCGTTTTTTTTTGTTGTGATCGCAATAGCAATATAAAATCACAGTGATTCAAAAATAGCAATATCGCTCATCACTAGTAGACAGCTATGTTGGCATAAGTTTTGTAACCTTTTCAAATTTCTTAGGCATGATGCGCGCCTCACAAAGCCTCTAAACGACGTTAATTCCAAAGAGTTGCTCAAACAACTCTTTTTACACCAAACGTTTACCCCTTATAGCATATATCATATAATCTTAATCTAAAATGTTATAGACCATTCAAATAAGAAGAAAATGTAGATTATATCTATGTTTTGGATATTTTAGTAACTATATCCTGTAATTAATAATATGTTTTGAAAATTATTTTTTTGAATTTCCCAAGAAAATATTTCGATTTTGAAGGCTCACTTCGAACTTCCATAACTCGAACTTTTATAACTCTAAGATCTTCATAACTCGAATTTTTGAATTTGCAATAGCGTTTAGAAATCAAATTTTAGACAAATTTCCTTCCATAATTCAAACTTCTGTAACTCGAAGTTCTCCATAACTCGAACTCTTAAATTGGCAATAGAAGTCAAATTTCATAAAAATTTCCTGCCACAAGTCGATCAGTTTTCGACCAGGGCATAACATTTTACTATCGAGGCAAAATTTTAAAAGAGTCCCTCTATATCGTATGGAGACGAACAAAAAATACGATATTACAGGGTGATACAGAGGTCAAGAGCCAAACAATAGCAAACTGCAACCAACAAAATTGCAAAATCCATGTTTTAATGTCTTTATATAAAACTTTTTGCGAAGTGAATAAAATAAAACTGTGTAGAATTCTATATCATACAGCTTTTTGAAAAATTGTGAGTTTTAATGAAAATTATATAACTCGAAGTCTCTATAACTCGAAGTTTTTTTGTGGATTATGGTGATTCGAGTTAGTGAAGTTCCACTGTATGTTATAAATATTAGCTGATTTCGAACTGCAAAATTTCGAGAGTGGCAAATCGAACAAGCAATTACTGGAAAATGCTGCTATAATCAAGAAGAAATAATTTAAAATTTCTTTTAAGTTTTTGACAAGTCAGCAGAACCGAAAAATAGTGAGCAGTGAAGTGTGCAATTAAAGAGAACTATTAATATTTTTATTAAAATTTTTGAGTTATCAAACGTGGTTATATGTATCTTGTCACCAACTCATTTCTTGGAAGGTTATTTAATTTTTATGTATTGCAGGACATCAAATGCAAAGCCCCACGGATCAGGGGGAGTCACAGAGGCTTTTTTGAAGTAGAAAGGTATAAGAAAATATAAAATATTCTAAAAAACCTCACATAAGGGTGTCCACGAAAGACGTCGTCTTTATTAACATGTCGAAATTGTTTTTTATTAAACATAATATTCTGTTAAAAATTGTATGCATCGAACACTATAAATGTTCCTAGCGGAAGGGCCCGAAAGAGAAGTCTGTCTTCATTTAGCTTAATATTGTTTTATTTAAACCCTAAACAAATAATTATAAAGCAGCCCATTGAAATCTATATATCAAAAGGGATTGCCAAGTGAATGAGTCCGCCCGGAGATTTTATGAATTATTTTAGTTTCTATTGATGTAGAAAGATCAAATTATAAAATGTGCATTATTTTCATTTTAAGACGACATTTTTTCTGCATTCCCGAACAATTAAAGCTCTGCTCAACACTTTCCAGTCTGCGGTGGTTTACTCAAGCTGAACACAATTATTATTATTGTTGTATTGGATATTCGATCAAATTTCGCTTGAAGAATCAATTAATCAATTCTGTCGATATAATTGTCAATTGCGCGCATTTTTATAAATATCAAGATAAATATACATATATTTATGGAAACACATATTGGGATTTCCTTTTTCTGGAATTCAACCACATTGTTTTTAAAAAAGATTTCATAAGACACGTTTAAAGTTTTAACTCTTAAAATTAAATATGGATAAAAATTAGATTTTAAATATGGATAGGCGATTTTAATTTTTTTTTGTATATTTTACGTCTCTTATATACAATGTGTAGTAGTACATACAACATATGCCAGACAAAAGTCTGCCACCAAAATAACGAAGCACGTGCAATAAACGGTAACAATTAACACTTATTTGAGTAAATTAAATGTGAATTAAAAGAAAAATGTCCAAAAAGTCTTAAAATTCTTTATCAGCAATTATGATTTATATCTTTATTACAGGCACTTAGGCACTAAAATTATTTTTTTTTTTCGATAAACACACATACATATAATCTCTCATGTACATACATACATTTGTACATATGTATTTATATATATTTATTTATTTGAGTTTATATATTTAAGAAATTGCTATATTTTCCTTACAAGCTCATCATCAATTTTCACATTTGTTAGCTCCATACTTGCACGCTTTTTGTGTATAATCACAACAGCGCGTCGTTTTATAATTGAAGGATCACACTCGAAAATAACGGTTTTTAAACACGAACAGTAACGAATCGCCGCTCACAACCGATATGATCCGCCAGCGTCTGCGTTGCTTTGCAGAATGAGAATTGGGTGCGACTGAAAGGTTTTCATCTCCCCATAAAAAAGCAGCACGGCGCCAATTTAAACGCGATTTGTTGTTGTAGGTACTACATTGAGTGTGATTGTAGTAAATCTATTTACTTTACCCTTATTAAAAAAGAAAAAACAAAAACAATTTGTATGTGCATAAGAAATCAAAAAAAGCAACAACTCCATTGACTCAATAGGAAGAAGAAGAAGGGATTCTATATACTTTGTAATTGAGAGAGTGATTTCTTTTGAATAAAAAAATAATCAAATAAAAGCTGTTTATTATATAAAAAGCTATGCACTTGCTTATATGTATGTATGTATTTACATTGGTTCTCAGTTTTTTTTTCTTTTTCTCACATATGTACAATGTATATTAGTAAAGCGTTTTACAAAACGCCCTGATTATTTTATTTTATAATTGATTTCATAGAAACTTTGCAACGAACATACATACATACATACATACATTCAAATGCGGATATATATTATGCAAATATGCATTAACCGTACATTTGAACCGATTTCAGCAAAAAAAAACATTGCTCAAGAAATGAACCTATAAATTATAACTTCCTACATCACATGGCAACAGAGGAAATTTTGCACTAAGAAGCTACATAATTGGAAAAATGACTTCCCTTATTCGAAAACCATATCAGACGTCGAAAGTGCGACGAGGTTGCGAAGAACCAGCATTACCAAAGCATAATCATAGTTCATATATTACGAATAAAACAAAAAATTATAACAGTAAAAAATGTTGAAATAGTTAGTAGCTGAGGTAGGAGAGATAAGATAGTTTGAAGGCAATGTTTTATTGCTTTATCCACCAATTTCGTTTAAGTGCGTTAACATTAAATTAGATGCTTCGGTTGTCAATAAAAAATAACAGCCGTCTAAAATAATCCCCAGCCAGATAAGTGTCGTAAAAATCTTCAAGATAATGTCAAAATCTGATAGATATGTCGGTATATACAATTACTTGGGCATAAACTGTAGCGCAGACACGCGCAGGTTAATGTTTGAGTAGATTTCAGAGTCTTTTAATGAATGGTTCTTATTTACTAGCATTTATTATAATTTGCTCAACACAGTTTTAGTGATCCATTTCGAGGTTCCCTAATTTTTTTTTAAGAAAAACACAGATAATTTAAATTTAATGGGAAAGTCTAAGACTTTACATATCCCCACAGGAAAAAAATCGACCAACTCAAAAAATGGCCAATCGACCGACTCAAAACGTGAAATTATCAGCTTACCGAAGTTATCTTTCAATATATCCATTGATTGGTGCGATGTGTGTGAAGTGGCGCCGTCTTGTTGAAACCAAATTTGGCCGAGATCATGAGCTTCAATTTCAGTCATCAGTCAGTTATCATGGTGCGATAACGGTCGCCAATGACGACATTCATTCTCACCAGCATCATTTTTGAAGAAATATGGACCGATGATTCCACCGGTTCCAAACCACTCCAAACCGTTTTCTTCTCTGGATAAAATGGCAAATCTTGATTTTCTTCAGGTTGCTCTTCGTCCCAAATGCGGCAATTCTGATTGTTTACATACCCATTCAGCCAGAAATGGGCTTCATCGCGGAACAAAATTTGGTCCGAAAACGTTGAGATTTCAAATTTTCAAAAACGTTGTTCAGGCGTAAGACGCGACTCACACGTGATCTGTCAAAAAAGGCGATTGAAAAAAGTACCTCTACTTGGATCACTCGTTTTATGGAATATGGGGGCAGGCATCTTCTCTGAATTTCTAAAAAATATTTGAGATATTTACCGATATTTTCATGTTCGGTATCTGGGGCTTTAAAAAGTTATAGTCCGGTTTCGGAGATTTTTAGACAGTCGATGTTATATTACAAATGTATTTGTGCAAAGTTTGATTCAAATATCTTTGCTGGTACTTGAATTATAATATATTGTAAAGTGAATCAAATGGAGCTGAAAAATGTGATATAAGGAAAGTAGGCGTGGTTGAGACCAAAAAAATGTTATGAACAGAATTACGTAGATGTTGGTCGAGTAGTTCCTGAAGCATCTCTTGTGCTTTCCTCTGTCCCAAATTTTGCTTTCATAACTTTATTTACGGCTTAGTTATAGCACTTTCTAAGTTTTCGATTATCGCCATTTTGTGGACGTGGCAGTGGTCTGATGGGTGAAGTCCACTGTTTCGACTGTTCCTTGGTGTATCGGCCAGTGTATCCAAATGTCTTTGAAGCAGAAATTCTTTTCGCTTTCCGACAGTTTCTCAAATATTTGCGACCTGCGAGACCTTCAACAAGATTACGAGTCCGATGTTGTCCGAATGGACGAAAACACTCCAGCTTTGAAAGTGTTTAATGCAGACCAGGTGGAGAGCGACCTATTTTCACTTTGGATTTCCAACTGGCGCCGAATTGGGAGGAAAAGAGATTATCGAATCGGCTATAATTGAATAGCAGTTTATACACCAATTACATACATACAATGAAGATCTACGACAGCCCACAAAAGAAAAAAGTCGTTTATGACTGTTTGTCTTTAAGTAACCGATGAATTTCCGCAAACGAGAGAGCAACGAATAGAACGGCAGATTTGTGACTTTAATAATGAAATATATTTAAGCATTTGGTAGTTGCGTTTCAATAAGTTTTGAATACAGTTTATTTAAAGTAAAAGACACAATTCATTTGTTTGCAACAAATTGATAAGATCGTACAATTGTATATAAACAAGAGATTTCTGTTTTATTTGATTTTATAAAAATGATTTAATAAAATTAATAATAGTAGAATTAATTGGATAACACACACACATACTTAAAATTGATTCGAAATAAAGCACATACAACGGGCGTCGCTGCCACAACTACAAGTACGAACCATCCATCAACTGACTACCGTCATCTATATATTTATCAAGTCTATTCCATGAAATCACCCAGAATGGAATTCTCAAATTGTGAATCGTCGGCGTAGAAAAGCGGTTGCACCAGATCGGCATTGTAATTATATTCGCTGGCATCGATCTGAATGTCCTCATCGGCGTCATCATCCTCAGCAGTGGGTGTTGTGGCCGCCTCAACGGTGCTCACCTTCGCGGTTACCGGTGCGGGAACTGGCGGCTGTGGTGGCATCACCATTGTCGCATCGTTCATACTATCAAAATCATTGCTAACCTCAACCGTGGACACCGGCACACTCTGGCGCAGCAATGTTGTTAGCGCCATGGATGCAGCAGATGCGGATGGCGAAATGGCCGCCGCGGGTTGTGCCGCCGATTCGTCGGTAACACTCTGCCATTCGGCAAGGGACAACAACTCGGTATCTGTTGCTGCTGGCATTTGTATAGCAACTGTATTGCTACTATTGCTCGGTGCGGTGGTGCCGTCACTGTTGCTACTACACGCATTTACGCTCTTATCCTCACCCTCCTGACGGCTGCTGTTGTCGCCATTGCCGTTGTTGTCAGCGCTGCCACCCGGTTTACTGCCGGTCGCAGGCGCCACAGTCGTGGAGGCGTTTGTCGCCGCTGTTGTGGTCGTCGTCGTCGTCTTGGTGTTGGTGGCATTAGCAGTACTGGTGGTTTCAGTCATTGCCGGCAGATTGACATTCGGATTGAATGGCGTGTCGAGATCCTCCAAGCCCTCTGGCACTTTAAGTTTGGCGAGCTCTTCGCGCAAGTGGCGATACTGGCGACGTAAGACCATCGAATTGAATGATATGGTGCGACTATTGCGTTCACTGTATTGCGGTTTGCTTAGCTCCTCAATCCAATTCTCAATTTGCGCGCATATCTCGTTGCGTTTGAGCCAAAAGTGCGTGTGGATCACCTGAAAAACGGACAGAAATATGCAAACAATCAAAATCGGGTTATAAATAATAATAAATTTATTGTACTTACATCTCTAAAGCACGGACTGGGATTGCGTATTTGCTCCAGCATCGCCCAACGTACGCACGCTTGGTAAATGTTGCTGTTGTATTCGCGTGAAGAATGTGTGCCACTGGGCGTACCGCGGCTACGCTCAAAGCCAGGCTCATTGAAATATGGCTCTGGGACTAAAATCAACGACTGTATGGATACCAGTACTTGCAGGAAGCTAGACGTTTGCGCATTCCATTTCTCTTCGGGCCGGCCGTGCCAGGTGTTGAGCACGGATAAGCAAACCTTGCCGTCATTATATAAGTTGGGATTGAAACGCACCGAATGGCGACCCGTTGTTTCCAAATTGATCATCATCGGCAGATTGGGATAATCGGGCGGGAAGAAGACATCAAACTCGAAGCAACCATTCGCATATGGCGTGTCTGCAGGCCCAGTTATCAATACCTTGGGTAGAGAGAAAGATTAATTTTATATATTTCTTGTGTGCGGTTGACCAGTACTCACTTTCATAATATCCAGTCTATCGGTATCACAGCGTACAAAGACGGAGCTACTGTATGACAACGGCAAGCTGGTCGAAAGCGTCACCGCCTCTTGCGCCAAACGCTTCACACGCGACGGATGATAACGATCCCCCGCCATGCGCACCATCTTCTCGAAATGATGTGAAATGACGAAGCGAAAACCGTTATTCTCCGCCTCCACAATCATCTCCGCGGTGTCGAATTGCAGCTTCTTCATCACCTCCAAATAGCGCTGCTCGATGGACTTGCTTTGCGGTATGCGTTCAATGTTGGCACTACCACTGCCACCGGCCTCACGATCTAGACGCTGCTGATTGGCCAGCGCATCTGCATTGGTTGTCTTTTGCACCAAAACCGTCGTCTCTTGGATATCGGGTATGAGTAGCGCAAGCCCCTCGTCATCGCCATCATCAATGTTGACGGTCACCTGTTGCGTTTGACCCTTTATATTGGACTTCTTATTAACCCTACAAGCACCGAGAGTGAAAATGTTAGAGACTAGAGGCTAATGAGTTGTCAGAGTAGCTACTTACTTCAAACGTTTTGCGTATGTGTCTACACAAGTCTTCATATTCAAAAGCAGCTCAACAATCGCTGGCGAACTTTCACTCTTGTTTGGCGACGGCTGCAGCAGTGAGACCAGTTCTGGCGAGAGCGACAGTGCTCTCAGCAATTGCAAGATGGCGCGATATAGCGGAATGTGTCTGGTTATATCAAGTACGGAATCATTACGCAAGTAGGAACTTAATGCCGGAATGAGACACGACTGTTGCAGTAGCACCATAAATAACGATGGCAATTCCCCGGCTACTTCTGTGATTTCATGATACGACATGATTTCATCCGATTGCAAAGCAGCGGGTATTTTGTCGCCGGGGTTTATATAACTCGAAAGTACCTTTGGAGGAAAAGAAGAAAATATGAGATAAATTAACTTATTTGATGCTGCATGGATAACACTCGGCTTTGGTCAGTATTGGGCCAAATTAATTTTTTCCGGGAGATTAAGGCATAACTAAAAAAGTGCATTCTCCGATTTTCGAAGTTGGACCCCAAATCGAAATATTTGGTTTCGAAGAAAATAAAAAAAATTTCAAAAATTCGAAAAATACTGGCATCATCATAAAACCTTGACCATTAAATTAAAAGGAATATGCATATTTTAGAATTTTTAGTAACTATATCCTCAACTATAAAACATTTTTTCGAACTTCGAATTCAAACATTTCGATTTTGGAGGCAAATTTCGAAATTTCGAAAATGTTATTTTTTACTCATGCCGCAATCTTCCGGTAAAAATTAGTTTTGTCCAATACACAGAAAAAATTCGACACGCACTTGCAATAAAACAGTTACATGCTCCTCTTCGCTCTTTTGCCGCAACAACGCTTGTTCCACATTCCACGACTGTGTCGTTGAACCCGTGCCGAATCCTGTGCCCTTAGCCCAGTACATGTGACCCTTATCATCAGATGTGCCCAAAGAGTCGTCGACATTGTTACTCGACGATGTACGAATGCCGCTGGTAGAAGACTGCTTTTGGATAAAAATTAAGAACATTAAACACCAGACATGTTGACGAGCACACTGCAGCGCTTACCTCATTTTGTGGACTAACAATTTGATAATTTTGCGATTGGTGTGTGAAGACACCCAAACAGTTCAAAACTAAATGCATCGCGCCCACCTCGATGACCATGCGCCGCAGCAGCATGCCATCGTCAGTGGTCAGCGGTGAGTTGTCCAGCAATTGGCGGAATACCTCAAACGGTAATGTTGGCAACGATGGTGCCACCGACAAGCTGTAAATGTCATCTGCAACGAAATGGTTGAAAGTGAAAATTAATTACACTCTTTTGGACACAGCCACGTTGCGACTTACTTCCTTCGCCGTCGCCAGTCACGCCGAGCACCAGCCGCAGTAGACACTGAGCACGCACTTTATCGCGCAGCAGCACATCCGAGTAAGGTGGCAGCCGCAGGAAGAGTCCAAAAGCGGCGAGGGAATGTTGCGGCACCGACGTGATAGTGGTGTGTTTGGATGTCGGTTCGGTGATGGGATCCTCCAGATCTTCGTATATCTCATCGTTTGGCTCAAGTTTGACCCAGTCAGTCATTGGTGGACTCTTCTCCTTCTCCGGCAATGTGGTGGGCGTTTTGCGTCCAGCACTGTCCGGATACACTGTGGGCAAATACTGTGCGAGCAGCGACAAACCACCGCGGCTTGAGAAACGTTGCAATGGCGATGGCAACGGCTCAATGTCAGAAGCCTTAATCACAGATTCCTCTTTTGGCTCAACTGGTTTGGAAGGTAGCTAAAATATTGAAGATATTAAAAAAAATATATTTAAATTTAAAAATATTTTTAAAAAAATTTTAATATTACATATTTAAAAAAAATTATAAAAAAAAAATTATAAAAAAAAAAATTATAAAAAAATATTAAAAATATAATTACAAAAAAAAACATACCAAATTCAGTGTGATGCAAGGTGTTGACAACGAATGCCCCTTACTGTGTAAGGCGGCAAGTATTTGCGATATAGTGGTATCACTAGTAATCACAATTTCCGGACAATCTGGATGCACGAGTTGCGAACAGTTCGCAATCATGGAGCCATTTGTGGGTGTCAAAAAGTCTTCAATACTAAAGAATTCTGAAAAATTTAAAAATTTTAATTATTTTAACGAATGAATTTTTTTTACTAAAAATTACTTGGGAAATTTGGAAATAGATCTTTGTTTTCCTTGCTGGCGGCCGCCTGATTTTTCACATCCTTAATGCGTTTGTCCTTCGCTGTAACACCAGCTGCCACGCTCAAGAACTCCATGCCATTCTCCATGCATGCGTTAAATTCGAACGGAATGCTATCGTAGACATCCTCTTTCGGCTTCTCGTTATCGTGTTTACTGCCAAGTTCGCCACTGTTGCTACCGCCCCCCAAGTTTATGGTACCGCTCATTGCGCCGTTATTCTCGCCTGTGCGCGTCTCTGCTTGCATTGAGGAAAATAGAATACTGTAGACTACAACACGCAAACATATGAATGGAACAGACAAAATGCAACAAAACAAAAAAATGGGAAAAATAAAATAATGAATAAAATAAAAAAATTAATAAAGTAAATGCAAGTATCAACAAAAATTTGAAAAAATCTTGAAAAAAAATAAATATATTGAAAAAAAAAAGTATTTTTGAAAAAAAAAATATTTTTGAAAAAAATAATATTTTTGAGGATGAAAAAAATATTTTTGAGGATGAAAAAAAATTTTGAAAAAAAATATTTTTGAGAAAAAAAAAATATTTTTGAGAAAGAAAAAAACATTTTGAGAAAAAAATAATTTTGAGAACAATAGTTTTGAAAACAAAAAATATTTGGGAAATAAATATGATGCACATATGTTATCGCTAAGATTTCAGCCAATTTTCGACTCAAATAACGTTTAAAAATATGAACTTGATGGATTTCTGAGGTTTTTGGACTTACCAGACACACAATTCTGCAGTATCTCCTGGCACTTTGTGTTCGCGCTCACACCAAAGAGCAGATGGTGCGCATTGACACGCTTAGATGGATGGTGATTGACCAAAGACATTGACACGCTACTGTTGGCAGCGCTGTTCGCTGTGGCCGCCACAGACAATGCCGAGGAATCGCGCTTCTGCAACGGCTGTTTACTGCGTACCGACACCAGAATGCGTTCATTCTCCAAGAGCAATTGCAAAACGATTTGGCGCGTGAAGCCCGAGATGGTGGTTTTGCCACCGAAAGTGCCCTGCATCGGCCTACGTATTACGGCAATCAGCAGAGTGGTCAGCGTATCTTGATTTTTCGGATGGCAAGCACTAACGCGCGAGAAGAAGTTTATGGTGGCACGTTCCATGCGTATGAAAGCCTGTTGCATCGGTTCCTCACCGGCATACTCCATGGGACGATAATTGCAGAGCAGCTCCAGCAGCGGTTTCCAGAAGATGGCGCCCTGCTGTGTGCCAAGCCAGTCACGCATGTGCCCCTCAGCGCAGCATTCCGAGAAGAAGTCCAACACTTTCGGCACATGTGCACAGTTAAGTAGCGGCACAACTAACTCACTCATTGCTGCATTGCTTTCGTCCACGCATACGGCTTTATCAGCATCTGTTAGACAGGTGCTTGATGTGCTCGTGGGTTGTGTTGCCGACGTACTCGATGTTGCAGCGCTACTACCTGTGGTGACGGCTGTCGGCGCTGGTGCTTGCGGCGCGGACCGTTTCACCTCCGGCAACAAAGCGTTGCAATACTCATACAAGGCATACGCCAACAACTTCGGCAGACCCGAGTCGACCAACTGATAAACGGCAGATGGCGACTGACAGGCCATTGCCAGTGTGCCCAAGTAGGCCGGCCGTTGTAGCAATGTTGTTAAGTTGGCTGCAGCGACGCTGGCGAACCATGCGCTGCCGCTTTGACCCTTGTTATCATCGGTCAAACCGCCTCTTATGCCGCTATCACGAGCGTTCGCATGGACGCCCGCTGCCGCCGCACTTATACTTGAGCCGCTGCTGCTGCTGTCCATTTCATTACTTTGCTGCACCTTCACATTCAGTTTGGTGATGAGCTGATTGAAGAGCTCCGGCTTTATGCAACACAGCGAGCACAGCAGAGAATCGAAGGCCACTTTGAGCGGCTCTTCATTCTCCAACGTATCGATCCAGTGCATGCAGGCGTCAAATAGCTCGTTGGTGATTAGTTCTTGTAAATTCGGCACATGGTTCTCCGCATGCACGGTCCACAGTATCGAGGCCACGCACTTAACAAAACCACTTTGTGGATTATTACAACGCAATGTGCGATTACTGAAGTTCTGGCGCAGCTTTACAATCCACTCCAGCAACACTTGTATCTTGTCGACCATATAATCGTCTCTGGTGGTGGCCAACTCATAAAGTAGATTGCAGATGCTCTCATTTGACAGTTTATAAGCTGGAAAACGAAAGAAAAGTGAATAATATTACTCATATGAAAATGTATGTGTGTCTTACTTTGTGGCGCTGTGCCCCAGAGCAAAATGCGTATGATGGATAGGCACAAATTGCGATTGTAGGCACCCAGCTTCAATAGAACGGTGTGCAGATTTTGCAGTGCAGCATTTGGTATCATCGGCATGATGTTCATTAACGAGCAGCAGGCCTCTAGGAAACCCGGGTAGGCAGCCGAAGCGCCAATCACATCGGCAGCCAGCTTTTCATCATAGATTATGGCGGGCGCCTTAAAGCAGCGCGCTAGTATGCGCATCCAACCGACGCTGGTCTTAGCGAATGTGTCCTCATCGTTGTTTTGATCGAAATTGAAGACACCACTACCGGCTACACCGACACCAACACCGCTACTGCCACTTGCGCCGCTGCCCAACGAATTGGAGTTGAATGCGAATATTGTATTGCCCAAAATGGCAATCTGCGAGAGGCCGATGTTGGAACTGTCTTTCGGTCTGCCGCAGAAAATAGAAATATGAAATTAAAATTGAAAATTTATCACAAATAAACACGCTAACGCACCTGTACAAGCGTAGCACAACACTTGTTGCGATCTCCGGTTTGGCCAACTTCAGGCGTATACAAGTCATGCCGGTGGTCGTGAGCGGCGGACCCACCGGAATTGGACCCAAACCATAATCGCGTGAAATCTCCAAGGCGACTGCGAATGGGCACGAAGCCAAAGTGGGCGCGTGCGGTTGCAATTGCACCTCCTTCAACAGTATAGCTGTGGGCAGTGTAATGGTCAAATCGACGTGCGATTCGTTTGGATAGAACATGTAACTCCAAGCAGGCGTACGCGGCCGCCTATGCGACGCCACCGGATTCATGATTAAAATGTCTGCTGAATGTGCGGTGTCATGCTCAGCGGAGATGGTGCAAAACGGCGCGAAATTTATGAGGCCATCTTGGAAATGGCGCTGACTCTGTGCCGAACTAGAGGAGGAAGATGACTTCTTGCCATTGCCATTCACGCAAGCGTGCGAATGCAGTTTCAATTTGGTGTTCTTAGTCATGTGTTGCATGATCAAGGAAATCTGTAAAAGAAAAAAATTTAAGAGTACAAAAAGTAATTCAAACAATAAGTAAGACTCCTACCAATCCCGGCTGCATGTTTATTAGTGTCTTATTCAGTCGTACCAAATTTTGACAGATGATTTTGATACCACCCAATTGCGTGAAGATTTGCACGGCTACAGAAACCTCCAACACTTTCGAAATATACCACAAGAAGGGCTCTGACAACTGCAAGCGCGGCAAGGCATTGCGCTGTATGGTGCCTGTGAAGAATGAAAAGAGAAAATCATTAATGTTGCAATTATTTTATTGCGACGTAGGGACTTCTACTTACTGGTTTCTAAATATTGACAAATTGATGCAACAATAAGACGTGGATTCGATGCTTTGTCATATAGAGTGATGAGTAAATTGAAGACGGCATCGGCGGTGCTTTGTGGCTCATCGAGCAGAAAGTTAGAGGACGAAGCCATTATGGTGAACGATGAGCTCGAGCAATGCGACAGTGAACCCAATAAACGTTTCATTGTGGGGAAATGACGCAATACTGTTGGGGAAAACAAATAAAATTTTTTTAAATAATTTTTTTTTTAATAATTTTTTTTTTAAATAATTTTTTTTTAAATAAATTTTTTTTATATAAATTATTTTTAAATAATTTTTTTAATATTTTTTTTTAATAATTTTTTTTTTTTAATTTTCTTTTAAGAAATAAAAATTTAAGTTATAATTTATACCGGTATCGGCGATGCAAGGCGTCTTTGGACGATGTCCTTCAATATTTAACTGCTCTGCCTTGGTTTCATCAGTTTGGCTTTCATTGGATAGTTCTTCCTCTTCTGGTATGGGCACCTCCTACAAATAATAAAATAATTTTTACATGTAATTTTCGAAAAAAAAAAATAAAATATTTTAAAAATTTTTTGAAAAAAAAAATAAATTATTGAAAAATAAAATTAAAAAAAAAATCGAAAACAAAATTATTAAAAATTTAGACACAATAATTTGAATACATAATTTTCGAAAAAACATTTTGAAAAAAATTAAAAAAAAATAATTAAAAAAAATAATTTGAAAAAGAAAACATTAAAAAATATATATTTAATTAAATAAATATAATTTGACTTACACTCGGCTGTCTCGGCAGTTCCGTCTCCGCTAGCGATGACGACAGCTTCAGCAAACTAATTATGAGAGAGTTATCAGAGAGTGTGGTATTCTGTTTGGTGCTCTCTGAACCCAACACATTGGCAAAGAGATTGCTAAACGTGCTAGTGGCATTATTGCAATCAGTTGAGCGCTGGCATTGCAGCTTATCGCCGTTGGATATGTTGTTATACACCAGGAATGCTTTAGAATAAATATATAAAATAAAATGGGTTAAAAATCATGCATTTTAAGAGTTTTCTGAGGCCAATTAAACTTACAAACACTTTCGATTATATTCAGCGCCACATTCAAATCGGGTTTGTCCGTTGGTATTTGCAGTAAATCGCGCACTAACTGACTTTGCGCATCGATTGGGCCCTGCTGATTGGCAATGGCACCGCCAGGCTGCACCAACTGCAATATGACATGCAATAAAGTGTCTTTCAATTTGCGTCTGTTCGAAACCTTGACTGTGGTTTCGCTCTTCTTGTGCAGCCACATCAGGAGCTCATGCAGGTTCTTGCAAATTGTCGGACCGGCCTGGAATTTAAATGTGTCAAATTATTACTTATTCATTCATTTTCGTGTTGTTGTTGTTTTGTTGTTGACTTACACAACGATTTGTAATGATGGACGAACTCATGCCATAACCAGAGAAGAAACGTAGCAGCATTTTCTCGAAATTCTCATCATTAACGATCACTTCATTGATGCGTGTCGAATCGGTGTCGCCATCGCCGAGCGCCTGTGAATTGCACGCCAAAAACAAGCACTGGAAACCCAGGCACCATGTGCGCAGTTTTATGTCATTATGCCACGCCAAGGCGAGCAGTAGACCTTGCACAGCATGCGCGCCGAACGGTATCTTCGGTATGTCGCTCTGAGTGATGCCGGAATTATAGGGTTTATCCGACAACTCACCGTTCAAAGTCAGCCACATTTGTAGCACTTGTTCCAGGTGCACCCAAGTATCCTGCACAAAACAAAGCAAAAATTGAGGTTAAGTAACACTTTTCGAGTTTTTAATATGCGAAATCCACGCACCTGCAGGTGTAGGTGTGCAAAAATGCAATCGAACACGTTTTTGAACATCTTATAAGTATTTTCGCCGCAACTATACTCCGGACTAGACCAAATGTCAGTAATGTACTCCGGCCAAACGGTCGCCTCCGGCGGCG
The DNA here is from genome assembly GCA_031772095.1 of Zeugodacus tau. Classification (NCBI taxonomy): domain Eukaryota; kingdom Metazoa; phylum Arthropoda; class Insecta; order Diptera; family Tephritidae; genus Zeugodacus; species Zeugodacus tau. Next base: position 88,168,878 of record CM062649.1, read on the forward strand.
TCGTAATAAACTCATTAGCCAATATTTGCGGCAATGACGAGTACATATCCAAAGAGGAGACCATTGTCAGGCGACGCAGCTGTATCTCGACATTCACGTCGAGCCCGACGTCCAAGCGTGCATCCATAGCGCTGGATATCGATTTGCAGAAATAGTTAAAGGTGTTCTTATTGATGGCATTGCTATCCTTCTTGGTCACCGTTTTCGAACGTTCGATAATATCGATGTCGTTCAATATATCATCCAATTCAGTGTCTTCGCATTCGATTAACGAAGGCAGATAAGAATATTTGACGCCTAATTGACACATAGAAATGTTATTAAATAACTTTAAAATCATGCTTTTAATGACAAATACATACCATCATACTGTATATCGTTGCCAACCGATTGCAGCTGCGAATTCACAGCCTGTGACATATAATGAGCTGAAAGTACACAAACAACATTTGTAAAGACAACATCTTGTAAAAACAACAATTAATCTTGCTTACAATAATCCGAGAATAAATCTTTTGTTTCCTGTACACCCTCCATAGGACGCACACCCTCTGCGCTGGCACTCACATTGTCATTGTCTTTGAATTGTTTATCGGCATCAAGCAGATCCTGCAAGGGATGTAGTGTATAAATAAAGGAGAATACAAACAGTTTGTTTTTAGTTTTACCTGCAGTAAACAGGTGATCGCATGCACGGCCCACGGTTGTTGTTGGTCATTCCACACCGCTTGTCGTATGAGTTGCTCCAATTGCGTTGTTGTAATGATTTTTGACAGCTGTACAGCGGGACGGCAAGCAGATACGAGACGCGCTATGACCTGTATATGTGAGAATGTATTTTATGCAAAAACAACAACAATTTTGGTATAAATTTCAAACACAGCAGCGCATACATACCTTACATGTGAGCAGAAACTGATCCATATTGCAGGTGAAATCCATTTCCAGCAATAAAGCGATCAAACCACGTATCACAATCAAGATGTTATTCAAACGTATGGTCTTTAAACCTTTGTCGAAATTGTTTTCTGGCTCTTGATTGGTCTCCTTTGCGGCCTTCGGTGTTATATTCGTCTTATTGGATTTGCTCGGTTTCGGTTTGCCGGTCATTTCCATGAAAATGCCTGGATGCTGTGTGTAAATGATGAAAAATATTTCATTTTCTTGCTTTATGTGGGAAAAATGTCATGCAATAAAATGCAATCAAGCAATTACCTCATTTTGTATCATGAAAATCTTTTTGCCCCAATCTGTGTACGGTTGCACGCTGTATTTGTTTTGTTGTACAATGCGTTTCTTGAAGCAGCGCAACTGTTTGCCCGATGTGTTTGTGGTTTGTGAACGCGTCTTGGTGAAATCTGTTTCGCAGCTCATGAAATCCCAGCGACTCGATGCTAAATGGCATAATAAGCAATAGAAACCAGAGAGTTACTCAGAATTATAAAATATTGGATACATACATTTATCTTTGCGTTCATTGCTGTCGTCCAAGCACACCGACAAAAATAGCAAAAGCCATGTTATCAGCTGCAGATCCGATTTCGACCACAAGCCACCGGCGCTGGCACCACCACTCTCATCTGCGTCATCAATACGCGTTGCCGACGCTTGGCTTTCTTGGTATCTCGGTGAAATGGGTGCCAAAAGCTTGGCCAATGTTTTCAGCACTGCGTCGATGACAATTGAACGGCAAGTGCCCATTGCAATGCTACGTCTACCCAAGTAGGTCAGTAAAAAGAAAATGCTGCAAAGAATAATTACAGTTAGTTAACCGATAATTCATTTAAAAATGTCCAATAAGCCTGCTTACCGGTCTTGTGGAAATATTTTACTGTTCTGTGAAGAAAACAAATTACAGAAGATATCCGCCAAGAAATCGCCCCACCAACTCTGGAAGCAACACATGCGCACCAGCAAGGAGCAAGTGGCCAGTTGGATGTGTGCATCGCCGTACACCACCAACGAATTGAACAGCATATTTGCCACATCCATTGTGAACAGCTGGTGAACGGGCAAAATATTCTGCGCGAAAAAAAATGTTTAAATTATTAAAAAAATTCAAAAAAAAATTAAAAAAAAAATAAAAAATTACAAAAAAATATTTAAAAAAACATAAAAAAAATTAAAATAATTTAAATAAAAAATTAAAATAATTTAAATAAAAAATTAAAAAAAAAATTTTAAAATATAAAATAAAAAAAATATTAAAAATTAAAAAAAAAATAAAAAAATGTTTAAATTATTAAAAAAAATCAAAAAAAAATAAAAAACAAATTAAAAAAATTAAAAACATATAAAAAAAATAAAAATTTTAAAAAGAAAATATTTAAAAAAATATAAAAAAAATTAAAATAATTTAAATAAAAAATTAAAAAAAAAATAAAAGAAGAATTAAAAAAAAAATAAAAAAAAAATTTTAAATAATTTAAATAAAATAAAAAATTTTAATTTTAAATTAAAAAGTTTTAAAATATTAAAAAAAAAATATTTAATTTTAAATAAAAAAAGTTTAAAAAAATATTTAAAAAATTTGGAAAATTCCAGCACCTTGTATCACCAAACCTACCTTTATGCCATATTCTATGGAGAAATGCAGCAAAATCTCCACTAAGCTTTGGCCCAAAACACGCAGTTTGTCACGCGATGCCAACTGCAAGACATTTCGTAAATTCGTATTTAGCAACGAGCCGGCGGCACCTTGCGCCGTGACTGGGCTTAAGTGCATTGGGTGCAGCGAATTCTCCAAACGGCCAATAACGTTGCGTATGATATTGATTTGATGTTGCAATAAAATGCATTCCTGAAAGCAAAACGAAAATTATTATATATATATATTTGGCGTAGGAACCGCTTTAAGCGATTATAGCCGATTATTACAACAACAAAATTGAAGAAAACTCTGCAACACCATTTTGGAAACTCACCTCATATATGGTGACCACTTTACTGTTGTCCACAGTATTGGCGTCCTCCTCGCGTTGTTTGTGTATGAAGGCTTGCATGTGTGCCACATTGGACATCTCACAGTTGAGTATCGGTGTGAGCAGTTCGATTAGCTTACAGCTAGCCAAACTGTAACGGCAATGCACATCCTCATACAACGACGTCAGCGCCTTTATCTGCGCTTGTATATTCTGTGCGGGATGCTTCATGAAACGCAGCAGCGAATCGGCGTAGCCGTCGTGTTCCAAAACGACGGCATGGCCATAAAACGAACCAATTGGAATTTTGCATTTCGTAGCCGACATACCGATGCGTCCGATTATGGTGATTTTCATGAAGCGACAAATCGGTGGTGGTTGCAGATCGCTCAGCACCAACGTCTTCGTGCTGATATCAGAGGCGACCACTAAGCGCACGCTATCGGCCTCCTCATCAAAGCACCAAATGTCTATGTGCAGCGATGCCAGCTCGTCGCATGCCGGTATAACCAAATCGGTGAGTAAAATGGGTGAACCGAAGTCCAAGACCACAAAACGACGCGCTCCCGAATGCATGCGATCAATAACGACCATTTGTTTGGGCGGTGGCGCCAACAGTTTATGCCAAGCAAAGACATTTGTGGCCTGCGCATTTGAGTTATCGCTGCCAGCGGCCGGCGCATCGACATTAGTTGTTGTTGGCGTTTTATCCTTTTGCTGTGCCGGCGCCGTTTGCTTTTTCGACTGTTGCTGTTCGGCCGCCAAAGACATTGACGTTTGCGTTGTTGAATATTCTGTATCGTTAAGTTGTTGCAGTTGTTGTTGTAATTGTTCTTCTTGCTGTGCGGCTTCGTAAATGATTTGGGTAGCCATGGTAATGGCCTTGGCGCTGCTTTCGTTAATTTTCGGATCCGAAGTGGCTAGAAGACTTGGATTTGCGAGCAATGTGTCGTTATTTGTAGTGTTGCTGTTGTTATTGGCAGCTGAAGAGGTCTGCAGATTCTCATCGCAATACTCAATGTACTTGCAAATGGCTTTGAATTTCGGCAAAAGCGGCATACATTTGAACTTGATTTTGTCATCGATTAATGTGACGTTTCCTGGGTTGAAATCTAAAGTGTGGGAGAAAAATAAATATTTAAATCATCCGTTATAATTGCAAATAATATTTTTTAGTTTATCTTGTATGGAAAATATGAAAATAAGAAAAAAATTAATAAACAAAATTTTAAAAAATATTAAATAATTTAAAAAAAATTAAAAATATATATAAAATTAAAAAAAAAATTAAATAATTAACAGAAAATTAAGTTTAAAAAAATTAATAAAAAAATGTTTAAATGATTAAAAATTTTAAATTAAAAAAAAATTAAAAAGAAAAGTAAACAATTAAAAAAATTAAATAATTAACAAAAAATTAAAAGTTAAAGAAAATGAATAAAAAAAATATTCAAATGATTAAAAAAATGTTAAATAATTATAAAAAAATTTCAATAAAATAAAATTCAAATAATTATTGTTAAAAAATTAAACTAATATGAAAATAAGAAAAAAATTAATAAACAAAATTAAAAAAAATATTGAATAATTAAAAAAAATTAAAAATATATATAAAATTAATTAATTAACAGAAAATTAAGTTTAAAAAAATTAATAAAAGTGTTTAAATGATTAAAAAAAATTTAAATTAAAAAAAAAATTAAAAAGAAAAGTAAATAATTAAAAAAATTAAATAATTAACAAAAAGTTAAAAGTTAAAGAAAATTAAAAAAAAATGTTTAAATGAGTAAAAAAAATGTTAAATAATTATAAAAAAATTTTAATAAAAAAATTCAAAGAAGTAACAAAAAACAAATTAAAAAAAAATTAAAATAATAAATAAATAAAATCAATATAAATTAAATTAAATTAAAAAATGGGGTTTGGCTGTATTTGAACCCGCAACAGCACTTTAGCTGTTAGCTTTTTCGAAATCAACTTACTACATATTCCGTTCGGTTTCAGCACTTCGGCTACTACGACATCATTTTCCGTTTTCTTAGCATTAACTATCTTCATCTGTTTATCCACATTGTATACAAGATCATTGACCTGGAAACAACGAAAAAAATCAGCTTCTCGCTACATATGCTATCCACACTATTTCACTTACATTGTAGCTTTCCTGTTCTTTCGGCATATCCACCATTGGTGCAACGATCAATTCCTCCATATTGATATTTGATGCACTGCTGGCGGAAACCGTGTCCATATTATCGATGCGCGTTGCCTCCGACGTCGATGCGCATGTGTAGTGCAATTGTTCCACCTCCAGCAAGCCGCGCAATTGATTACTAACACTCTTGCATTTGATCAAATGTGGAAATGTACGAAAATCAACACCATCTATCAAAAAAAATATTAAAATATTAAAATACATTTTGAAAATATGTTTTTTTAGTTCACCACTTACCAATGGAGCAGAGCTTTTTGATATCTAAACCGGCTGCTTGCATTAGACCTGCATTCGAACGAATCATATTCATTAGCGAAGAGGGCAGTACTACGTTACTTTTATTTACATTTGGCAAGTCGTAATCGAAGATTTCAGGCTCGAACGGAAAACCATAGAGACCAAATCTACAAAAACAAAAAATACAATTTTAAAGAATTTTCATATTTAATTATTTAAGCATTGTTCTACCTTGTACTGAGCAGCGAACAGTAGGGATCCCAACGCACATCGATTTCCTTGGCAATTTCTGTCAGCAATTTAACACACAACTCCGATATGCCGTTGTGTGATTCTAGTGTCGAAGTGGCACAAGCGAGCATGGCATACCAACGCACAACGCTCGCGAATTTGGCGCGCGGCAACTCGTTGAATGTGTTCGCAACGGCATCCTTGATGGCAACATCGAGTGTGGAATGTGATTGCACCTCAACCGGCAGACTGCATATGCCGCTGCAATGTACAGTTAAACACAATAATATTCAAGTAAAAATATTTATTTGTTTGAAAAAAAAAAAGAAAACTTACTCAGTTAATATTAGTATCAGTTTAACGCATTTGTGCGCCATGGTGCGATTGCTGTGTATAATGCAGTTGCGCAGCATATTCTCCAGATACTTCTCCGACAGGCAGATGCACTCGAATTGTTGTGCCATCAAATCTGTGTTTGTAGCAGCGGTATTCTTGTTAATTTGCGCCTTGATGCGTTCGGATTTCGGTGAACGGAAACGGTTTAAGCGTATAAAGCATATCCACGTGAGTATATCCAATGCAAGATTTTTCTCCAGCGTTGCTGTATTTGCGCTGCTCGCAATTTTGAAGAGATTCTCCAGTAGTATATTACTCTCGAGCATTGCTATTCGCTGCAAGCGTTCATTTGGAATGCGATTTTGACTTTTTACACCGCGCACATTAATTGAGATCTCATGCAACCAATCACAGCCTGAAACCAAAAAAAACATTTTTGAGGTTATGTATAGATTTTACATTACAAAAGCAGTATAAGCTTCCTATAAACACACTAATAGTTAAATAAAATAAAGCTTTGCATTGATTCAGAACTCAGAATGGTGTGCATACCAATGTAAAAATCAAAACGTGACTTTGATGAGCTTGACGTAAACGAACTGGTGTTGGTGTTGCTGGCTGATGCATTCGAGCTTGACGAATTATTTGTCATAAAGTTATGCGCTGTACTGCCGGCGAATGATGATGATAAAGGTAAACGCATTATAGCACCTTTACGTACAGGCACTATCGGTTCGTTCGTGATGAACAAGCAAGCATGATGAATTGCAGCGTTGGATGTGACACAGCAAGATGAGCAAGTGAAGCAATGTATGATGGCAATGATGATTGTTTTAATGAGTTAATTTGATGGATTTGATGGAAGCATGAATTAGTAAAGAAATAAAAAACAAAAATTAAAACAAAAATTGTTAGACAACAACTCTACAGGATGTAACTGCTATAACTTTAGAAAACTAAGAAACTTTTTATCTTATTTGTCTCTACTTACCGCGCGTCTTACTTTGACCCTCCTTTGCCGGATCGGACATGGTTTTAATGTGTAATAGGAAATTACGTGTGCGCGTCTTGAACAGTTTCGGTGATGTCAGTGTAACTGTACCGCCTTGATCGCACAGATCAATGCAGGAGGACAACTCAATGGGACCGGCAAGTATTTCAGCATTATGCGTTTGCAGATATTCCTCACTCAGCACAGGATTCTCATTGTTACCTAAAGAAATAGAGAGTGATGAAATGCATTTGATTTTTATATGAAATTACACTTACCATCATAACTATTAAAAGTCAAATCTATGTTGTCATCCATGGTTGACTGCTTGTAATTTAGGTGTGGACCTTTCATGCGATAGCCAAACCCGCTGGTATTCTGCTTCAGCAAAGTCACTTGTATGGCAGCCGGATTATGACATGGCTGATAGAGTGAGAACTTTAAGTCGATATGTCCCAAATTAACCGGTTGCACCAGGTTAAGTTCTATGATGTGCTCATCCCAAGTGGTGCTAAAGTAGAAAGGAAAATTATATTAAACAACCAGATTTCCAATCAATTTGATATCAACTTACGCATCGTTATGTAAGCGCCATGTTTTCGTGAATTGCGTATCGTCGCCATGGCGTAGATGCTGTGGCTGCTTACGCTGTTTCTGCGCCTGTACTAAATCATTCCAGCAACTCGGCACTTCGGCCGTATATAAGGCCAGCACATCGTCGAACTGTGTGAGTTCGTAAAGTGTACGTAAATCATCGAGCGAAAGTTCGCTGCTTTTGTATGCCAACAAATTGGAAGAGGCGGCCGCATTAATAGAAGACGAAGATGGTGATGGCGACGATTGTGACAAACTATTATTGTTTAAACTGCCATTTAGGCCGCCGGAATTATTGCTCGAACCCTGGACGCTGCAATCTATTTTGATGTTACTAGCAGTCAACAATGATTCAATGCCGAAATATTGATTTTCATCCGTTAAGTGCTCAACTCCGGTTGGCACTGCACTCGTTGATGTTGATACAGTTGTGGCCACATTTCTGCTTAAACCATCTGGCACAGTTACCGATGCACGAGACAATGCCAGACTGCCACCACTCAATTCCATAATAGGGAAATTATTTTCACTTGTTCTTTGTGGGTATGTTGTTGTTGTTAAAGCAGTTTTGCAATCTTCTTCCATTTCTAGCATTTCATCGCCCGATTCATTTTCTGCGTCATTTAAGGAATAGAATATTAACGAACCACTACGTGTGCAGCCACACAGACGATCTAAGCTGCGACAATAAGCAACTGACACGAAATGTTCGCCTTCTTCCTCAACCACTGTGATAGGCTGAAAATCGGTGAGAGAGTAAATCTCCATGCTTCCATCAGCACACACAACACAGAGTGCACCCGAATCTGTGTTAAAACTATTTTGTTCATCATCGGATGCGTGAAAACTTGGCAAAATACACAATTGCTGTGGACACTTTGTGCGACTGAAAGTGACTGCCAAAGTGTATTCATTGGAAATGGTTGAATCTGCATAGTCGAAAAGTAAGAGTTGCGCAGCCACCGCTTCCGAGTTGAAATCGGCATGATCTGAAACGATTAAAATATGAAAACAACATCGAAATTGCATCGAAATAATTCACGCATACCTTCCATACGTTCATCATCTAAATCCATGTCCACCGTTGCCATTATTATCTTACTTGACGTTTCACTGGGCGCTTTTGTTTTCACTAATTTCACCAGGAGCTGATTGCATTTGCCATTTACTGGCAAAATCTCCGCGATCTCGATAACTTCGCGACGCCCATTGGCGGCGCCACCGCCAGCACTACTGCACGCCTCGCTGTCCGACACCAGCGCATTCATTCTACGCACACTTGTGCAGCTCTCAACTACACAATCGATATCTTCGCTAACGGTTAGCTTTTGCACAATTGTACTGCCATTGCTATTGTTGTTGTTATTACTTTTGTGTCCATTGTTATTGTTAGTGTTATTCTGTTGTGCAGCTAGTGTTGCAGCTAATAATTTTTCTTTGAAATAACTCGGGTCCATTTCAATTTCATTGGCATTCAACGATACATCACTGCCGACACCGACACCGACGCCGATTTCATTACTGCTTCCCCCATCATGATTCTTGCCCAAAAATTGTGAAATTAAATAGCTTTGTGATAGGTCCATTTTTATGAGTTCATTTTCCAATAAATCGTTAAAAGCAGATGTCTCCGACTTATCGCCCACAACACAATCGCCTTTCTTCAAAGCAATCAACTCCGATACAAATCCGTTGCTGTCGAAGCCGTCTGCATATTTTTCAAAATCCGAAGAAAGCGATTTGTTATCATCGTCACGCTGATCGTATTTGTCACTCAACTTTTCACTATTGTTGCCATCGCCACCACCGCCGCCATTATCAGCTACTAGGGAAATAAAATCGTAAATATTGTTACAACAATAACAAAATTGATAATATATAGTTTTATTACCTCCGATCAATTGTGACTTCTGATTTGTGCCAGTATTGCCATTGCTATTGACGCTTCCCTTGCCACTACCAGATCCAGTACCAATGTTACTATTTCCGGTATTTTCTTGCACACGATCACTTTCAACAATATTTAGCACCACCATGCGAAGTAAGTATTCGCCAGTGTTTTGTCGGATGCTCATACCCAATACTATTTTTGAACCAGCTACGCCGGCACGTAGAGTCGACGTGGAGGAACATTGCACCATGCCAGTGCCAGTCACATTGCCACCTGCAACACCACCGCAACTTGCACTCCCACCTCCACCTGTTTGATTTGCAGTCATTGCGTTAATTTTACATTGCGCACGTGCATTCGGGAGCACACAAATCGCCGTTACACGCGCCCACTTATACCCTTCATCACAGATATCCTTCATTAATGTTGCAATATTGAATGAGTGCATCTTTTTCAAATGTCGCTCGATACTCCAGATAGTAATTTCACCAGTTTGTGTGCAACTAGTGCACAATACGTTGGCGTAATCACTATTCGAGATGACATCGAAACCGAGACCCGGTGCAGACACAGCTGGATTTGTTGCGTATGTCACAGATAATGGTACATTTTGTGTGTACTCGCCTTTGACGAACGGACACATCGGAGAATGGCGTTCATGTTCACTCCACGGCTCATCGGTTTTCTCCCAGCAAACTAAGCAGACACTGCACGTGAAACACATGGCTCGATCCTCGCCTGATGAGGATGGCTGGTGATAGAAACCGGCTTGTGCCATTTGATCTGGCAAAGCCCACTTGTAGTCCATGTGTGGCCACTTTTCGAATGTTTGTCGTCGTACAGCTTCAGAATGCATTAACACACGCTGAAAGTTACTGCCATGCCAACTTAAATCTGGTATTCGAGATCCGGAAAGTAGATCGGTTAACCGTTCATTTATAGCCGACGCTATTGCCAAGGCGGGAATGTGACGCTCTAATCGCTTCAGCATAATTACTACATTATTTGCAACCAATTTTAAGCTGGAATACGATACTTCCAAACATATTGTGTTCCACTGAAAATAATTACGAATTTCCATTAAATAGAGATAAAGCAAAAATATGTACGCGTCTTACTTACCCTCTGAGCTTTGATACCCTTCTTAGCGTTTGCTTGTGCATTTTTTATTTTTTCCAATAATTCATTACTGACGTCACTTGGGCATTCTAAGCCCTCTTGTTCGAGGTCTTTGAGACACGTCTGAAAAATAATCGCTTCGGATAGAAGCAATTCCAATTTGATAAGATCATCATTTTGCAAAATAGGTGGTTGTAGAATTGTATCCAATAGCAAAACACCATTGTAGTCACCACGAAAACCTAAATTCTGTCCGTCCCAAAGCAGAATTTTCTCCTGCAGGGGCATGTATTTCCCTCGAACGTTTCCATCGATGGCTGTAAAAAATAAACGCAATTAAATAATTACTCCAGAAATTTGTTATAAATATAGTTTATCTTTTATATTTAATAAATATTGTGCATGAATGTATCCAATATTTTTAAGTACGTGGATGCCGTTATTTGCATTGATAAACAATAGTTTATTGGACGTCTAACGGGTAACGGATATATCAAAAAATCCAACTTCATTTGAGTCGTTGTTGAAGCAGCTGTCGAAATGACTTCGAAACGGAAAAGTCCCTCCCCATTCTAACTGCGCACTAACACTGCGGCATGTTTTCATTCGTATGAAGTCTTTAGCCCCTGCCCTCCTCTGCTTTTATTCGGGTAACAACAGCACTTTTAGATATCTCCAGACACAAATTCAATATCACTTTTCTGCGAAACCAAGTGAAAAACGCATCCCATGTTATGCTTACCGTTTCCGCCTAAATTATAAGTCTGTAAAATAACTCCTGAATGCACATCGAGAATTTTCACTTGATTACTGGAGTCGAAGACAAGAATTACATTCAAGTGTGGATGGTAGGCGATATTACGCGATTCCTCGACATTTCCCACATCCAAATAGCCATCCTGTTTTAATACACGTTGCTCCGCGGCCATAATTTCATCGAATATTGATTCCCGGTAGCGGATACTCTCGATTTTGATAACAATTTCACAAGTTTTAGAAACTTTTCCTATTGAAAATTATTTTTTTTACAATATTTTCTCGTTTTCTGCACTTCGTCGTCTTTTCTCATTAATTTCCGCCATCGAGTGAGAAACGAGAACAGAGAACTGTCATCGTGTGAAAAATAAATTAATTCAAAGTTGCCAAATTTTTTCACACCTCAAACAAATCGTTTGAAAAAATAAATATTGGATTAGATTTTCAAAAAAAAACTCGATTTTTAATTAATTCAAATAAATAATACGATTCAAATAAATATTATATTTTTCTCAAGGTTATTATTTAAGAAATGTCTCCTAATTTTCAGAGCTGTGCACATAATCATATTGGTTGAATACTATAGGGTTACGATTAAATTAGTATAGCATTAGATATTTAGTTCTTTGATGGCTATATAAAATAAATTTAACCAGAATATGTGCTATACAAATGGAGTGCTATGCAGGTTTCGCTACAGATAAGTTTATTGAAGACTCAAGGAAGCATGTTGTATAGTGTAGTGTTGTAATAAGATTCTTATAAGAAATCAGATTTTCTTATAAACAGCTGATTTGTAGTTATTGTGAATTGTTCTTTAGAAGTAGATATTGTAAACAAATACTTTTCGGATTGCAAATTTAGTTATAAGATAATCATCTCAATAGTTAACTTTTAAAAAACATGAATATACTTCCAAAGAAAAGGTAAGTATTTTATTTAACTTTTACTTACAAATTTTACACATTGTTCTCATAAAGATGGCACGTTCGAACAAAGGACAATATTGCTCGTGTAAGACGTGACGAGGCCGCCGCAAAGGAAGAGGAACAGAAACGGCAGGAAAAATTATTATTAGCGGTATATAATTATTATAAATTCATTTAGCGTATGTAAATATAATTTACACTTTCAGGAAAGCGAAGCACGCATAAACTTTTTGAGGAAAAAATCTGGTGTACCCATTTCTTCCACTAATACAGAAGACACTTCCACAGATGATAAATTTTCCACAGCAAGTGGAAGTAATGTTGATAATCAACAACATGTTGATTTATTTTCTGATTATAAATCGCACATCAAAAAGACAAATAAGGCATTAGAAGATGAAAAGAAGGAAGAACAAGAGAAATATGAAAAGCAAATAGGGTATTTAACATACTTAGGTCAGGATACCAATGAAGCTTTGAAATTACGAAGCTGGTATGAAGTAGCACCACAGCGTTCAGAGATCGGCGATAATAACACGCTTGAAAAAGATGTGAAAAATAAACTGGCACAGGATCCACTGACACTGATTAATGCTTTACTTCCTAGTCCAGTTGAGCAAAAGAAAGACGCACTTGAATTAAAAAAACGTTCTCGTGAAGATTATATTTCTACACCGGATACACCGCCAAAGAAAATAAGGAAACATGAAAACATAAATGAGAAAAGTCTTTATACAAAAGAAAAGAAGTCCAAGAAACACAAAAAACATAAACATAAAAAAGATAAGGTCAAAAATAAGAAGCATAAATATGAAGACACAGACAGTGACCCGGATGAAGTACAACGTATTAAACGTGAAAAATTAGAAAAACTCCGAAAGGAACGTCTTATGCGCGAGGCCAATGAACGAGTGCGACAAGAGGAGTTATTAGCACCAAAGAAACCGGTGTCGGAAATTGATAATACCAGCAAGACGCCACAACAACGAATAGTTCAAAAATATAACAGTCAGTTCAATCCGGAAATTGCAAAACAAAATATGATTTAATTCTTTTTGCTTTTAATAAAATTGTTCTATTTATAAATGTATGTATGTAAATTCATACAAAAATACTAATATTGCGTGAATATACACTTTAGTGCTCCCATCACCTAAAATTAATTAAATTAGCAGTTCTGCTGTAGGATTATCCGTCTTTTGCACAACGGAATCCCAAATTTCCAGAGGAACTATCGGCTGTATTTTGTGAGCGGGCAGCACATCGATAACGATAGCAATAAGACTTGTGGCATAAATAAGAGCCTCCTTTCTTTACGTATTGTGGATTGGAACTGACTTCGTCTTTATGCCAAAGATCTTGGGTCCATTCCCATACATTTCCGACCATGTTGTGTAAGTTGTAGTCATTTTGTGGAAATGTTTTTACAGGAGAGGTGATCTTATAACCATCTTCAGATGTATTCCCATCTGGGAAATCGCCTTGCCAAATATTTAGCCTAAAAGACAACAATATTAACTTAACGGATTCATGATATATTCGATATTCATGACAAATGGATGGTTGTGATTTTAACGGTTATTTATTATTGTTTTTACCAGTGCTTTCCATGAGGAGATAATTTGTTTCCCCAAGGGAAAAGCTTGCGTTTCTTTCCACCGCGGCATGCTACTTCCCATTCTGCTTCAGTTGGCAACCTTTTTCCGGCCCACCTGCAGTAAGCTACAGCGTCATTCCAAGAAACATGAACTACTGGATGTTCCCACAAATCTTTTGATAATGAAAGAAAATAATAAGTAGTGATTCAAGTTAATGATACACAATGTAAGATTATATATAAATAAATAATATGACAATGATATCAAGAAATTGATTGTTTGTATACAAAATAAAATATACCAAACAAAACACTAACCATTTAAATTAGTATTCAGTCCTTGTGGGTTTCGCCAAGATATTCCTTTGACTTTAAACCACCATGGAGCACTTACAACACGATAGTCATTGTATTTTTCTTGTAATTCTGTTGTTAGTAAAGTCTTAAATAGAAAACTATCACCAAATTTCTCTGCTTCTGTAGTGTAATTTGTTGCCTTCACAAACTTGTTAAAATTGGCATTGGACACCTCGAATTTATCTATATAAAATTCAGAAATTTTTACAAGTCGTTCCGGGCCCTCACCATCACTTACAAAATGAGGCTCATCAGTTCCTATTAAATAGTTTCCTGCGGGTATGAGAGACATTGACGGATCTTCGGGATAATAATCTCTGTAGTCTAAGCCATCTTTTTTGTTTTGTTTGCAAACCGGAATTTCATTTTTATTGATAGTTGGAGTGTTTAATTCACTCGATTGTCGATCCAATCCTTTGTTACAACCACAGTCGGATAGTACACAAATTAAAAAACAGTTAAAATATAGAAAACCCAGAGGAAATCGAAACATTTTTCAGCACTCGAAGATTTTGCTAATCTAATTCAATGGCCCTTGGTAAACAAAACAAGAAAAATTATTGATATGGTTTGAAGTATCATCAATTTTATTGACGTATCTACTAGAAAAAGAGCAGTATAACCGCAGAGCATATTCACTTGGTAAAACCTGTAAGAAATCAAATTCCATAATATTATACTTTTATAATTTTGTCAAATAAATTGCGATATTAAAAAATTGTTCCAAAACATTTATTACTCAATTTTCAGAATTACGTGTAAGTTCACTTAAGCATTTACGCATTGAAGGCAATTGTATAAAAATCCGTACTTTATAATGTTAGTTACTTTGCATATTGTGTTCATTTTATCTAATGCACTTCGTGGATCGGTTTAAAATAAACTTAAAAATTAGCAAACTCAAATTATTATCTTAAAAATCGGCTTTGAACATTAAAATTAAAATCCGTGAAAATATTATCTGGCAATACTGAACTACAATACTATTTTTGCGACCATGTACAGCGTAAAAACCGTTTAAAAGTCAAATTTCACAATAAGAAGAAGCATGAAAATTGTGTGAAATACATTCCGATAGTTGCACATGTATATTAGTTTTTCAATTTGTTTAAGAAAATTTGTTATTTCAAAGCTTTACACATATTACTTATTTCTTAATAATTTCAAGAAAACGCAATGGATTCTGAGGACACATCCACTGGTGGACGTGGTAAGTTGAAATTTGTGTTAAATAATGTGTTGGCTGCAATTATGTGCATACCGTTCAATGCTAACGGGACAAATGCGAAATAGCATTAAATATACGATTTTCTTAAATATTTTTCTCGCATTTTTTATATATAGTGACAAGGTCTTTAAGAAAGCGTTTAACGTCGGTTGATAGCGATGCAAGCAGTAGACCGTCTACTCCCCAACTTACTAAGCTTGCTGCCATACCAGAGACAAGTATGTATATATACAATAAAACACATTTTGCAAAACGAAATTAAACAATAAAATTTAAGGTTCACCATCTCGTGCTTTACGTGGACGACGCAACTCGACTACTTCAAGTGCTACACCTTTAAAAACGCCAGCAAAGTCTAAAACTGCGACAATCATTGAGTCGAATGAAACTGAAAATGTTCCGGCTAAGCGAACAACTCGCAGAAGCAGTGTTTCTGCAGTTTCAGCAGCAGATCTACTTACGACACTCAAAGATGAAGAGGAAATAAACACCAAAGGGACGCCTGCAAGACGTACAAGGCGGCTGCAATCACAGACGGAAGTGGAGAAAACTCCACGTTCAGCAGCTGCAAAGAAAAAGCCCGCACCGAAATCACGACGTTCTATTCACGAAAGTGAAAGTGATTCCGATATTGAAGTAATCAATTTGGAAGATGAACAAATTGATCGTAAAGAAAAAGAAAAAAGTACCAGTCCAACAGCAAAAGAGCAGTCAACAAAAACTCCAATAAGAATGTCACCAAGATTAAAGGCAAAGAGTGTATCTCCCAAAGGTAACGCAGTTATTATTGAAACAATTGATTTATTAGAAGACACAAGTACACCTCACGATACCGAGGAAGTTGCTGATAATCCAACAGAATCCTTGCGAATTGAATCGAATGAGAATATGAATATTTCAGACACAAATATGAAATCATTTGATACAAAGGAAGGCGAAGAAGTAAAGTTGGAATGTTTGAATTCATCCTTGACTGAGGATACGCTAGTAAAAGAAACTGACACCAAAGAGGTGTCCAATAAAGCCGATAGCTTTGATTGTAATGATGTAAGCGCTGATGCCACTGCCAAAAGTCCTAACCAATCACCGCTGAATTCATCCAAAGCTCGTGTCAAAAGCGTTGTAATGCTGGAAAGGCTTTCGCCAAAAGTAATTGACAAAATGTGTGGTAAAAGGGCTAGCATTAGCTCACCACCACCTAATTCAAAATCTGTAACATTCAACGATATTGATGTTGACGATGAAGTGAAGAATACTTACCCAAAAACGCCAGCTTCAATTAAAAGTAAAAGCTATTTAGCAATGGATTCAACAAACGACTCAAAAGATCAATCGTTCCAAAGTGACAAAGAATCTAACAACAGTTTTAAAGATGCAAGCGCAAACGTAGAAATCTCAAAGGATAATACAGCAAACGAATCAAAAGATTCTATTGAGTTCCATGATGCAACCAATGACGTTGAAGAAGTAAATAATATTCAGGAAGCGGGCGAAATAATAAGCGATTTTACGCCTCAAAAAAAGAAGCTTTCAGCAAAATTGCAAAGTTCCACGCCAATGTTGGATTCGGTATCAAATTCAAAAACTGCACCGGAAAAGTTAGTAATCGATTCACCGATTATAACAAAAACCTCAGAAGAAATAGACAACAATCCAGAAAAAGTTCTAACTTCACCTGAAACACAAGATGAAACCACTACCACTACATTACAACATGAACAGAAAGACATTGAAAAAACGAACGACGACGATAAGCGTTTGTCATTAACGGTTGCCGCCACAAATGAAAGCAATAATGTTGAGAAAACGGAGGATTTGTTTTCGAAATCGTGGACACATAATGTAAGTGGTTGCGCAACATCAGATGGAAAAATTGACACTCTCGCTGTAACAACAAATGATGAAGAGGTAACGTCTGAACCATTAAAGGTTGTGGATGAGCAAAAAACATCACCAACTGTAAATAAGGAAAGCGTTGATGAAGATGGTGAACAGAAAGAGGAGGGGGAGGAGGAAGAAGATGAAGAAAATATAGAAAAATTGGAATTTGTCGATGATGAGGCAATGGAGGTTGACAATTACCAAAGTGGAGATTCAATGGACGCAGAAGAAAGAAAAGAGATGTTGGAAAACGAGATAATTGATGAGGGTGAGTCGATTGGTAGTGAAGACACCGAAGAAAGTAACGAAGAAGATGATGAAGAAAATGCTTCATTTGTAACATCTGATTCCGAAGAATCACTACTTGAGTATTCTGATAATGAAGAGCATTTAGAAAATGATAGTAAGAAACCCAATAAAATGAACTCACGTAATCGTATTTTGATAACAAGTGAGAGCGAAGATAGCAATGTAAATATTTCTAGAACTAATTCGAACAAAAAGAAGAAAACAAATAAGTCGAACTCCAGAAATCGTATCATATCCTCCAGTGAAAGTGAAATTGAGAAGCAGACAGCAACACAAGCTGAGCCGATGAACGTTAGTCACAAAAGTTCAGACGATTCCGAAAATCCACTAACTTTGGAAGTTAGCAGAATGATTGATGATACAACCGATGATGATGATGATAATGCTAAGCAAACTTTCAAATCGCAACTTGCAGAGACAGCAAACGGTAACACTGAATCAACAAATTCTAATGATCCAGAATTGGAAACCAAAATCAAAGATGAAAATAATATGGAGAATAGCGGCCATGAACAGGAAACTAAAAATGAAACTAAATTAAATACCAGTCAAAAAAGAAATACAGAAAGCGAAACAACAAAAGCTATTGACATTTCCGAAACAGTTGAGAGAACCATCTCATCACCAACAGAAGCCCAGTGTAATCAAGTGGATACAAATGATCGAAAGCGTCGACGTAGTCAAAGCTTGTCTAAATCCATTTGTGAAAATATTGCAGATAATAGCAATGATAATGAAGAAAACTTAAATGCATCAAAGACATGTGAGAAAGAAGATAAAAATAAATCTGTTAATACATTAAACCGCAGTATGGAACGGTCTATTAGAAAATCTATCAGTTCTGTACATGAAAGTGATAAAACAAAAGAAACAATAGGAGATGCTGATATAATTAGTGCCGATAATAAAAATCCTTCACAAAACGATTTTGACTCAAGTGATAACACAAGTGAGCAAATGAAAGAAGATGAAGAGCCCAAGTTGAATGGTTTTGATGACATGCAATC
The DNA here is from genome assembly GCA_031772095.1 of Zeugodacus tau. Classification (NCBI taxonomy): domain Eukaryota; kingdom Metazoa; phylum Arthropoda; class Insecta; order Diptera; family Tephritidae; genus Zeugodacus; species Zeugodacus tau. The sequence continues at coordinate 88,187,477 of CM062649.1, forward strand.
ACAAAATGAATCAAACGATGAGGAGAGTGTGGGTGGTGAAGATATTGAAATTCCTGAAACACAAGAGGTTGGTCAGGCTATTGAAGAGAATTCTTCAGAAGAATCGGCCGCTGAAGAAACTTATGAAGAGCTTAATGTTGGAAAATCTGTATCAAAGTTGAAAAATGCTGGTCTAAGTTTGTCTTTTTGCCAGGCAAAACAAAAGCGTGTGACAGTCAAAGACCGTATACGTCACAGGTCCTTCACAATTGGTGTAAGTGTTACAAAATCCGAAGATATTAATCAAATGGAGGAATCTTCCGGTTCCTCGGACGCAGATGAAAAAGAAGAAAGTCCCGATAGTAATGATAGTGACCGAAATCTCATTGATAAACAAGATGAAGAGGAACTCGAAAAGTTGGCACATTCCAATGCACAATTCTCCAACATGAATCGAAAACGGAAATCAATGTTATCGACCTTTGCACAGGATAATCAAGAGTTCGCATGTAGAAGGAAGTCGAAACGTAACAGTTTACAATCTATATCGAAAGAAGATTTTAATCCCTCTCAATCGTTGCTTGAAAATATCGAAGATTATAAGCGTGAATTGCAGAGTCAAAAGGTCGGCAAGAAAACGCGCTTATCTAAATCATTTTGTGGTCCTGTACATGATGACATGGAGGCACTTGTTGATAGTGGCGATTCAGACGTTACAAATGATACAAATAATGAAAAACCCAGACGTCATAGTTTAAAAAATACGGAGTCGGAAATGCACTCAACTGCCTCAAAATCGCGTTTATCTAAATCTTTTTGTGGAACTATCGAGGAAGACCAGGACTCTGTTGATGATAGTGGCGATTCAGACGTTAAGAATAACACAATTAGTGATAAAACCAAACGTAAAAGCTTACAAAATACTGAGTCGGGAAGTCACTCAACAGCCTCAAAATCGCGTTTATCCAAATCTTTCTGTGGACCTATCGAGGAAGACCAGGACTCTGTAGATGATAGTGGCGATTCAGACGTTAAGAATAACACAATTAGTGATAAAACCAAACGTAAAAGCTTACAAAATAATGAGCTCGGAACACATTCAACAACAACAAAATCGCGCCTATCTAAATCTTTTTGCGGCGCTATTCAAGAAGCTCCCAATACCTCAGGGGATAGCAGCAGCTCAGAAAAGTCTGCTGATAAAGTGGTAAATAAGAAAAAAATAAATGGATCTACAAGACAAGAACTTGCAACAACCAAAAACAAGAAGCGAGATTTCGGACGTATTTTGGACCGTTGTGATGAAATATTAGATGCCGCAAATCGTGCCAAATTGGAAAGCAAGCAAAACTATAAAAAGGTAGTAACGAGAGCGTAAATTGTCTATTAAATATTAATTAATTGTTTAAACATTTCAGAGTCGGCTATTGATACCAAAATCTAGAAAACAGTCCAAACCAGAATTGCAGTCCGATGAAGAATCAGCAAGCGATGCGCCTGTGATTAAAAAGGATATGAAGCAGTCAAAAGGTTTGTGCTTTACATCCATACATTTTCATACCATTAAATGTTTTAAACATTTTATAATATATTAGTCATTTCAGAAAAAACAACATTGGCATTGGCACAGGCTTTCAAAGCTTCAGCCAACATTTTATTAAAAGAAGCCACTAAAGTTAAAAAGGAAAAACTATTACAGGTATTGTATTTAATTTTACTTGTTTATTACAGTATTCGTGACATTAGTAATATAAAAAAATTTAATTATTAGCAAAATGAAGAGAAATATGCGGATAAACGTCTACCAATGCAATTATTGGAGTCTATTTCGCCGTCGCACACCGAAACTAAAAAGAGTAAGCAAAAATGAAATTAAATATTATTTGTGAATACCATTTTTTATTTTTATTAATTTAATTTTATTTTTTATTACATAAAGGCAAACGAGAACGTGCACGTGAACCGAATGTGCAGCGCTTAAATTGTGCAACAGGTCAAATTGTGGAGGAAGTGCTTAGTCCGCCGAAGAAGAAGCGAGCCGTATTGAAGAAAATTGAACTACCCACTGGTACAGTATTGGAAGAACCAGTTACACCAAAGAAAAAAATACGAAACAGCGGTTTCCGTGAAAGTCCCATTACGCCGCGCACACTAGGTTTTAAAGTACGTCATATACTAACTGCTGGTCAGGACAAAGTGCCACAATTGCCAACAACGCACGGTGTCGAACGGAAACGTAAACAGAAACTGGTTGATCCCAAATTGGTGTTGCCTAAACCACAGTGGTCGCAGTCGGGTGTATTTATGGAAGAAGTTTTGCCAAGTCGCAAAATGCTGGGATTGAATACGATGAAATCGTGTGCACCAGGTGCCAATGAAGCAACTGTGAATGCGTTAAATTTCAAAAGCTCAAGCCTGTTTCGCAAGAATGTACCAAGAGAAGCGTCGCATGAGATACTAAAACGTAAAGAACGCCAGTATGTTCGTAATCGTTTTTAATTTAAAAACGTTATACAAAAAAAAACTCATTCTTAAAAATTATACCTTGAAACATGTTCATTTATACATTTATCATAATTATTATAATGGTTAACGCGTACGTTTCTTTTTCAATAAATATTGCTTCATATTATAAATAAAAAAATGTGATATTTGTGTACAGTGGATTCCAAAAGTATGGAAATTCAGAATGGTGGTGATTTAATTAAAAAAATATATTATAGAAATTATTTACAGTAATCACCCAATTAAAGGCAATGTTGAACAATTAACTGCTATATTACGGTTATGTTAATTGGAATAGCATGAAGATTTGTTGTTTAAGTGTTGGTCTACGTATTTAAGGGTTGAAATGGTTTTAGGGTGACTTGCAAATACATTTTTACTAAAATAGCAACTCGCTCTGCTAATTTTCGCTTGTTAAGAAAGTTTATGTAAATCTAGTAAAATTAAATACTTTATTAATTTAATTATTGCGAAATTTTCAAAAAAAAATCCACTCGTAAGTATGGTAACCCGCAGAATATATGAACAAAGCGAGCGGAGACTATCGACAGACGTTAATTTCAAAAAGTATTCATTCAATTGAATTTCGTGTACTCTCCGTTCTCTTTCGAAATTGTGTAGCGCTGCGCTGCGCGCAGAATTGTAATCGACGTTACCTGCTCCGCGCGCAGCGCTGTCGGTTATTATGAAATTTCTTCTCAGTGATGCTCTCAGTTGATTTTGTGCGCTCAGTGAGGAAGTGCGCGCTTTTCTACAAGTTGTTCGTTACGTTTGGATATTTTCAGTGTGATTGGATTTTGTCCCCAACAACTGCATGACCGGCCGGCTGCGAATTTGGAACGAAAAAGTAGTGAGACGAATGTGTGTGTGGAGAAGAAGGAAAAGAAACGGAAGAAACACGTAGAGCCCGCTTATTTTTGAAAAGACACAAGAAACGGTTAAGGGCTTACCAAAAGTCCATGTGAAAAATGTTATTGTGCATATATTTCGCCGCAATATCGCAAGGCGATATAAAAACTATTCACAGTCGAATTGGCAATTAAAAAAAAACTTTGCGTATAAAATATTTTGCCTTTTTGTGGAAGTTAAAAATTGAAGATTCGCATTAAACAAAAATAATATGCACATAGAATCACAAAGGAAAATAGTGAAGAACGGCAAGCTGCGATTAAGAACGACTTTGAGCGAAGTGTAAAAACTCAAATTGGACAAATATATAAAAAAGCAACGTGCGAAAGTGTATAGAAGGCAATGCGAATAAGCTTAAGTAGTAAAACAATTTTATACATGCCAATACGTTTATGCGAGTGTGAAGTTGTTGCGATTGTGGTCTTTTGTTAAACACTCGCGCCACCGGCCCCCTCGTCATGTAAACGGTTCCGTTAAATGTACATACGTTCTTACGGAACGGCACATATTTGTTAAGACCAACTAAGTTGTGGAGTTGAATCAAATAAATTGCAAGAAGCAATTAAAAAGCAGCAAATACGTGGATGCTAAGAAACTTTGAAAAATGTTCGAACTGGAGGATTATTCAAGTGGTTACCACGATGCGATCCTTAATAAATACGCTGTAAGTATTATCATTATCTGGATTTAAGTATATTCATACACACATATGCGCCTTTATTTGGCTCATTAATAATCTGACAACTAAACACATACACTCTTTGTTCGCTAAAAGTTATGTTGCTAATATAGTGTTACTATACAATAAAAATTTTGCAATGTTTTAAACGCTTCTACGTTCTTTTTTTGTTTGTACGAATTTGTCTGTTTTTTTTTTTTTTGCTTTTACCCAAAGCTGTTTGGGCCAAGTTGAATTTGTTTAATATTTAATTGTTCCTCATTTCATCTTCTCCCCCTTTGCACATTGTTTGCGTTCGTCGCTCTCTTCAATCCGTTATATTTTGTTCTGTTTGTTTGGCTTTTACTATTGCTGTTGGATTTTTGTTTTTTTTTTTTCTACTAATTTTTTACCATTCACATTTGTTCGCAATGGTTTACGTTCGGCGCTCATTTTAGCTGCGCAAGTTTTCGCTGCTTTCCGCATACAATTATCGATTGTTTACCCTACACTTTCTGCCTCCCCTGCCGTTACAAAAAGTATACAAAAGCTGTTCGCGGTTCTCTGCCACGGCAAAGTTATCGCTGACGGCGCTAAAGCGCTGCTTCGTTGTTTTTTTATTATCAAGTTTATTTTGTTTTTGTTTAATTTTCGTGTTTTGTCTGTGCCTTTGCGCTGCTGCCGGCCGGTTTTTTGTGTTGAATGTCATTTGTGTTCTCAACTCTCGCAGCTAGAGAGAGAGAGATAATTGCGAATTTTGCTTTACGAGTGAGAAAATTGCTCACCTTAATGAAAGTAAAATTAAGCTACTCAGAGCAAGCTCCACTAGTGTGCATGTGTTTTATATGCATGTTATGTACATACATACATATGTACGGATTAAAAGAAATAAATAATTTGTGCAAACATTTCGATTTCATATGTGGTCTCTGTTGCGATAACAAACAACACTATTGTATATATGTATATTCTTGATGTTAACTAACATTGCGAGACATGCATATAAATATGGTATAAATATCATTTAGTTTTTAGACTGATGATTATTTGTGATTTCTTAAATTTGCTGTTCCTTATGTTTTTTTTTAACTCCTAAACCGATCTTGATATTTTTCAAAACCAAAAAAACGCTTATTTTCAAATACATACCCACAGTGAGTCATGCTGAAATTATTTGTTTATCTTAACTTTTTTCACGCTGTATATCATAAGTATATGAGTGCAAATAAAAGTGCAAGTCGACGGAAATCGCGCCAAATATCAACTTGTGGTATGTTGGCACTTTGCTAAAATAGGTAAGATATGCGCTGCAAGTGTTAAGTATGTGGAATGGAACGGATCTTCTGTCTGTTTGTTTCTCTTCTTTTTGTATGGATGTCCAACCGTTGCACTGCTGCTCCCCAATAAATTTCCCTATCACACCGATATCGTTGCTGGTATCTTTGCATGTGTACCCCTCTCATATCCACACCAACACTTTTGCGAATTCTATACAAAAATAATTTTATAGCAAATTATGTTTGTGTTTGTTGTGTACGTGTATTGTTGCCCCTCATTTGTTGTTGTATTAATGCATGTGGATTTGTAGAATCCATGCTCCACACACTTTGAGCTTAATGTGCTGAATTATCTGTGGCTCATTTATTAACTAACACATACATGGAAGAAAAGTGGGAGAGGGATCTGTGCTCAACAGAAACTTTTGTGAGTAACAGCAACAATAGCATACCTTTGGCCAACACCGAAAAGCACCACAGTCTTATTGCATTGTGGGAAAATGTTAACTTTTAGCTCATATCGGAGTATAGCTTTTGTATTTTTATTTTTGCGTTGTTTTGTGGCTTTACACCGTTTCGCAATGTTTTTGGTTCTTATTCGCTTAATTTTACTTGATTTCTTGATATGAGCTAAGTGCTGTATCACCGTATGTACTTATTGTTTGTAGTATATAATATGGTTTATGCCACACAATATTCCCCGCTGTAATTAAATTTTTGTTGCGACAACCACAAATGAAAAGTTTATTGCACTTATAATTTGCTCATTAAACATACATACATATAGACGTACATATGCTTATACTTAGAGGAAATTAAACTTTGTATACATATTTAAGCATATGCTAATAAATTATATAATGACTATTGAAAGCGTAAAGAAAATTCATGTAAATTGATCATCGTATGTTTGTATGTTTTATATGTAAGTACTATACATTGCAAATCGTGTATAAGTAGCTGACTGTTCAGAATCTTAATTGAGTATACAATCCAGTACTTGTATGTATTTATTGAGATAAGTTATTGCTGGTACTTACATGCATACATACATACACTCGGGAGAAATATACCTTTCAATATATAAATATTAAATTTTTTTATTTTTGCACAATTTTTTAACTTGTAAACTTTCATATATACATTTGTAATTGAATTATTCTTTAATTCTTATATTATTGATAAAATAAAAAAAAATAAATATTCGAAACTAAAAATTTTTGCGTTTTACAAAAAATAGAAAATACAAAATCGTTGGCGTGGGAGCACATAAAAATGAAATTGTAAAGTTTTGACCAAAATACAAATACAAAGCATAAAAATAAAAGAAAAAAAAACATATGAAATATTAAAAATTTCTAATTTCTAAAGTAATAGTTTATTTTTTTCAAAAAAACCCACTTTGACTGTTTTTTATTCTGTTTTGAAGTGTATTATAAAAACATAAATCGCTGTAGAAGTTCTCTAAATGAAATGAAAAAAAAAACATATGAACAAGGAAATAATATAAATTTCCCGTTTTTTACTTAGACTACGTTCTGGGCTTCAAAGTAATAGTTTATTTTCATAAAAACCCATTTTAGCTGTTTTTTGTTTTGAAGTATAAAAAAATGTAGAATTTTCGTAATAGATAGAAATCGTTTATTTCCATTTTATTTCCATTTTAACCATATGGAATATGCATGTTCGGAAATATTACAAGAATTTCCCTCCAAAAACCAAAAATTCCTGGCTCCTTTATGTATGCATATCAGCTGTGTAAGCATATGTAAGTATACAATATAAATATGTATGTAATCTAAAAAGGAATCGATTACTTACAATAATCCGGAAATAAAATTTTTGCGCTCTTTATAATAACTGTTAATTTATTACATCTGGTGGGTATATGCATATAATAATAGCAGGGACATTCACCATTGTGTGTGCGCTGCATATTTTATTGCATGTGTCACAATTACAGATTTCAATTCTTAATTCTTTAAATGTGTGTCACATTCTTTAAGATCCTGTAACTGCTAATTCATACATCTTGGGGTTGTTTTTTTTTTTGCTTTGAGTTCACAAAATTGTGTAAAATTGCATTTGGCTCTTCGCCTCCTTTTGGTATTCTGTAAATTGTATTTTTTCCGCCTTCATGACAGCTGACAGCTGTATATGAAGGTAAATGTTAGTAATCTTATACCTACGTACGTATATAAATGTGTAATCATTTGTATGTCCTACCTACTGAGTTTCAAGCACCTTCATAATTAAATGTTTCCTTAAAATTGGCTACCTGGCGAAGAAAGGCTGGAGGGCATCCCTACGGTTTGCTAGATAATTTAACAGTGTGTGAAAGACTTCAACAATGCTTTCGGGAAAATCGGTGCTCATAAATCACACTCAATTGATAAGGTGGCCTAGAAGCTGTTTAGCCTTGGGTCTATGGCATCCTTCGCGCAATACATTAAACGGATTTTGACGAAAGTTACACACAAATAATCGGAAAATTAAACAGACAAATCTTATTTAAAATAAAATTTTTGAAAAAGATTTTGTGTGCTACAATCAAATGACCTTGTAGTAAATTGTAGTAAAAGTGAAATTAGGAAGTACTTCGAAATAATAATTTAGGCAAGGACATAGAGAATAGGCATGGACATGGAAATGTAGTGTTTTTGATATTATTTGGAAGAAGTTTACATTCTAAATATTTTTACTAATTACTATATGCTTAATTTTCTACTTTGAATAAATTCTTCCGAACTTCTACAATAATATTCTACGTATATACGCACACACACAAATATTCCCCAGAAAGTTCACATGCAAGCACACTCCTTCTGGCACTTATGGTATCCTGTTGAAATATGAAACTTATCATTTCTGTATCTCGTTCAAAATGAATGCTATCGATTTTTTCACATACATACTTACATATTCACACAAAGTTATGCACATACAAACTCGCTATATTGCCACCTCGTCCAACGACCCTGAAAGAAGTGGGAGTAATCGAGTTAACATCCAGACAAAGCATTTTGTATGGCATTCTGGAAGGTCACAGTGTTATTTTTAGTTAACAGTTATGTATGTATGTACTACATACTTACATATACAAAAGTCTGTATTTTGCTCTGAATTTATACTACTACTTGTTGGCATATGGAATTGATAAGAGACTGACTGAAATTTTACTCCCATTTTAATTGTCCTGCGCGCCAAAAAAATGCTACATTAGGGCGGTTAGTCATACATACCATACAAACATATGTATGTACATGTGTATAATAAAGTGTATTTATATTTGAGCATAAAAGAGCAGCTGCAATACAGGAAACTGTCTACACATTTTCGATTAAAAATCGAAAAGGATTCCAAAGAGACCGACCGACAACAGGATAGGGGAGAGCACGCAAATTGTGTGTGTGTACTTATTAATTATATGTAAGCTTGTAAACTTATTTTTGGGTTGCAGTAGTAACAGGCGCATCAAACATTTTGCCTTATGTGTGTGTGTGTGTGTGTGTGTGTACATGCAGAAAAACATTCACATTTATGAACATTTGTACGTACGTACCACCTCTCGAACACGTAACAAACACAGCGATTTGGCTAGACGTTTTCATAACACGAACGAAAGGGAGCCGAACAAGGCAACAGCTAATCGTTCAAAGGCAGCTGGAAGAGCAGCGAACACGACGGTCGGCACATTGGTAGCATAAACCATGACAGTTGGTTCTTTGGTTGGGGTTGAGAATTGCGCCTGTTGTGTAAACCACTGATGGAGTTGCCATTTAGAGAGAATTTATGCAAATATGTTGGCTTTTCAAAATATGTTTGGGTATTACGATTTATGTAGCTAACCTAGACTAAAGTCAGAGAGAAATTTCCAACTTACTAATTGTGTATGAAAATAAAGGACTGTCTCTTTGAATATACAAAAAGGACTATAAGACTAGAAAATGAGTAACTCCATTGTTTTAGATCGTAAAAAGTATGCATTAATTCGGGATCGGGATACAAATAAATTTTATGATTTTTGCCGAAGTATTCCCGACTTCCAAAGAGGAAGAAATTGGGAATTCTATATTGGTGATTTTATATTAGACGACTTTTATTTAAACGATTGTCATTAAAACTTGCAATTTATTGTGGTAAAATAAAATATCTTTGATGGGAACACTTCATATCATAGTAAAAGAAATAAACTATAAATGGTTGAACTACAAATTACTAGCAGTATTACAATCGCATATTTCATGTATCCAAAAAAAGCTCTTGTCGTGGAAATTATAACCCATTATTGGTTGATCTAACATCAATAAACCAAAAATATTTCGATAGGAAATGGATAAATCTAGTTAATGAACGAAGCAAAAGAGATAATATTAACATTTGTATTTTGAACGGATTTTTAACAAAAACAACTTACTTTTTTTGTGAAATTTTCGCCATATATTGGCTAAAAAAGTGTAATAAAGATATAAAAAAATCCTTCGTTCATCAACTAGATAATGTTATTCCAAAGATATGTGCAAAATTTGAACAAAATCGCTTAATAAATTTTCGAGATACCGTGCCCGTGTCCACCGACTTAAAAAATTTAGTTTTGCGCTAAACGCTAATCTCTTACTTGGACATTCTTCTATTTAATAAGACAAAAAATTACAAATTTTCGAAACCCTCCTAACCACTTAATATACAAAAGTATATTCATAATCCCTTCAATTCTATACATTTTGTGATTATTAGTTTTTCATAAATAGAAAAAGAATTATTCGTTTAAATGCTACTGAAAATGTATTCACATATTTATATTCAAAATGTAAACAGAAATTTTAGTAAAATCCTTTTTCCCTAATAACGCCACCAATAAATAACATAAGGGGTAGTGCGAAGTATACCGCGATGGCAGCATTGTTCCGTTTGAGCGAAACTCCATTTGTATTCGCTACGCTCTGCAGGCTCAGAATCAAAAGTTGACGACCGACCGGTCTGGAAAAATAGTAGTGGTTGAGTCTGCTGTGTGAATGTGTTTTGTCGGCAACTGTACCCAGTTTCATTGTGCCAACACACGCACACACACACACAGGTACACATGTAGACACTAACATAGCCGGGTGCCGGTAGATTTGTACATGCGCTCTCCGAACATATTAATGCGCCATGTGTACCTACGAAGTGCTGGATATAACGACTCGGTAAACATACTCACTGCTGTTGTTGCAACATACTGCATGCTGTTTTCTGTCCTTTGCCGGCTTAGCTATTCTCTTTGCACTGTTATTTCAACTGTTAAATTGTTTTTGTTCGCTGTTGAGATGTGTATGCGGATGTGTGCAATAGAAAGAGAGCGAGATCGCGAATCATGGAGAGCGCTGTGCTTGTATGTTCGAAAATCGAAATGTTGCAACTCGCAAAGGCGAATTAATGTTGCGGCAACATTAACGTGTTGCTGAAACATTTTATACAGGTTGTCTCGAAAAGTTGAGATTAAAAATCGTTGGAATTGGAATATTTTTTAAAATTCTATGTTAATGCGACTTTTTTACAGAAAAATTTAAATTTTTTAAATCAATTTTTTCGTTATTTTTATAGATTGCAAGGCTTTTAAATAAACGTAGTAATTATTGTGTTCATTTTAAATTTCAACTTTTTGTATAGAAAATTACGAGCAACTGCAAATTATATGCAAGTCTCTTTAATGCATTCACCCCTGCCATCTACCGTCGAAACGACTTCAGACAGTCTTACGGAATTGTATTGAAGTCGGTCATGTGCAAAAATTCTCATAAACAATTAAGTTCGTTCTCAAATGCATCCAACCTAAAATCGAAAAAAAAAAATGAAATACAAATTTGCGCGGGAAAATGCATCCGCCTTATCGACAGCCGATATGTTGCATGTCAGTACAACATAAGCACATACACACATATGTATTCCCCAACAAACAGCAATTCATAAAGAGTTTTTAGTCTAACATGCACAGTGTGGAGATAAGAGATGCTCTAATGCACATTTGTTTGTATGTATGCATGTGTGTGTGTAAATGAATTAGTGTCATACTTCACTTTGGAATGCTTTGATCAACCTTTGCTGCCATTTGCTTATAAGAAAGGGTAAAAAAGTCTTGAGTAGCAAATGAATGCATCGACTTGGCTGCTGACACGGCGTAAATGCACACACACATACTTGTGCATGTATATATGTATGTTTGTATGTAAGTAACTTCAGCATATAGTGGCCGTGCATTGTGCTCGTTGGTGAGCAGTTGTTTGTTTTGGTGGGCGCCCATCTGTGGTACAAAGTCGACATGCAAAAGAACATCGCCTTCATCATCATTGCGCTCTCACCCCCTCCGTTCTGCCCAAAGTTGTTTGTTGTGTACTTTCTTTTATTTTGCTTTTGGCTTTTGCTGATGGTACTTGTTTTATTTTTTCAACGTTACACTTTGAATTCATTTTCATAATATTCACGGTTTTGTTTTTATCATGTTTTTTGGAGACATATCTACACACATACATATATGTATGTACAAGAAGTATCTATGAAGCTGCATTTGCGCTTTTTCGGTGGGGTTAGTTGGCTTCTTGTTTACTTCGCCTAGCACTATTGGGAAAATTAGTGCAAAGTGGATGGGAAAAATTTTATTTAAAAAACCTTGAAATGAAGCCATTCAATTATGTGATTAATATTATTTAATTGCTAGGAGTGTATTGGTTTATAAATTCTTTTGCGCATGATCTTCGAGTTCTACAAATGATTTCACCTGCAATTTTGTAGTCAAACAGCGTTTAACTATACTCATGGAAAATACATTATAACACAACAAAACCAATATCTACAATCCACTTGTCGATATGTTGCTAAGAATCTCGCATGATTTATTCAGATATAAAATTCATAATGAATAAATATAGCTAAATTCTATATACAGTTGAACTTCCCTAACTCGAATCACCATAATCCACAAAAAAATCTTTGAGTTAGAGAGATTTCGTGATAAGAAAGGTAATTTGTATACAATTTTACTTCTATTGCCAATTCAAGAGTTTGATTTATGGAAGTTCAACTATATGTATGTACATATGCATGTATAAATATCTATTAAAGAGTTATTAAAGAGTCAATCACATTCTTACAAATCTTTGTATATTTGCAGAAATATATATACAGTGGCTCACAGCTTATTTCATGCATATGAATTTACAAAATTTGAAATGTTATATCTTGACAACAAAAACACATATCGAAATAATTCAAACTCCTAGTTGTTAATACGAATGTGTAGTTTATAAAAGATACTTTATTTTATTATTTTTATTTATTATTCAATTACTTATAAACAAAAAACCAGAAACGTAAACAAATTTCATATCACAGCTTATTTCATGCAGTGTACTTTTAATTAAAAATAAGATAAATAATTTGTTTAAAACTTGCTTATTACTTAGTATGATATCCGTTAGCTTTTAATACAGCTTTTAGTCTAGCTGGCATGGACTCAACTAGTTTTTTTTGTAATTTCTGTCCCAATTTTGTTCCATTCTTCCAAAATAGCACTTTTTAGCTGTTCCTTATTACTGATGCGGTGTTTACGGATGTTATTTTCTAACAAAGACCATAAATTCTCGATCGGGTTCATGTCTGGTACCTGGGCCGGTGGATTGATTAAATGTGGACAATTCCATATTAGCCAGGTCTGTACTATTGACGCTTTGTGTTTACGATCGTTGTCCTGATAATACCGGAAATTTTGACGGATCCCAAGTTTCTCGGCTCTTTGGATAAAATTTTCTTTCAATATATTAAGGTACAATGTTTTGTTCATTATACTCTCAATAAATACCAAATTTCCAACGCCGGCTGCAGACATACAGGCCCATACCATAACACTGCCCCCACTATGTTTAACTGTTGGCCTAATGTTACAGCTCTGAAGCTCAGTATTGGGTTTCTTCCACACGTAAGCGATTCCATCTGAACCGATAAGGTTGAATTTCGACTCGTCAGCAAAAATTACAGTATTCCAGAAGTTAAAATCCTTGATTTCCAGCTCCCTTGCAATTGTAACTCGGCTTAGTTGGTTTTTTTGCTAATGAATGGCTTCTTTCGGGCTACTCGACCATTGAAGTCATGCGCACTTAGTACCCGACGCACAGTTTCAGCACAAAATGATTACCCTAGCTCCTCCTGAATCTCTGTAGTTAACTTTGGAACTGATAATCTCGGGTTTTCTTTAATTTTACGCACAATTAAACGCTCGTAACGTTCATTGAAAATTTTATTTGATGCGTTTCGGCCTTTATTTTGAATGCGACCTTCATGCACGAAACGCTCAATTATATTTTGATTTTAGCACTACTTAAATTTACAATCTCAGCAATTTTTCGCAGTGATTTTCTATTTTTGAAATGGTTTATGACCAATTCTCGCTGCTCAATCGTTGTACGGGGGCCCATTTTACTCAAATTGGTACACTGGTGTACTCGACTCTCAAAAACACATTAAAATTTTGTTCAAACTATTTCTGAATCCCAGCCCTAAGATTTACAAACGCCTAGTACCGCAACCCAAGCAAAGGGATTTCTCCACAACATAGACAAGTGGGTGCATGAAATAAGCTGTGAGCAAAATTTCTGGAAGGTAGCTGGAATTCTTGTTTTTGTAAACGTAAGATTGTTCTTCCAAGAACTTTATTTAGCATACTATATTAGTAAAGCATTGTAGAATATATATCCATCAACTTTTTTTTCTTAAGTGTCTTACTTTCCATTTTATGGCAATATAAACTGAAAAATTTATATTGCATGAAATAAGCTGTGAGCCACTGTATGTAATTGCACATTTTATGCCAATGCGATAGCTGACTTCATGAGAAACCAGTTCTTTTCGGTCTCAGCTTAAAGACAAATTATGTTTACTGATTCTATAAATATGTACACAAGTGTCTGCCGGAATCATTAAACCCAATGAGAAATTGATAATTGAAATCTGCAGAATACTAGTCCTTTTCCAGTTGCATATCTTATACCTCTCTCACCAGAGAACTACTCCCCACATGATCTAACCTATATCTTTGAATTAATGACTTCATACTACTCATCTAAACCCTTTCTCTCTATGGTCCTACCACGTTCGTACCTTGGACTTCTTGAACAAAAATATAGTTTTTGGTTAGCAAAGACAATGTGAAGAGTTTTAAAGAGTATTTATCTATTTTTTAAAGTTATTTAGAGGACCTATTAGATGATATCAGAGGATATATTCGCTGCTTGCCTTAAAATTTTTTATTATAGTTTTTTAGGACTTGATAGATGAATGTTAAGGTATAAAATACCTTTGGGCCAAAGATGTACAAGGAAAAAGAATGTCACACATGAAGGAGATTTTCGAGATGAGCTTCCTTCTGAAAGGCCTTTTTATAAATCCACATCTATTATATAAATTATCTTTAATAATTCTAATGCAGCTGCCATATACATACAATGCGCCAACTTTCCACCTGGCCTCTGTAACATTGCGATAATTCGTTTTCTTTCAATTTTCGTTGTGTGTTTTGTTTATTTCTTTATTTCTTTTTATCGACTTCTCAATCGTTGTGTGCTAAAATTGGAGTTTCCTTGCGTCTATTTGTATACGTGAAACTTTTGTTTACATTTTACTTCGATCGTTGCTTGTGTTAATGATTTCATGTTGCGCGGGAAAAATCCTACCAATGTACGCATGCATGTGTGTCACGAATGGTGAGCAAATGTATACATAAATATGTATGTAAAATTTAGTAATTTCCTGCGCCAGTGTGTGTGTTCATATATTTTGTATTATTTCATGCTTTGTTGGTTGCCAAGATATTTATTTAACTTCAGTCTCTGCTTAGGTACCTTGTTGTATAAAAAAAAACAAAAACTCAAGCGGTGTTCTTTTTTTAAGATATACATACATACAAACAAACCTACATTCTAGCTTGCTGTGCGCTCGTATGTCTTCCCAGGCGATAATAAAAGCAAACATACTTACAACTTGGTAAATTTACAACAACATGGTTGCACCCTTGTAATCGCCTGGTCGAGCAGGCACAAAAAACGTGAACAAAATTCTGCGAAATTTTATATTTCTACTTACTATACATTATGTATGTATCTACTGTACGTGTGTAGTTGTGCAGGTATAAAAAATGAAAAGTATTTAGAATTGTTAGCATGTTTGTGTCTTTTTGTGTGTGACTTGCTCATTATCTGCCCAAGGCTGGTGGAAGTTTTTCCGTATTGACATAGGTTCGTCTTCGTCTTCGTCGCTTTGGTTTTGTTGGTATTATTTATCAGCTCAGAACACGGCAATTCATTGCGAGTATGAGTGGCTAAAATGGAAAATATGCCTAGTCAATGTATTTGCGTTTTATGCTTTCCACTTTACTTCGTAGCGTTTTGCGTTTTCTGATTGCCTGGTTTCCATGTAAATTTGTTGAAACATGTCTCCATGTGATTTATTTATTCATACTAAAGTTGTAACTATATATATAGACATAAATACACACATACCTTTTATAGTAGAACTGCAAAAATATAGATAATGGCAGATTCGATTATTGCAATATACTTTATCGTGATCTAACCTAATAACACTATATACCAATAGCCAACCATTCACAACTACAGACAATATTAACTGTTCCGGTACTGATATTTCTTATTTTTATCGACTCCAGTTTAATTAACTGCAATTATTCTCTTTCTCTTACAGGAGACATCGCGACCGACACTGGATCTATACATCTCGGATTCGCTGCAGGACATGTTGGATGTCGATATACGCAGCGAGATTTCGAGTGTAGTTGGGGGAAACAATGAATTTGCTTCCCTCGTCAACGATTTGCCGTCCTCTTTTGATCACGCCATCGACGCCATTTCATCCATACACAACAGTAGCGGTATTAGTAGTAACCACAATTCGGCTGCACTATCCTCCTCCACAAGCAGCTTTTCCTCTTGGCTGGGCAATATGTCAGGACCGTCATGGTCGTCATCATCCAACGATTACTATGTCGATTTGGGCGCGTGCGTGGATCCTGTTTCCGTAATGCCATATGTATCCTCATCATTGTTGCATAAATCGCCGAAAGTCAATTTGAATGCGAATAGTTTACAGAATTCTGTACGTTCTCCACCGCCCCCGTCACCGAACGTAAACGAAACCAAATCACATTTAACATTTTCACCTGCCCAATTGAAAGTAAGCGCCGGTGCAATGCGCAACGAGCAGCTTTACTCACACATACCAAAGCAGATAGTGGCGATTTCGTCGACAGTGACAGCGGCCACCACAGCGCCGGCCACCCTGGCGACGAACTCGGCACTCCAGCGCAAGAATTCCACGGCGGTGGATACGATCAAAAAAGATTTAGGCGTCGAGTTGCGCAAGCTTACCACCGCCACGCCGGAGGAGCACAGAGTGAGTGTCGCTGGTGGTGGTGGCTCAAACGTCATCAAAGGCAAGCAGACTGGCAATGGCGTCACAAAAAGTGTTAGTAGTGGCAACAGCAGTAACATCAGTAGCAGTTTACTAAGCTCGAATAGCATGCTGAATAGCACGATAACGAATACCATTAAGCTGGCGCCCGGTATTGGTGGTCTCACCTTTGCCAACAGCATTGCTTACAATAAATTGAAACAGCAGTCTGGTGTGAAAACAACAACGACGAATGGACAATCAGGCGCAACGAACAGCACGATTATGCTCAAGCGAGAACGTGACTCCAGTCCGTTGCAGAGTATAAGTGTTGTGAATGCCAACGGTGGAAGTATCGGCGGTGGTCAGCAACATGTCACAAAATTGGTGGGGCGAAATGTACAAAACTCCAGTTTTACGCCAAAAAGTATCGCATCTGTACACTCACCGCTCATGCAGCACAATAGCAGCAATTCCATCGGTTCGCCATCGTCGTCGTCATCCTCATCGCACTCATCGCCGTCAACGGGTTCGAGTGGTGGCAGTTTTACTGCCGGTCTCATACCAATCACTGTAAACAGTGGATCAGCCAACACATCGTCATCCTCTGCCAGCACCACAACAATTACCACCATATCCGTGAAACCGTTACAACAGCGTATCAAGGTCGCACCAGTGGAATCTGAATTTCCCAAACCCGCATATTCGTATTCTTGTCTCATAGCAATGGCTTTGAAGAATTCCCGTAGTGGTTCACTGCCCGTGTCCGAGATATATAGCTTTATGTGTGAGCATTTTCCATACTTCCGTACAGCGCCGTCTGGCTGGAAGAATAGTGTGCGTCATAACCTCTCGCTGAATAAATGCTTCGAGAAGATTGAGAAACCCGCGACAAATGGTAATCAACGCAAAGGTTGTCTGTGGGCCATGAATCCGGAACGCATTTCGAAGATGGATGAAGAAGTGCAGAAATGGTCACGTAAGGATCCCATGGGTATACGAAATGCAATGGTGCATCCCGAACATTTAGACGCGTTAGAGCGCGGCGAAATGAAACATGGCAGCTCAGGTGATTCCGATATCGAATTGGATAGTCAATCGGAAATTGAGGAGACTTCCGATTTGGAAGAGCAAGAACTCGACGACACCATTGTGGATAATATGTTCGTCGAGGAGGATATTGAAGAGGACGAAATGATGAGTAGCGGCATGGTGATAAATAATGCGGATACGCTCAGTGAGACGGGCGATATGAGCAACTGTGGTGCTGGCGAGGATGTCGTTGGCATGCAACAAAATCGTGATTTTGATATAGAGGTGAGTTTGGAGACACACAAAATTAAAAGAAAGGAGAAGTTGGTGCAAAGAGTGCTTGAGCGTGAGCAGAAGGTACATTTGCCATTTTTTATAACGACTTTTTTTGTTTTACTTTTTGACCTGTTTCTTATTTTGGCTTTATTGTAATAGTAGAC
Organism: Zeugodacus tau; assembly: GCA_031772095.1. Classification (NCBI taxonomy): domain Eukaryota; kingdom Metazoa; phylum Arthropoda; class Insecta; order Diptera; family Tephritidae; genus Zeugodacus; species Zeugodacus tau. Next base: position 88,205,710 of record CM062649.1, read on the forward strand.
AGTTATGTTTTTTGCGGGAAATTGTTATATATCTTATATCACTTTGGAAGTAGGTTATTTTATTTTCATGTAATATATTAACTGTGTTTTTGCTTATACAAAACGAAGTTCAAACCATAATAGATTAAGAGTGGCGAAACGAACAACAAATTGGAATAAATTCAAGCACTAGCATAATCAAAAAGATGTAGAAAATGGAATAGAATAGGACTAGGTCAGCACCACCTCAGATTGTGTAATGTTTTCACTTTGAAAGGGAGAGCATAGTGCTGAAGACCCGAAGACGACTAGTATAGTCTCGATTTAATATGAAATGAAAATTTTAATAATCGACAGTATAGAAAGGCCTTAAGAATGTAGGAAAGCGTCAACTCCACTAATTATTAATCTTTTAGCTTAGGTCTTAGTTGCTCAATGTATTATTTTGCTGTATGTGTACTTGTGTTTTATTGTATTCTCGTTTCTACTAACTGTTTATTCCGCTTGCAAAAGCAAAAAAAAAATCAAAAAAGTAAAATTTATGTTTCATTTCTGTTTCAAGGTCGAAGATATTTACGATGCAATTGATATCGAAGACGACAAAGAAACGCTGCAACGGCATCTATCTGTGAACCAAAGCGATATAATTGAACTTAGTCCTGCCGATTTGAATGCTGCCGCGCAATCGCCGAAGCGTGCGCGCCTCAATATAAACTATTCCATTGGCCCCGCCGGTGAGTTGGAAAAGCAAATACAACAACAAAAACTGCAACAACAGCACCAGCACCAACACCAACAGCAGCAGCAGCAACAACAGTTGATACTACAGAAACAGCATTTTAAACAAAATCAACAGCAACAACAACAACAACAACACATACAACATACAATCAAACAATATAAAGTGCAGTCACAGCATATTGTTGTGCAGACGATAACGAATGGTAGCAAAACAACCAAACTACAGGCGATTAATACGGCGACAAACGCCACAATTGGCAGTGTGAGTGGTGCGCTCTCCAACCTGGGCATGACACAGATCAATGGCGTACTGTCGAATAATCGTCGCAAAATACAATTAGTCAATCGAATTGTTTAAAAAGAAAACAAAACAAAAAAACTTGGAATTCACACACAAAACGCCACACTCAGGCATTTGTTCCTAAAGAACAGCACTTAGATAGTGAGAACAGCAAAAAGAAAATAAGATATTCATTTAAAATGTTTGAATATGAATAGCAATTAGTATAACAGAATATGTAACACAAGGTATACGCCGGTGAAGGCAATTACTTGACAAGGATATATCTGCAGGGTATAACTTCATGTAGCGCCCCCCCCCCCCCCTTGGTTGCTTGTTTAATATTATTTTTATTCGTTTTTAAAGTGAATTTGTTATATTTGAAATATGTTATCACACGAAAGTCGCAAGAAACTCACTCGCTTAGTCTAGGTTTTAAAAAAATCTCGCATGTGTCAAACACAGTATTCATTTTGAGTAAATACATTTCTTTCGCTTTGAAAACGAATATGCCAATAATGTTAATAATACGAGGAATAAGAAGTAATTGTATTTGTACGAATACGCTTGAAACGTTGCGTTAGCGTCAAAATGACCGAGTATAACTTCTTTGAATTGTGTTGTATGTGTTCATAACGAATTAAACGGCTAAGTTAGAGAAGCATGTTTATATTAATTAATTAATTTCAGTAAAGTTGAAATTGGTAGTTATTTTTCGCAATGAAATAATTGAATTTTAAAATTCAAGCATGCTCGTGTTAAGAATATTAAAAATTAAAAGAAAAATATTCACTAAATTTGTAAGAGCTCGTAAGCGACTCATGCAACGCTCGATGCTATGCAAAATATTTCAATTATTATATTGCAATATGACTTTCATATACAAAATTGGTGTCCAATATTTTGTAACTGTAATATTTTTAATTTTAACAGACATTTTTCTTTTCTTTTTTATGTATTTTGTATGCTTTCGAAATTAATTTTAGTTTACAGTTCTTACAAGTAAGTTTGTAACGGGCACATATCAAATTTTATGAACTTGACAAATTAATATGCTTAATTTTGTAGCGCTCTTCATTTATGCCTTTTTCCTAACTTGATCTCTTTGTTTCGTAAGTTTTGTTTTCTAAACGATTTTCGATGATTTTCGACAAACTACGAAAGACGAACGATTATTAATTTCGATTTTAATAATTTTAGTAATTTTAATGGTAAGCACACAAACGAAGCAAACGCCAACAACGCTCGAGTAGCTTCACAACAGCAAGTTTTCAAACAGTTTATTCGTGTAGTGTAAGACTCACTTATGATCTTACGAAGAAACCACTAGACCAAACCACTACAGTTGAACTTTCCTAACTCCAATCACCATAATCCACAAAAAAACTTCGAGTTACGGAGAACTTCGAGTTATAGAATGAAATTTGATTTCTAAACGCTATTGTCATTTCAAGAGTTTGAGTTATGGAAAACTACGAAGTATAGAAGTTAGAGTTATGGAAGTTCAACTGTACTTGATTAACTGTTAGTTAATGTTTAGAAGTTTGCACGAATCCAGGCGCTTGCTTTGCTTGTGTACAAAACCATAAACTGTAAATATAAACAAAACAAAAATCGTAAAAAAATATAAAAAAATCTGACTGAGCAGAAAGTCTCTATAATAATGAAAATAATATTATTTTTGTACCTGCTGCACTTGTACATACATTTTTTAAAAAATATAAACAAATGTGTGAGTTTGTGGGACTTTCGTATACTTAATGGACATTTAATTTAATTTAATATACATAATTTAGTTGTTAAGCAACACAAGAGCCCAACTTTCAATACAAAAAATAATAATGTGAAATTGTGAAATGCAATTACCCATAAGTTTCGGGCATAATACGCTTTTGGACAATAGTAAGATGTTTTATTTCATTGAAGATAACTTATTGTACGACGCTGGTATATGGTGGTCTATGTACAGTTGCATTTCAAGTCATTCCTCACAACATTACCTTTTGTAGTTTCTAAATATCAAATATAAAAATATAGCATATTAAGTCATAAATATGTAAAGCCAATCTTGCCAGGTCAGTATTTAAGTAAATTCAACTGAAAAAATGAAAAAAAAAACAAAAAATTCCAGACATTGTTTAACTGATGTGCTGAGCTACGTGCTTACGATAATAACAATATTCATATATAACATTAAATTAAAAATAGTGTAGTTATGACGTGCGGTGGGTGTTTTTACTTACCTCATACATTCAACAGTCAATTGAACAAGAAACAAAAAAAAAAATCATTAGTATGTATATCAACAAACATAAACATAACCTCAACTTATTATAAAACTCTTGTAAATATTAGCGTTAAGTTATCAACTAAAGTTAATACATGCTGTAACTATATAGTTTTATTTTACATATATAACAACAACGATAACTAATAACTACACCAAAAGGCGTTAATACGTTTACTGTTTGCATTTAATGAAGCAATTTTAATTTTAATTTTTTTCACGAAGCAGTTGTTTCGAATTGCCGAATACACAAAATGACAACAAAAAAGTACAAGCATAGAAAAAAAATTCATAAATATTATTATTTTAATATTTAAATTTTTTTTTGTTCCAAATTACCGTCGTCAAATATCTTAAATGAAATAGTACAAACCTAATTTACATTTAAAGCGCTATAAAAGCAAGCTACTAACACATTCAGACGGAGACGGCGCGCGCAGTTCTGACCAAATTCTATTATAATTTTTGACGCTTCCACACGTAAACGCATTTAAAGTCATTCACACCATACATATATATAGAGTACATATGTATATAGCTGCATCAAAATATGTCGGTATGTATGTATGTAGTATGTAATCGAATAGAATTGGCGAATTTGAATATGTTTAGACTAGTGTATGCAAATGCATTTTTACGAGTGTGTGGATATTATACATATACATATTTATACACATAGCGACACATATATATTATATGTTCGGATAAACGAAATGTCATGAGTGATGTTGTTGAATGTCAGCGTGCGTTTAAAACTATAGTTCGTAATCTAATATAATATTAGCGCGTAAGTTTGTAATAGTATTCTTATTTTTATATATCATACACATGTAAGTAGCGTGTAGTAAGGCGAATGCGGAGTTCCGAATTTGTATGTGTAGAAACGCATTTCGTTGTGGTTTGATGATGCATATAGGCGCGAATGTTTCCTTTTTTGTAAATGAATGAATTTTTATATCTCAAAAAACAAAAGAAAAAACACAGCAAAAATAACAAAAGAAAAATAATAGTTTAGAAATGAAGCTAATTTTTTATAAAATTGTTAAATATTATTATTATTTAAAGTATATACAAATGAAAACAAAACAAAATTACAAAAAAAAAAACAAAAAAAGAAATTGAAAAATTATATAAAACAAATAAAAAAAATTATATGAAAAGCCATTCAGTGTTTTATTTGTGATTTTAGTTCTGCAGTTATTCGCAAGAAACTACAGCGATTGGATATTGGTGGAAATTTTGAACTTTTGTATTAGTTTGTTGCATTTATTTAACAACAGGACTGAGATGTAACGAGGAAAAAAGATCCCACATAAACGATTCATTCAAAGACTTATTGGTTGACGTTTTCCGAATAATGTGCAACTTAACCTCAACTTATCGGACTAGGGAGGCAACTAGAAGGGAACCCGCATTTTTCTGATGACAAGTTGTGAAAAGCAACAATATATTTAAACATCTACTAAGATTTATGGATCGAACACTTCTCCCACCTATTCAGCAGGGCGCTGAAAGTGCGACATCAGGAGATGGTGAACCCGACTCCCCAATCGATGACGATGGACCACAGATGTTCCATTGCTCGATCGTGAAGAAATTCGAATATCAATTATCCGCGGTGGAGGCCTTAAGATTTGCGGCCGAGCTATTTAAATACGGCGGTGAAGCACTGATAAGGTGCATGCATCAGCTTCTTTGCAGAATATAGTCGGACGAAAGCATGCCCGACGACTGGAATCCCAGTGTGCTCTGCACAATATATAAAAACGGAGACCCTACAATCTGCGCCAATTACCGTGAGATAAGTCTCCTCAATATTGCATATAAGGTCCAGTCGAGCGTACTGGGTGACAGACGAAACCCCACCGTCAACGAACCGATTGGACCTTATCAGTGTGGCTATGGACCATGGACCAGATATTCACTTGAAAATAACCCGAGAGTGAAGGATCGATAGACACCACCTAGTCACGATTTTAAAGCTGCCTTCGATAGCAGATGCCGCTATTCCTGAATTTGGTATCCCTGCAAAGCTTATATGGCTATATAAACAGACGCTTCATAATACCAGAATAGCAGTTAGAATTGTGAAGCACCTCTCCGAGTCGTTCGGGGCCTAACGCGGTTTCTGACAGGGCGAGTCTTTATCGTGCGATTTCAAAGTATATCATTATATCATTAGCCATAACAACCGCGCCGTTAGTTATGCTTTTTCCAGACTGGCTAATGCAGCGTATGGGTCTGGTGGGGAATGACGACAAAACGAAATACCTTCTGTCATAAAACAGTCAGCGCATTCGCATTTTGGCTCCCACGTGGTTGTTGACAGAAGTTAATTTGTTTTAGCGTGAGTACCTGTCTATGTAAGGCCTAACCTCACGTGTGTTCAAAAACACAACGAATCAATACAATGCGTTGATCAGCGCCCTGATTTGCTATGCACCTTCCAGTACCAATTGGCGTGTGGTATGGATACACTTATGCCACCTTGGTAGGGCCGAGGCCCATCTAAAACCTCTGACGTGCTTTGGGTCCGGCACCCGGTTGTTTGCAACTCCACACCGAGAAAGCAAAGGCCCTCTGCCTGCTTTTAGGTTTAGAAACCACAGCCACCACGAAACTCCCCGAAGAGCGGTACCCCAACGAGCAGGCGGAAGTCGAAGCCTCCTGGGCTCCTGCTCCCCGTGGCACCAGGTTAAAGTCTCTGGTAAGACCTTGTAGCCGAAGCTACTTCCAGTTGAGCCTTTCCATACTGCTCTACACTGGTAGACAATTGTGGCTTGAACACAATTGTCCTTAATGAAAGGAGTGACTAGTTCCTTAGGAAAAAGCCATATCAAAAAGATAACATAATTCCGTTCAAGCCATGAAACGGCGAATAACGCAGACGTTGGAACGATGAGCTGTATGTGTTATTCGACGACATTGACATAGTTCTGCGATTAAGGAGACATCGGCTACGCTGGCTAGGTCATGTTGTTCGAATGAACGAAATAGCTCCAGCTTTGAAACTGTTCGATGCAGTATCCGTTGTTGGTAGCCGAGGAGGACGACGACCACCACTTCATTGGAAGGACCAGGTGGAGAACGACCTGGTTTCGTTTCCTATTTCTAATTGGTTCGGCCTTTTCAATGCTAATTTACGAATGGTTAATTTCGAAAAAGTGCATATTTGGACAATCTCCAGTTGGAGCTATTTTTAATTCAGTCTATGTTGCACTCAAAGTATCTACCAACATGTTCTATGTGTCCAAATTCACAAACCTTAGTTTGAATGGAACGATCCAGTATTCTGTTAACATTATTAATATTAAGTCGATCAAATGGGTGTTAGCTGCTTAAGAAATCACTTCGATAATCCATCAATCTCTTTTCCATATTCTATACCGAATAACAAACAGAAATAAAATATATTTGGTATTTCTTTATTTTGCATTACATGAATTTAGAGTCATAGTAAATAATTTGATTTCCAAAATTGTGATTTTTTCAAGGTTTTATAGTTAGACACATCGAAATGTTTTTGTTTTTTTTTATTTGTATATACTCACATTGCTTAAAAATATAGTTTGTAGCATATTTGCTTAATTTTAACAACCAATTCTGCATATATGCGCTGTAGTCAAACGAATTGCGCCACATTTTTGTACCGATATTTTTAAATATATATGATATAGTTAAATATGTATGTATGTAGGCACACACATACACATATACGCATATTTAATACAATGACGGTTTGAGCATTGGAATGTTTATTGCGTTTATTATAAAATATACATTTAACAATTACATTCATAGAGTTTTTGAGCAATTACGAAATTATTATTATTGGCTATGCGCTGAACAATATAGTTTTATAGTATTCCTTTGTGCTGTTTGGTATTTATATTTCATTTTGTTTTCATTAAGTTTCTTATAAAAATACTCGATTCACATTTGTACATGAAACATTGTATGCGTTGTTAAGAATTCTTTTAGTTTGTTTTTTGTAAAATATATTTTATTGTTGTTACAATATTTATTTATTTTTGTTTTTATAAAAATTGTTTTTTTTTTTCACATTTACTTAAGTTATCCACAAATAAGTTCTCCAGTCGAAAATAAATTTATTTATAAGTTGTGCATTTATTTTATGTAAAGTGTTTAAATGCAAGGTGACACATTTGACAATTTAAAAATATAAAAATTAATTTAAACAGTTTTGAAATTGTATAGCTGACTAGCAAACTGGTAAATGAAGCGCTAGCATACTAATGAATTTAAAATTCGTGTTTTATATTCTGATTTTAATATAATTCTTACAAGGGTTGTGACTAATTAAGTGTTAAGCAAAGCAAAGTAATTAATTTTATTAAAGATTTTTATTTTTTTTTAATATAATACCAGTTTTTTGTTTTTATGGAATGACGTTATAAATTTAGAAATAAAATTACTTTTAATATTCGAAATTAAAAAAAAATTATAACCTAAAATTTTGAAAATAATTTTTTGAGGTTTAGTTCAATTGAAAACAGTAGTAAAGGTTATACCGATTGTACTATATCTTCTACAATTTGCTAATTTACTAAATTAAGTCGTTGCATGAAAGGCTTTTAATTTTCCAAAATTTATTTAGAATGTATGTAAATATATTACTGGGATACTCAAATATAAATACTGTTATATGTCGAAGCTAAAAATAATTTTTACATATAATTAAATAGATTCGGATTTCGAAATATTTATATTTAATTTAAGCCATTGGTTATGAAAAATTCTCGAAAGTATATTCGAAGTTTAAGATTGAGCTGTTTTTTCTCAATACAGAAATTTTCAAAAATTTCCACAACAGCTGTTTCTATGATACCGGAATTGAGCCGTATTTTATCCGACCAAGCGCTATTATTTCAGCGTTCTAAATCAGTTTTGATCGGTAAGTCACAAGTCATAAGAAATTTTTCATATTGTATATACTAGGCGACCACTTTAATACTCTGGATATTTTATCATACATGAAACTGTCTCTGATATATCCAATTCGAAGTCGTACATAACCTAACATATTTAAAAATATATAAAGTTTCTAATTTTGAATAAAATTTTCTAAAATATTGACGATATAGCAGCATTATGTAGCGGCTAATCCAAGTGATACGTATATTCTCGGGCCCCCATAGTGCTTTCGAATAATGCAATGCTTTACTCTTATAAAAAAAATATCAAAACAAATGCTGAAACTCAAAACACCGGTATAGTCTAGTGAAAGTGGCCTCGACATTTTTTTCAACTTGTGTTATTTCATATATAAATACTAAAAAAAAATATCAAAACAATGGCACCCAAATAAAATATAGGATATATGCATTACTTCACTGGCACTGCGAAAACAAAATTTGGAAAAAGTTAAAAACTCTAAAAATAGCTGCTAAACAAATTTTACAGTTTTTTTTTTACAAAAACAAAAAAAAAAAATATTTACACTTATTTGAGTTGTCTTATTTTCATTTTTACGCTTTCCACGCTGTGCTCCTTAATCCACAACGTGAATAAGTGTTTACAAGCAAAAGCGTGTAGTTAATTTAAGACGCCGGTTTGTTTTCTAGGAATATAACGTTTTTGAGCGGAAGAAGTGCCCACCCAAGTGTTGGACATTTCATATTCCATCGGGAAACAAATGGCATACATTCCACGTGAAACCTTACAAAACTGACACTAGATGATATTTTATACATAAATACATACATACATAAATATGTATCTGCATAAAAAGCAACAACTATACATACAAGCATAGATATATATATTATGTATATGACACCTAAACATGACAATTATTTGCATAGTTATATATTCTTTACGTATTGTACGAATTCTTGAAAAACAACTTTACACACAATCAATCAATCAGCGCCCACAAGCACACGCGCTAACGGCGCATAAATGGGGCGCGTACGATAATTTTCTGCATATGGACGGCTTAACACTATTTGGTGGCAATTACAAATTGTTTGCCTACTATTTAAAAAACAAAAACAAAAAAACATGCGTGAAAAAAATAACCTAAAAATTAATTTTTTTCTTTCTTAATTTGTATATATGTATTATTTTAATGTTTCTTTAAATGCTTGGAAATCCATTCGTGCTGTTTGTCGCACACACGCTTGCATACGCGATACATATGTTTATTATTTTTGCATTCTTACATTACAAATATTTTTGGTGCTTCAATGGCGTTTCTGGTAGCTATGGCTAACTTACGTGTATATGGACTAAAACTACTACTACTACCACTATAATGATGCCAGCAAGCAAAGATACTCGGCGAACTTTGCCTGCAGCACACCAACATCGTTGCATTGAATACTGCTGGGTGTCGTTCGGTGTACGCTCTGCACTTCTACCACAGCACTTACTCATTCGTGCTTCAAACGCTTCGCTGGATTGCCGACCGAGGAAGTGGCGTTGATGTTCACTGTATTATGCTGTTGTTGCTGCTGCTGCTGCTGCTGTTGTTCGTGGCTCTCGTGGATAAACTCCAACTGGTAGTCAAACTCGAAGTCAATATCCTTCTGCTGGGGAAGATAGACACAATTTATTAAATCAAGCTTAATGGGTGATTGATTTTCATTTCATCTCACTTACCATGCGATCGCAGATAACCGCAATGGCGGTCTTTTGCTGTGCTTCGGCTATTTTGTGCTCGACCAAATAAAACATGTACTCATCGTAGAGTAGACGTATCAAATGAAAACTACCGAAACTGGAAGCGGATCGTAGTGTCAGGTCACGTATAACCATGGAGCTGTAGAAGCTCCACTTGAGTAGGAATTGGCGCGCTGCCTTGGCGTATGAGGGCTTGCCACGATACTCCTGCAAGGCAGAATCAACGACCAGTTGCAGCCACGAGGCCCATTGTTCCAAGGAGCTTTGCTGTTGGAGCGCCGACTTGAAATCGTTCTCTAAACGTTGCACTACTGCCGGCTCACATTGACATACCCAGGCGGCTTGTTCCTGAAAATTGAGTTTAGAAATGTAGAATATTCTTAATAAGTGAAAGCTCGATTGATTTTGTTTGAGACCCATATTGTAATAAACGGTTATATTATGAATTTTATTAAATTTTTTTTCCAATTTAATGGGTCTCAACCATATTGTAATAAACCGTTATGTTGAATTTTGGAAAAATTAAATTTTTTCAAACAAGTGGCAACCCTGTCCCAAAAATCAATCGATTTCAGTACCAAATCTGAACATTATGGAAGACCACGCGATTTTAGTCGTAATTGTGAAATTGTAATAAACCGTTATATTATAAATCGCACAAAATTATTTTTTCAAACAGATGGCAACCCTATTTCAAAAATAATACTGCAAACGTAGCGACAGTTTGGAGAGCTACACAATTCCGATACAACCAATAGATTTCCGAAAAAGCATGATACTAACCTGAACATTATGGAAGTCCACGCGATTTAAGTCGTTCAGCATTTGTGTTATTTGCGAACTATTTTGGAGGACGGCACGCGCTGCTTGCGCCAAATGATTGAGCGAGGTGTAGCGCCGTAGAGTCTGGCAAAATGCTGACACCGCGGCCGATTTTATTTGTACCAAGCGATCAGGCACGCCGACCATGGATTCGCACAACCAAAGCTCCAAGTTTTTAGCGAAATTGCGTATGGCTTGTGTGAGAGCATTCGGTATGGAGCGCAGCACATCCGGAATGATTACATCGACCATATTCTGGTAGAACTGATAGTCAACCTAAGTAAGAATAATAAAAGCACAACAACAATGATTATTTATTTTGCATGGCGGAATTGAAAAACGGGAAATTGAAAACACCACCTCACCTCTTTGATAAACTTTTGCACTTCTGCGCAGTGGCACAGCAGATATAGTTTCGTCTTGCTCAGATACTTCTCCTCTTCGCATTCCTCCAAATTGTTGTTGTCGTTGGCACGCCAAAAGTCACGCCACAAATACTCAATGGTACTGAACTCCAGGTTCAGCACCGCATCCAAAAAGGATTCGCAATGCTCGCGATACATGGCGCGAAAGGTCTCCACATCCTCATGCGTGAGCTCACTGCTGTACGTGTGATTCAATTCGATGGCGGGAAATGAGGGAATCGCGCCAGCGCCATCGCCCAAATACTGTGAAGCGAAAAATCAATGTAAATCAATCGTTCTCAGCATATTTTTTTATCGCGCTTCAATTCTTACCTGTGCACAAGTTTCGTAGGATTCCGGCTTGAAATTCAACTTCTTCAGATTGCGATTGCCGTTATGCGGCATATTGCCACTGCCACTGCCTCCAACGCCGCCGGCTCCACTGGTGGACACTACACCGCCGCTCGCCGTCGAATGTCCGCCGATGCCGGCCGATACACCATTGCCGGAATGTGTTGAATAGGTCGGCTTCTCGTCCATCATGTGATTCAGTATCGAGTCCGGTTTGATGCGTATGCCATAGTAGTGATATTTGGAATTGCCGCGTGTGCCCAGGCGACGTGTACGCAAGCCAGAGAACACCGAACGAATTAGTTTGCCGAAACTGGCGGCATTCACCGGCTCCAATTTGTTCTCGTTGCAATGCTGTATGTAATGGTTGTACAGCGTGGAACGGGGTAGACTGACGCCATCGGCCGTCTCGTAGTTGCGTGACAACCACTTGATCTGCAGCAGCGCAGCCACCACCGAGCGCAGCATGCAAAGTAAGCGTGCGTGCGAGAAAGAGAACGAAAATATGGATATACACATGAGTTGGGAATTTAAAGTGCTGCCTTGCTAGTCGCAAAACAAATTGCAATTGTGTGGGTAGCACGAGTGTCACGCCCACACTTACTGAGCGCAATGTGTGAGATGCATGCTTTATTAATGAGAAATTCCGCACACAATTTGCAAATTTTGCGCAAATATTTTACAACTCAAATCAATTTGTAGACAAAACCGTTATGAGTCAATAGAACTGTGGACTTACCGTGGCTGAAGCTACTTTGTTCGAGGTGCCGAGTCCATTTTGTTCGCTGTCCGGTGATGCACCTCCGCCGCCTGTGCCAATGCTACCGCCACTCACCGAGTTCGTTGTTGTGGTGGAAGTGGGCGTTTGCGGTGTGCTCTGCGCCTCCTGTATGTAAGCCACTTCCTAAAAACAGACAAAAAAGCACAAAAATCACCGTTACAGTTACAATGAGTACTCGCATGGCTTTGTGGCAATTATTTAGTCTAAAACACTTACCGTTAAGCTCTGCGGCGAGTCTCGACTATGCGATTGCGACGAAGTGTTCAGCAATAATCCCTCCTCCACCGGCACCAGGTATGGCAGCGTTGAAGCGTGTGTGGCCGGCGCGTTCGCAACCGATGCGGTTGCATAATTGCTACTTGCCGCCGTGGAGTAGTATGTCTGGCCGTTCGTTTGATAGTCGCCAACTGGACAAAAGGGGTACGTCCTGTGTAATGGAAGTACAAATTATGTCATTAAAATGTTTTTTTATTGCCATGTCTTCTGCTTACATTTGAGTTTGGCTGGAATTGCCGTGATACAACTCTGTATCCACATATTGCACTTGATAGTTCTGGCCAGCATCCTGCGCAGAAACTGCGAAAGTAAAATGAAGAAATAAGAAAATATTAATTTTTATACAAATTTTATAAAATTGCACTAAATCTAAAACAATTGAGTTTTACGCCTCTAAAGATGTTAAGACATTAAGAGCAATCGTTAAAACAATAATTTTATATCTTTATTCTTAATTTCTGGAAATCGAAGTTCGACAAACTCATGAAATGATCTGTCTCTCAGAAATTTAGAGAGCAAATTGGTATTTCGTTGCAAGAATAACGTATTTTGCGCCGGCGAAATGTCTACTAACTAAAATATCCATCTCGTTAACTTTTTAAACAAAGATTTTTAATAAAAATCTTTCGGAATCTAGGAATTAGCTTTTTAGAAGTTGCAGATCGGACCGATAAAATGGAAAATTCAATTAAGTTCTAACTCCAATTCGACTGTCGACATACGTTCTAATTTGCTACTATAAAACTAGAGTTCCTAATAAACTCATTCTTGCCCTTTTCTTTTGGAGAAACGGAAAAAATCATAAATCTGACAACAATACGAATTCCTACACCAATGTCACATTTTTTATTATTTTGTAGCATGAAGTAAAACATGTATTCCCTTCGTGTATATTAATTAATGTTGGCGCCTTTAAAATAGACCGCATTCGATAATATACACTTATGCCTGCGCTTCTTCCAATCGTCGAAACACCACTCCAACTCGATTTTTGGGATAACCTGACTCTTTTGGCTCAGGTTTTCTTTAATTTTGGAAATAGATTAAAGTCACACGTAACCAAGCTTGAATTTTTGGACAATAATCACGAACAAGCAACGGAGTGTGAGCTTTTAACATATCGTTCATTTACTTGAATAGTGTCATAACTCAAAAAACACGACTTTTAAGTTGAGTATGCAGAAATGTGCGCAATTTCGTCGTCCATATTGTATTAAAATTTCATTCCGATGTGTAGAAAAATAAACCGTGAAATAAGAATGTGCCGTTATTAAACTTGTTATGTTGCAATATTCTTTAACCACAACAACGACACCTTTCTGTTGTGCGGGAATTATGCATGTTTTTTTTTCAGAAAGAAAGACATATTTTGTGTTACAACACATATTGATATAGGATGACTTTTTTTTCGAAATAAAGACACATTTTGTATTACAACGATATTGGTGAAAAATTAATTAAATTTTTCATATTGCTTTTTTCAGTAAAAGCGGCGAAATTGATTTATATTTTTCACAAATAACGACATAATTCAAAGTGGGTCACATTTATACCCAAGAAAAAGCATTAGTACACTCTATTTGGTCCATTTATGCTCAACATTGAATTTAAAATATTACACGCCACTAGATTTGTCAATAAACTGATGACATTTTTCTATATTTGCTAAATAAGAAGACAATTGAAAACTTTAAAGCGCTCTCCTGAATCTCTCCGAATTTTTTGAGTTTTGACACTATTCAAGTATGAGCGATATGAAAATCACCAAGCTCATAAAAACACGGCTGCTACAGACAAAGTTAGAAATTAGAAGGCTTTAACCGATTTAACTTTCATGCAATGGATTTCTCAAAGGTGAAATTATGATAAAAAAAAGTCTACAAGACAAATTTTTTTATCGTTTCCAGGACAGCCGAGTTTACATTAACCCGACGCTGCATAAATTATTTGCCCAATAACCTAAATAGGATTTAAATTTTTTTTTGTTTTTTACACATTTGCTTGTCTGTATAAAATTTTATGCCTGGAAACCATAGAAGTTTGTAGGCAAACTTATAAATATTTTGTGTTGAAAATCGTTTCAGCGCATTCCTGCCTTATTTATTCACATTTTCATAAATGCTTATTAATAATCGAGTTAGAGAGACTTCGAGTTATAGAAATGTTCATTAAAACATAAATTTTTCAAAAAGCTGTAAAATATAGAGATACCCACAGTTTTAGTTATTTACTTCGCAAACAGTTTTATGGACATACGTTAAAAGGAGTTTTCTGTAATTTTGTTTGTTGCAGTTTGCTATTGTTTGGCTCTTGACGTCTATATTTAATGCCTTTGTTACACGATTTAGGAAATTTATAAGTATAAAATCATATTTTTTGTTTGCCTCCATACGATATAGAAAGATTCCTTTAAAATTGTTCCCTGACAATAAAATTTTAATTTTTGTATAATGTCCTGGTCGAAAAGTTCGATTTATGGAAGGAAATTTGTATGAAATTTGACTTCTATTGCCACTTCAAGAGTTCGAGTTATGGAGAACTTCGAGTTAGGGAAGGAAATTTGTATGAAATTTGGCTTCTAAACGCTATTGCCAATTCAAGTGTTCGAGTGATCTTCGACTCATAGAAGTTCGAGTTATGGAAGTTCCACTGTAATTCAGATTGTCGCTTAGCTTAGAAATTTGTTAGCTAAAATATTTATCTAAAATTTTTTATTTCTTGTTATTGAAAGTAAATAATTTAACATTCTACAATTTCAAAATAATTAAAATATAAAGATTGAGATTGATATCATTCAATAGTGGTAACTATTATACTTTAACAATGAAGATATGGTTGATTTATGAAAATGGTGGTGAAGAGCACTTTAACTTCATTTGTTTGAGATTAACTTCAATTTAAAAATCAATTTTAATTTAATTAGTTGTTTAGTGTTAATTTAATGAAACAGTGATTAAATATTGAGGTTCAAGTTTTCATATTTGATGAAACAAAATTAAAAGATCAATCAAATCAAATTAAAAAAAACACCTTCTACATATAACAAAATCCAAAAATGAAAAAAACGAGTGATTTTGAAAATTGGAAAAAAAAAGATATTTCACTGGAATGTTCTGGTTTAGTCTTTCTTTTAGTTTGGTGCATTAATTCTACTTTTTATTTATGTTATCTAAAAAATTGTGAGATTGCTTGAATAGATTGTACGATCTCTTCATCTTCCTTTGTAACAAACTGTTAGTTCAAACTTTTGTCATAAACTTAAATACTTGGTGAATAAGACCTGAAAAGCGAAATTCGATTCGAAATTTTCAAAGACCTTTTTTAGGCTCATTTTTAGTTCATAAAAAACAGTTTGTTAAATGGAAATAGGAAAAGGGAAGGATAAGAAAGAGATTCGATTGTCGCCGCCCAGATGACAAGAAAATTAAGCCTGTGTGATGTTGCCTAATCGCAATACGAACATATTTTTGGGTTTTGAAATGAAATAAATAGTATTCGAATATTTTTTAAATTTTGTCCTCAAAACTTGGTTCTTACGAATTTTTCACGAATAAGTGGTTTTGGTATAAGCTATTTCGTCGAATTCAGGGACCATGGGTCAAACGACATCGAGTAAACCTGTTGTTATATAGCTTCTTAAGAACTATTACTGGATGTCTAGCCTTTATACTACTTTCAAAAACTTTAGGCGCATTTTACTGTATCGCTTGCAAATATTTACCACCGCAATAGGAGAGATTGTTGTGGCGTCGGTACATGCTAGACGATGTCGAAGACAGTGATGACGCCGACGATGCAGAAAATGATGAAGAGTTTGCCGAGAAGCTGGAAGCCGTAGCTACGAAAGTCTGATGGTGATGGTGGTGATGATGATGATGATGATGCAGATGTTGTGGAATTTGCGTCTGCTGTTGTTGCAGCTGATATTGCGATGTAAACTGTTGCGGTTGCTGTGCTGGCGGTTGCAAGAGCTGTTGGTGACAACTGTTGTGCAGGTGATGAACTTTGCAGCGACACTTGTCCAAAATCGGATAATTCGGAGAGGTATTCAAATATTGCAAGTGACGCTGTGAATGATCCAAGGAGAGTTTCGAATGCATTCGTTACGTTTTACACTACACTAGTGCAGCAACGCGCACTGCTGACGAAGACACAAAACAATCGAACGAAAGTATGAGCACTCAGGCGATTTCAGTTGTTAATAGATACTACTATAACTATAGCCATACAGTTTAATTGACAAAGTGCGTAGGAGACCGCAGAAAATATACGCTAAAAGCAGTGCCTTTAGTCACTAATGTTGCACGAAGTAGTATAAATCCGAAAAATAATTGTGTTGCACTCAAGTTCACATAAAGTTTGCACATAGACACAGTCACACTAAAGTTCAGTTAAACACAACAAATCACTGGTTCAATGACACCAATATATGGGGTTTAGATGTAACGGACACAAGAGCGACATCACTAATAGTTACGACCGAAATTGATATCAGCTCCTAAAGCGAAAAGTACCAATTACGAAACTAGGAAACCGGAACATAACAACACATAGAACGACGTCCGATTGATACGTGTGAATTGAGTGTTGGGGGCGGCACGTCCCCACTCACCGACCGACTGCGACGACAATTTCGAGTGATAGTGACAGTGACACTGACACTGACAGCTGCAGCGTACTTCTGCTAAGAAACAGTCCGAACGACTGACCGACGCGACCTGAATCAACCGATCCACTGTACAACCGACCGACCGACCGATAGAACGTACGACTAATACGAACCGAACACAACCAAGTACACTCCCGACCCCACGACTACTGGGTGAGACGATATTGAACAGGTTGGCGATGGCGATGGTGATGGCAATGGTGTTGCTGTCGATGTCAATGTCGACAAGGTGTGCGGTAGATTCGAGTGTCTAATAGAGAGTGAAAGTTTTACACTGCCCGGAGCGTCCACTTTCGATGCTAGCGGGCGCATCAATTTACAAAACATAAATGTGTCGGCGGTCGAAGAGTGAAGTGAAGTGAAGTGAGTCGCTGCGAATGTGGAATGTGTTGTTTATGGCGGAAATGCCTTGCCTCTTTCCATGTGGCAGTGTTGCTGCTGTTTGGCTATATACATAAATCTAGATATGTATGTGGGTGAGCTCACTTGCGCCTAGCAACCTTGGAGATGCGCGCTAATAATGTACACAACAACGACGATGATGAACGGTAGAATTACAACTGAAACCAAACTCAAATGTTATCCTAGCAATAAGCCTCCGACATTAATGATGGATGGCGCAAAGTCACGGCGGCGACGGCGACTACCGAGACGTTAGCAACGGCGGCGGGCTTTCGGTGAGGGTGCAGGCGGTTTAACTGCGTGTTGGTGGTGGCGCTTTTCCGTCAGCGACGCTGAAACTTGTTATGCGTTATGATTTGAGCGTTTCACACCACCACCACAGCACTGGTAGCTACGGTTCGCAGCAGCCACCACCATCAGCATCCCACCAACCGACAATTTTTCATATTTTATTAAGTGCAGCAGCAGCGGTGATATTGTTTGTGCCACCAATCCGTTGTAAGATGTCCATTGTGCAGCCCGCTCACTTATACGTCGACTTCTCGCTTGTAATAGAAGCCTCGACTGTTGATGGCTCCATAAAATTATGTTGCGTATACGCACTGCGCCACAGCAAAGCGTTTCGTCGCTTCGTACTAATAGTTTCTTGCCTCCATCAACTACGCAGCAGCACATAAATCAAGCACGGAAATTATGCATAATTTTGTTTTTGTTTTGCAGCGAGTTCCTTACTCTGCCTGTGCGCCAGCTAATTCAGGGATAATCATGACAGCAACGTGAGTGCAGCGGATTTATTAGCAGCGCAGCGCAGCAGTGGCGCCAACATTTACGGCAATCCGTCAATCCACAGAGGTCACTTGGAGTCGTAAATTGCCCTCCTCCGGTATCCATCCACCATATTGGTTTGCCCATCCACATTGCCCGTCGTTGGTGCGCGTTGGATGGGAGCGCGGCGTAGCTGTCAACCAAAACTACCAAATAATCGACCAATCCGACGCGACCGTTATACGCGTCGTGGCAAGCACCTCCCTCTGCGTATACTGTATGCAACACACACACCGATACACTATCGTAGCTGTTGCGCATACAGCATCCGTGGCATGTTGCTGGGTGGTGAGTCTGCATGTGCGTGTGTGTGTGTGTGTGTGCGTATGGTTCTCTGTGTTACTCGATCTCTTCTCTTTTTCACTCTGCCGCTGCTTGTTGCATGTTGTTGTCAGCGCAACGGCAGCTGAGTGGTGTTTCAACCCCGACTTATGCGAGTATACTTATAATTTCGTTTCCGGGCAAACTGTTGGCGCCTGACGGCTGCTGGCTCTCTGGCTTGACATTTCAGCCAACCGTAAAGCCTGAAAGCGCCACTAAATAATAAGTGGCATAATGCCAAATGTGCCGAATTATGAAATTTTTGCAAGGCGACTGTGTGAGTGTGTGTGGGAGGTACTACCACAAATACATAAATGTACATATGTATCTAGCTGTAAATTTCTACATAAAATGTGTGCGTTTACTATATCCCTGAGCGCATATATTTTCTTTTGAAAGTTGTTGTTGTTTTTTATTTTACTAAAATTCACTTTTAATTTCTCATTTTTCAAATTCGTTTTCCTTTTTGATTCAGTTCACTCGGAAGAGGAACATATATACTTGAATATTTATATATTTCATATACATATACATATATATGTAGCTAGGTAAATATGTAAATATACGCTTGTATGCACACTACACCGCACTTTCTCTGTCGGTTTGCGGTGTTCATGTGGTCACCTATGTTGTGGTTGGAAAAAGAACTTTAAAATGGTTCGTGTACAACTGTTTAAAAGCAAAACGCAGTTTCACCTTAATTTAATTGGCATAATCCAGAGGGAGTTATTTTTAAATTAGTGTTGGTAAAAAATTATTTTCTAACAATTATGAATTTATGAGCAATATACTTCCTTTCAATGACAGAATTTAAGGCTTAGTTGTCACTGGCACTCGAATGGGTTATATAACTCCATAGAAAATGATTCATTGCGATAGAAAATGATTTATTATTCCAATTATTAGATTACTAAGCACTACTATATTATAAATGGTGACATTCGTTCATAATACCAATTAAATGTCTTGAAATTAGGGTTTCTCTCTCCGTGAGATTTTATGTCCTAAATTTACTTCAATATCTTATAGATCAATGTAGTACAAATATCGTATTCTAAATGACTGTTTTGTGACATCGTAAATTCTAATTTCTAATTAGTACATTTTCCTCAACACAACCATACATAATTACCAACCAAAGAACCTTTGACAATTTTATTACGAATTTCGCAAATTCCAATATGAAGTAAAGCGTAAAGTGGGCTCACATGACTTTAAAACTCTGCTCATTATATTTTCTATTGCATAAAAATCGTTGATTCATATATAAAATCCTTGAAAAGCCAAATTTGTACATTCAAAGCCAATATATAATTCAGTTTTTCTCCAAAGCATTTTAGGAACCGTTTTGTACGGTGATTTAAATTTTCTCTATATGATAAGGAGTAGACACAATAAAAATCCGATAGGGTATGATAGTGTCGAATAGTGACAAATGAAATTACCCCACGCTGGAAACAACTTGTTCCATAGGTGGTATTCTTCTAAAAAATGGTGATGATAAATTACCTGTATCAGAAACGCTCACTAAGGTGTGCTTTGGTAATGAAAATTCCATATTTTAAATATTTTTCAGTGAAGAATATATGTAGTTAATGATTTGATATTTCTTCGTTTATGTTCTGAAAGCATTATAATCTTATTGGAAATCGGAAGACCATGTTATCTCTAATGATACTTATTATTACTTTCAGAATACTGGACCAATTTTTTTTATTTATAACAATTTCGAACATATTTGGTTATTTAATATACCAGTCAGGCCTTAAAGTTTTCATGAGAGGGCACACTATAACTATATATAGTTTTTCTGGGAGATTGAGTCATGTGTAAAAAACGTTTGATTTTCGATTTTCGAAGTTAGCCACCAAAATCGAAATATAGTGGAACTTCCATAACTCGAAGATCTCCATAACTCGAACTCTTTAATTGGCAATAGAAGTCAAATTTCATAGAAATTTCCTTCAATAAATAAAATTTTACTATCGACGCAGAATTTTAAAAAAGTTTCTATATTCGTATGGAGATGGACAAAAAATGTGATTTGCACTTATGGATTTCATAATGAAAAATTCTATAACTCGAAGTTTTTTGTGGATTATGGTGATTCGTAAAAAGTTTTTTTTTTTAATTATTATTAATTACAGCACACAGTTAATAAAAATAAAATAAGGATACAATCACAATTTCCTTCTTAATTCAACTTCAACTTCGACCGTTTACATCTGTGATATAAGCTTGATCCAAAAATGTTATATAGCATTTGAATAAGAAGGAAAGGTAGCTTATGCCCATAACTTCGAAAAACGGAGACACAATTTACTTATGACCCAATCTCCCAGAAAGTTTCCAATACCCAGAAAACGATTTTGTCGTATAGTGTAATTGAATCCATATGTCTTCTAGTTAGACCAATTGTTTCATGAGATATAGAATTTTGAACGACGCAAGTTTTGGTTAGACAACTATTCATCAGTGGAGCTCCAAGGCAGACTATTACGCTCAAATAAACAAGTAAGGAAAGGCTAAGTTCGGGTGCAACTCAACACAAATATTCGGCACAAATCCATATATTATAGAATAACGAAAATCATCATAAATAGTAATTTCACTCTTTTTCACCACCAAGATACAATATCGAAGACTATACGCTCACGTAATTTTGCTAAGATATATCGTATTTTAATCGTTTTTTAAAGACCACCGTGATGTCCACAAGTGATGCCAAAGATCAAATACAGTATTTGTGTAAAGTTTTATTCCGCTATCTTCATCGCTTCCCAATGTATATGCTTTAAAGTGAAGGACTTCAGATGGACTTCAAAATTGAGTTACGTGTGCTTATGAACCGATTTCGCCAAATTTTCATCCGTGTTATCAGGGTGTCAAGAAAATATTATATACCGAATTTCATTGAAATCGGTCGATTAGTTCCTGAGATATGGTTTGAAGTTTTCGACGCCAAGCCCATTTTTCATTTTGTAAAAAAATCTGAGTGCAGCTTCTTTATGCTGTTTCTTCTGTAAAATTTAGTGTTTCTTTCGTTAGTCAGTTAGTGAGTAATTTTCAACATAACCTTTGTATGGGAGGTGTGCGTGGTTATTATCCGATTTCAACTATTTTCATGGTGAATGATGGGGTACGGAAGGGAAACGACTGCATAAAGTTTGGTTTATATAGCTTTATTGGTTAGCGAGATACATATATACAGAAAACCTATTTCGGGGCGGGACCACGCCTACTTAAAAAAAATAACATCCAAATGTGCTCCTCCCTAATGCGGTTATTTGTCATTTTCGCCATTTTGTGGGCGTGGGAGTGGTACGATTTCGCCCATTTTCAATACTAACCTCCTCAGGCAACAACGTTTGTTGCTCACATACGTCCACAATTGCTCAAAATGTGGTCGAAAATTGGGGCTCTCGGCTGGAATTTATTCGAAATCATTATTAAAACATAATGGCAAACCCTATATCTTTAAAATAAAGCTAAATTTTTGGCCACATGTCTAAAAAACACTCTTTGTTGAAATTGTTATTTGAAAAAGCTTCTATATTGGTTGAAAATTTTATTTCCTTTAGAAATCTGCAATGGTTGGAGGCCAAACCTTGCGCAAAGAAAAATTGTGAATTTATAAAAAAATAACAACAACAAAGAGACACTTATTGTTAGATTTAAAACGAACAAGTGCACCTCCATCTATGAGATACTAAAAATTGATAAGCAACTGCAGCCATTGAAGTACTACTTGTGTCAAACAAACGTTTAGGAAAGCAATGACTTGACCACTGAAAGGTCGAGCTACAATATTTCACTTTGCTGAATTATTATCAAGATAACATAGACTCATAGATATACACCTAAATATTTCCCCCCACAACTCTACTTCTATAATGCGATAGGACGAAGATAAAAGTGGGAAAATAGAGATCATGTTGTACGATTTCCTATTGTCCTGCGAATTCGTGTGATTGCGATTTCCGATTCATTTTGTTTGTGTAACAGTTATGAAGAGGCAAAGGGTGGGCCATACAATATGAAAATATGTTTTCAAATTGTGTATTCTATGTGTTGCTGATAATAAATATTTACAAGAGGGCGCCCATCCGATGTCACATCAGATGTTATCTAAATCAATTGATGTTTGGGCGAACAATTAAACGAAACCAAACATGTGTAATGCTTGATCGCTTTCACAGCAACTCACTTGATGCAAACGTAGATAACCAGGTACCGTTATACACAGATATATGTAATGTTAACGGCATACGAAATAGGTGAAGAACGCACGTGCTTGTCTCATTTGCTCTCGTAAGCTCGTCCAGATTTGGATTTTGGCTGTGTTTGCATGCATAAAACACTCATCCCATATTAAAACGAGCACAAAGGTGTAATCTGCTTTTAATAGCAGGTTTTTGCTACAATACACTTTTTTCCCGCTGAATTCTCGTTGTGTGCATTACACGCAGTTAGATTAAATTTTAAGCTTTTCTGCATTAATGATTTAATGACTCGTAGCCCAATTTAATCAGCCCGTGCATATACAGTTTGAGTACTGTGACTACACTCACTGCAACACAATAATCTGTAATATACTCGTAAGAGTTACATATAGTATTGACAACAAATAAATAGGGTGCTGATAGGCACAGTGGCATCGAATAAGGCAAATACGTTGTAAAAATAAGGACTTCAGCAAAAGTTAAAATACATTGTATTTGGGTTGGATATCATTATGACATAAATACCACTCTTATTGGACCGATTTCGATGAAACTAAATGCTAATAGTAATATTAGGTGCTCATAACACCTATTTTATAGCTTTCTTCGATTTCAATGACTATAAGGCAAATAAGAAACAAGAAGAAAATAAGATTAATAAGGTAGTAAGGTAATTCCCCAGGGAAACATACGTAGATTAGGTATTAGGATTCGGCAAAGCCCCCGGAACCTTTTACAAATTAGCAGAGATTTTTCACTTCTATATTCGCTATTTCGTGCGGTTGTTCGAAAAAGTGAGATCCGAGATCTCGCACAGACGGGACATTCCAGAATAAAAAGATGAGATGATCTATTTCGTTTTACCCATGCAGCATCCGGTAAGACTTTTAACTTTAACGCGTGGATCTCGATGGGACAATGGCCAGTTAGAATCCCTATGACTAAGGAGTGGTGAACTTTACTAAGTGCGAAGAGATCGATAGACCTCTTTTGATCCATGGCTACCACGAAAGTGCTAGCGATTACCCAGCCCAGCCGAGACCCACATGTCGAGTAGTAAACCACAATATGACAACGGTGCTCCTATACTTATATTTACATGCTCTGTGTGACTTTTTCCATTGTTGAAAGACCTAAAACCCATCATAAAAATCGAGGAGTGTTTCGATGTCATAATTCGCCAATATCGAATGGAGGCTATTTTGATGACAACAATAATAATGTAGTGGTATGCATTTTTTTTATTTCAAAAAATTCATAGAAAGTACGTAGTACAGCTTTTTGTGGTCCAGTTAATTTTCGAGCTTTTTGGTTCTATAAGCTTTGCGCTAGATGACGCTGTAATCGATATTATCATAATTTGATACTCTGATTCCTACAAATTGGTACTTAAATCTTATTTAACATCTTAAGACTCCTAACTCACCTTCTCCCCTTTCCTACAGCTTGATATAACATAATCCATTTTCATTCGTCGACTCTAACCCATAATTTTTTTTGTAATCTTTGAAAAAAATACTTAAAATAGAGGTCTTCACGGAGAAAAAATTACATGTAGAATATCTTATCAAAATGCTGTTTAACTTATTCTGCTTTGACTGCTTATAAAGCCTCTTCGCTTTGGGAATGTTAAACAAACTGAAGTCTTTTTACTACTACTTATTAATATTATTATAAAAATTGTTAAACAAAATTCCATCAGACTTTCTCCAAAACTAGCACACTGTGCTACTCCTCTGTTGGCTGTCAACAAATCATCTTTTATTGGACAAAGGTGAAATATTTCCGTCGAGTTTGTAGGTAAGTTTTTCAGCATAATCAAAATAAAAAACAACAACAACAAATGAAAAAGAGCGCACTGCGGGAGGTTATTAGCGAGTCGATGAAACGCTCATTCGCCGCCGCCTCACTTCGACATCAACGAGCATGGAGGGCAGAGCAGCGGTATCAGTTACCAACTACAATACTTCAAAAAAAGTGCGTATAATTTGATGGGGTGGAGATTTGTAATAAAATCAAGTATCATCACTGACAACAATATTGATTGAGAAGTGCCAAACAACACAGCGAACATATGTACATACAAACACACAGACAGACAGACAGACGGACGGACAGACAACAAAATATACAAAAGTGTGCCAACAACAATTATCGTGTTTAAATCGCGAAACCCTTATTAAACAAATCTCTATCTCGCGCAGCAGCAACAACAACATAGCAGCAGAGGGGTGAGGCTGGCCAATACAGCTATTCTCTAGCATATGCACAGCTATATAGTACATATATGTATTTGTATGCGTACCTGAAGGCTTTGTGCCGCTGATACGGATGAAACCGCTATGTTGTGCTACAGTGGAAGCGCTGACAGCGACGACAAAGGCAATGTGGTATTTTGGAAATAAAAATATAATAATTACACGCTAACGGAGACCTGTGTGATGTGTATGTGTGCAGCCCACCGCATCACTATCGGCGGTCGGTGTCATAACAAATAGAGTAAGTAACCCTTCGCTGCGCAGCAGGGGCCGGGGCGCTGCGGTGCAAAAATGAGATACATTTGTGTCATTCTACACCGTTCGGCACGCTGTTTGTTGGTGTTGTTGCCGCTACACGTGCGCCATATACGCGTTTGCAGCCTGCAGCGCGATTGTTGCAGGTAAGATTCATTACAAATTAAGTCCTTTTAATTGTGATATCAACAATGAACAAAACGAACTGACTGACAGTCACACACACACACACCCATATATACATATGTATGTGGATATAAAGTAGCAAATAACGAATGAAACGAAGCGGCAGATACAGCGACTGTTGGCAATCCGTTTGCCAACTGCAAGTGTATTCCACTGTAGATCAAAGTTACTGGTCGGATTAATTAATGCTTCACCGATAATTGTTTGTTTAACTTTTTGGCTGGTTCCAAGACGTGTGCTATACGAGCATAACAGTTAGTAGGCTACTGCAGCTGTGCTCATTAGTAGCATGAAGTGGGATTAGCGAGTAGATTTTAAAATGCATGAATAATTGCTTGAAAATCATTGATTATACAATAAGCTTTTGGAAAATAAATAAGTAGCGGAACAAATTGCTATCACTTGAGAGTTACATACATACTGTTAGTTTGTGCAACTTATTGGAGGTCATAAAAATGTTCGGTCTTTTTGTAGATTATCTCGTTACAAGAAGTTTGATGAAATGAAAAGCCAAGTCAAAAAAAAAATATTCTACAGCTTTATTAAAATTGGTTGAATAGTTTTAGAATTAGCGAACAAAAATTCATTATATCTTTACAAAGAAGTCATCTGTCATATCTGAAACGCTATATTATTCTAGCTTTCCCATACAAAACCATTCGAAAATAGGTTAGGAATGTCTATATTAGGGTTCAGCCGAACATTATACGTTTTAGAAATTCCGTGAGAGTCAAAGTCAATATAAATAAATAAATATTTTCAAGTGTCTGCTAAAGTTTATCTTAAAACATTTTTTAATATTCGTCCCTGGACGATATTTTGAACCGACTCGTAGAAAGAAAAGGATATGGATCGATATCGCAAAATGTTATCGTTTAATCAATTTTTGACTCCTAAATACAATATGGTAAGCGTAACAGTCTCGTTTAATAGTAAAGACATAGCTCGACTAGCCGAAAAAGTCAAATGAAGAATGAAAATTTTGGACCGATTCTGCAAAATTTCATTTATATACCTCACGCCTTACATTAAATTAGATTAAGATATTGCGGATCGCACTGCGACTATTGGTCTATTGTACACTCTTCTATTATCAGAGTATATCATTTAACTCCGAGAAAGCTTAATAGTGTTCCAAGGGTGAAGGACGTGTTACGGTCTTTTTGGGGATACAGAGCCCGCATCACTTAATTCCTTTTCTCGCGATCTCAAGATAATCAAGGAGTAGATGCTCAGGTGTCTAGGTCATAGAATTGACATTGATCCGACGTGCAGATTCCCAGTTTGTGCAGATGCCTTCTTAGTCTGTAGTGGCCAGTATATAATGCCACAATTTGTCTTAATTTGCTTATTGGGGGCGCGATCAATTGCGATACAACCTTTTCTGGTTGTAGACCTCAAGAAAAAATTTGGAGTGCAGAAGTCCCTGCAATTGCAGTCAGTAGCGGTTCCTACTTGCCCGTTCCTCTTATTGTAGGCGATCTCTAAGGACATGTCGACCAACTGCAATGAAGGGCTCCGACACTACCGACTTGGTGGTCGCAGCCTTCTTTTGCCAGTTGGTTTGCAACTTGCAAACATCGTTTCCTTGTATGCCTTTGTATCCAGGTACCCAGACCAAGGTACCGATATATAAGTATAAAGTCATCTTTATGAATTCAAGAATCTTATGGAATTCAAAATGGCTTTCTATGAAAGGTTGGCTATGTTGTATACCGATCTGAGTCCATTTTGTAATGATGCAAGGGATATGTAATGAAAATGTTTTGTGAGATATGAAATTCCTTCAAGGTATCGCTTACCCGAACAGATGGCCATAGGAAAATCAATTACTTTGATATGCATAACTCTTATTACTATATCTGATTTAAGTATCAGATACAACCGTTAGTATACTGGAATAGTTGGTATTTACTTTGGAATATAAAGTTATTCCAGGGCCATTTCTTAAAACTATTTTTCTCTTGTTACAATAACAACAGTACTTGAAGGATGGACATTTACTGGGTTTTGACATAAGTATGACTCAACTTACTAAGAGTTAACTGAAGTGAAAATTTATATTAAAATAAAATGACACAAAAATTTGGGAGATTTATGGAAATTTCAATATACAATATTTAAATCACATATGTATAACCTAAAAATTCACTTTAATATATCTTCATCAAAAATGAAATTCTTTCATATTTTCCATCTAAAACCTGTACAGTTAACATTTCCAAATATTGAACTCACCTGTAACGGTAATGAATTGTGGTTGGCCCTCGTCACCGTCCGCTGTCTGCGCCTGCACTAGAGTCACCTGACCGTTCGCCACATGTTGCGACAAATCGGCGCTGTCTTTAATTGCACTTAAATCTGACATATTGACATGCGTCTCACTGCCAGTTGAATCGGACGCATCCATCGGCACCACAACGCTGATGAGAGCCACAGCTTCATTCTGCTCATTGCCCACCAGTTTGTTTTGCTGTGAACAAATCAACAAAATGATAACAATTGAAATACCGTGTATTTTACAGCTACAAATGAGTGTATTGGAAAGGGTTTATGGTTGCATACCTGTGTGATGACATCCTCCATATTGGCTGCGGCCACAACGTCCACCGACGTATCGATGTACTCGAATTGGTCGTCATTCGACGAGGATGAGCAAGCATTTGCGATTTCGGTGGCGATTTCCTCATGTTTGATGTCACGTGTCGTCAATACGTTCACCGTTGCAACATTGACATCGTCCACATTCGTGTTGACGGCGGCGTTTGCGGCTGCAGTGGCATCAACAGCATTCGGCGCCACATTCCCAGTTGTTGAAAGTATAAAATTTCGCTGCGTTGCAAGTCGTGTGCTCATAATAAATCTGCTAACAACAAGCACTCGTGTTTGGGTTTTCGATGTTTTTTTCCTTGCGCTTAGTTTTTGGTTAATTATTTTCTACAACTTTTTTGTTTTAATGTATTTTTACTATTTTCGTATAGTATTACATCTATAAAGTGTGTGTATAAAGTTTTTATGGGTGTATATAAATGATTATTCTAGGTGCTGTGTTCTTGAGCGCTATTTTGTGGTTTTTGGTGGCTAAAAATACGCTTGACTAGATCTTAGTTTACATAAATGAAGGCAACTGTTTGTTCAAATTATTTGGTAGTTTCTCTTTGAAGTTTACATCTGCAACGAAAATAGAAGGAACATGCATGAAAATTATATAAAATATTAAATTTTCGCCACATAAAATACAATTCATAAACGACAAAAAGCATTATGCGCCTAAAAGAGCGCACATAATTCGCACAACCAAGGCTCGTATGTGTGTTGCTGGCGGAAGTGCGGGTGTTGCTAATGATGACTTCCAATTGCCGTTTCACCTGGGGTGTTGCTATGAAATTAAACTTTTGCAGGTATTTTTTGCTACCTGCGTCTATGTATATATTCATCTTGGCGTCCACCCACCCATTCGCTGCGTTCCGGCGTGAAGCCCCGCGTTCCCATGACGCCTGACACCGTCGCTAGGGACGCCGCAAGTGCGTCGTCGCCGTGGCTTTGCTGCCAACAACGAATCTGTGTAACTCGCACATTTGTCGGTATACGTATATGCGAGCGCACATCAAATGCCGAATTCCACATTTTCAACTTTAATTGAAATACTTTCCGATCGGTGCGGTATGGTACAATGGCGGTTATATACTCGTACACTTTTGTATATTATACGACTTGTGGCGTAATTGCATTTTTATTGTACAAATTTGTATACAAATCACCCACTCTCACATACAAAGCATTGTGCGTAGTGAGCGAAATCAAAGTCGCAAAAATCACCAAATTATTTGCGTCTTATTAATATGAGAAAAGTTAGAAGACACTTCTGTTAGTTAGGTCTCACATCGGAAATCAAAGTTAGTGTACACATTTTTTTTTATGTTAGCAAATCAAACAATTTCGAGTGGTCAGGAAATTATGATTCCATAGTTAGGAAGTTTCCAACAAAACTTGGGGACTTTTGGGATACACTATTTGCCTAAAATGTTTCCAAACTGTTATTCTGTTTTAATACCTCGTCTGAAGTCATTTATTTTATCACTAATAATTTTCCATACCACTCCAGCACAGATCCGTAGATCTGAAGCTTGTTTGGATATGATGACATCAAAAAGGTTTATCGCTTGATCTTAGTAGCTTACTATCGTTTACTCCATGGAAAATATCTAGAACTTGAAGTAAATCAAGCGGAACATTCTCTCTTTGTGGATTTTTTGCCATAAATACAGGTCGATTATGTCTGATTATTGATAATCGAAAAGAGGGAATGGTGAGCAATCCGAACTTTATAGCAATACCAATACACTAGTTCAGCGAATTATTGGATCGTTCACTAAGTAATTTCGTGTTTGATGACAACAGCTGAACTTATTGAATTTGTTCGCAGCCAACTTCACACTTAAAAGGTTTACCGTTATATATTTGAAAAGCTAATATAGTACAGCTCTTTTGTAAAAATATGTAAAATTTTTTGGAATAGTTTTTGTTTTGGTGCCCTATCGATGAAAGATCGACAACAGTGTTTCGGCATATTTTACTGTTTTACTAACAAAATTGTAAAAATGCATTTCAAGTAAGGCGAAAAGATGTGTTGACCAAAAGACAGTGCCAAAATGGGTTTTCAAAACGTAGTTTCGGCAATTTCGATTTTGGTGAAGGAAGCCGATGAGGGTAAAATAAAGTCGTTGGTCGTCGAATAACAGCACGAAATATATGATTCAAATGAAGAAATATAATTTCTAAACTTTTTTAGGTTACAGCTGCTGGTCATCGAATTACGAACGGGGAGCATATACAATATTTTTAATTTTTTTTGACAATGTTTTTAATTTATGGCGAAAGTTACAAAATTACAACCTGGGTGGCATACTTTGCCTATATATATATATGTATATATATAAGTTAAATTACGAGCGATGGTTTAGTTTTTATTGCTGATCAACCTTGAAACTGTTCGAAAATATTGTCCGTTCGTAATTCGATTGTCAGGTACTGTAGATTAAAGGGCTGATCGAGGCATTCAAGTGACTCTTTGAGCCTTTTACGAATTTGTA
The DNA here is from genome assembly GCA_031772095.1 of Zeugodacus tau. Lineage (NCBI taxonomy): Eukaryota > Metazoa > Arthropoda > Insecta > Diptera > Tephritidae > Zeugodacus > Zeugodacus tau. The sequence goes on from CM062649.1 coordinate 88,236,508, forward strand.
CAGACTACTAATTTGTAATAGGGGTAAGTTCAACTGGTTCTCCGAAGTTCGTCCTGCCAAAATGTTTCAGCCGCACTCTAGTTTATTTTTTATACAATATAAAAATCGTTAATATTGCACTAAAAACGAAATTACTTAGTGAACGACCCAATAGAATCAGCCGGTTGCGATAGTCGTGAATGTAAATTATCTTTAGTTCACAAAGTATTTAAGGCGGGTGTCAGGTGGTGGTAGCCAGAAATAATTCATGCTTGAATGGGAAAATTATACTCTGTATACTCGACTGAAATTTCTGAAGTTATATTAAGGCAGTAGTCTGCTTTAGAAGCCGAAAAAAAGCGTTTTTTTTGCAATTTTTTTTGAAAGGGAAGGAAATGATTGCGGTAAACGGAATTTTAAGACGATAGTGTACTATATTTAAGGCTTAAAAAACAATATTTATTATTAAAAAATAATGAAATTTTTTCCAAGTTGTAAGTATTTTTCTGGAGCACCTGGAGTCTGCACTTGTAAATCGGAGATGGAGGTCGTGCGATGCATCTGAAACAGTCGAACCAAATTTTTTTTTTTTAATTGCTATAAGTTTCTTTTCTTTATGAACTAAAAAAATACGGAAGAAGTTATAAAATTCCAAAATTTTTCGAAGTTTGAAAAAAAAATTCACTTTTTTAAGAAAAAATTGACTTTCAAGTTGTAAAACAAGTAGTTGAAATAATACTTTCGTTCAACTTTGTTAGTTCAAATAGAAGATAATTTAATAATGAAGCTAGATCACTTTGGTTTTTTTCGATCGGGCATATATTCTTTTTACTATCGCCGGCACCGTTTTCTAACACTTGTAAAAATGAAATCTCGAGAAAACGCGCTTTAAAGTTTGCCTGAGCATTCGCACCTACTCGACGCTCGGCCACTAAAACTGATCTAGCTTCGAAAATATATCGAATTGGTCTCTGGAATTTTAAAGACATATTCTTGGATAGTTTTGGAAGAGATTTAAAGCAAAACAAAAAAAACGATTTTTTGAAGCCTGTAAAACAGACGACTGCCTTAAGAAGAAGAAGAGTCTCGTTACTAAGGATGAGTATTCTACGACGTCAGTTTACGATTGCATTAAGGAACACGTAGTTTCAGAACATGCCTTGAAGAAACACTAATTGAAACTCCTTGTGCCATGAAATAATGACTTCTTTGTCAATTAGACTTCAATTGAAAGCACTAAACATGATCTTTTTGAATTTAAAAAGCATTTATTTGTTAATTTTAGGTTCTAAATGTGATTTGCCCATGTAAAGGACTCATTTAATTACAGTAATGAAATAATTTTGAGGTCTTAAACTTTAGTGTTGTATCTAAGGTCTCCCTGATTTTTTCATAGGTATTATTAGGTCCACAACTTTGCTTGCGCCGTTTTCCAATAGATGTCTCTAGGGTCAAGCACTGGTCGATTAAATCGATTTTTTTATATCGATCTTGGACATTTGTGTTAACATTAACCCAACAAAATATTTGTAGAGATCTATTTGCATCCCAAACTTATTCTCAACTGAAAATGTCACTTTTTGAGCCGAATTTTCGACATTTGCGGGGAATTTTGCTTTTCTTTTTTAAATCCAAGAAAAGTGCGGCAGAGGCTCATCGAATGCTTTCAGAAACGTATGGTGAGGCTGTGAGGCTGAGTGAAAAAAAAAACCTTAAATTTAAAAAAAAAACTGCGGAAGCAAAGTTGTAGACCTAATATTTCACTATATCAGTTCTAAATCGCTTAAAATTGGGTTCTTATTCTACTAGTAAGGTTTGGAGGATGGAGTCATATGTAGAAGTTCACGTAAGTGAGGAAAGTTTCTGACTGCCATTCACTTGGGAGTGGCCAGGAACGATTCTTTTACATGTGGCTCAAGCAGCTCACAACTTCCGGTCTTAGACCAAGTATCCTCTGGGTAGCCAACAGACATCCGTCTGGAAGCGAGCTAAAGTGAGAAGGCGAATCCCGCTTATGCGGTTGTGCGTTGGGCTTGGGACCCACCACATAAAAACGAATAACCAGTGAATAAGAAACACAGGCCTCGGATGAGAAACCCCCCTTTTGATGACGACCACGGCAAACGTATAAAGGACTATGATTTAAGGGCATGCACCTGGAATGTCCGGACCCTTAATTGGGAAGGTGCCTCTGCCCAGCTGGTTGATGTCCTCGTAAGAGTAAAGGCTGACATCACCGCAATCCAAGAAATGCGATGGACGGGACAAGGACGGAAGAAGGTGGGTCCTTGTGACATCTACTACAGCGGCCATATAAAGGAGCGCAAATTCGGTGTGGGATTCGTGGTGGGAGAGAGACTCCGTCGTCGAGTCCTGGCATTCACTCCGGTGGATGAACGTCTAGCCACAATCCGCATCAAAGCGAGGTTCTTCAACATATCGCTGATTTGCGCCCACGCCCCGACGGAAGAGAAGGACGAAGTGATCAAAGATACCTTCTATGAGCGCCTAGAACGTACCTATGAGCGCTGCCCCCGCCACGATGTCAAAATCGTGCTTGGCGATTTCAACGCTAGGGTGGGTAAAGAAGGTGTCTTTGGCACAACAGTCGGAAAATTCAGCCTTCATGACGAAACATCACCAAACGGTCTGAGGCTGATCGACTTCGCCGGGGCCCGAAATATGGTCATCTGTAGTACTAGATTCCAGCATAAGAAAATCCATCAAGCTACATGGCTGTCCCCGGATCGAATCACTCGCAACCAGATCGATCATGTTGTGATAGATGGACGACATGTCTCCAGTGTTTTTGATGTGCGTACGCTTCGTGGTCCCAACATCGACTCGGACCACTATCTTGTAGCAGCTAAGATACGCACCCGCCTCTGTGTAGAAAAGCGCACACGTCAACAAACACAAGGAAGGTTCGACATCGAGAAGCTGCAATCACAACCGACAGCCGAACGATTTTCTACTCGACTTGCACTCCTGCTCTCTGAGAGCACTCATCAGCATCTTGGTATAAGGGAGCTGTGGGACGGCATATCAAACTCCTTACGTACAGCTGCAACCGAAACCATTGGCTTTCGGAAAAGCCCAAAAACAGCTGGTATGATGAGGATTGTCGTCTCGCAGTGGAGAAAACAGACTGCCTACCTCGCAATGTTGCGATCGACCGCAACACGAGCGGGATGGGAAAGATACCGAGAGCTGAAGAGGGAAGCGAGACGCATTTGCAGAAAAAGAAAGAAAGAGGCCGAAATGCGTGAGTATGACGAGCTTGACAAGCTGGCCGACAGGGGTAATGCTCGAAAATTTTACGAAAAGATCCGGCGACTAACTGAAGGTTTCAAGACCGGAGCACACTCCTGTAGGACCCCCAGCGGTGATCTAGTGGTTGATGACCAGAGTATACTGTGTTTGTGGAGGGAACACTTCTCCAGCCTGCTGAATGGCAGTGAAAGTACAACACCAGGAGATGGCGAACCCGATTCCCAATCGACGACGATGGAACAGATGTTCCATTGCCCGACCGTGAAGAAATTAGAATAGCAATTACCCGCTTGAAGAACAACAAGGCGGCGGGGGCCGATGGATTGCCGGCCGAGCTATTCAAATACGGCGGTGAAGAGCTGATAAGGTGCATGCATCAGCTTCTTTGCGAAATATGGTCGGAAGAAAGCATGCCCGACGATTGGAATCTCAGTGTACTCTGCCCAATCCACAAAAAGCGAGACCCCACAATCTGCGCCAACTATCGTGGGATAAGCCTCCTTAACATCGCTTATAAGGTTCTATCGAGCGTATTGTGTGAAAGACTAAAGCCCACCGTCAACAAACTGATTGGACCTTATCAGTGTGGTTTTAGACCTGGAAAATCAACAACTGACCAGATATTCACCATGCGCCAAATCTTGGAGAAGACCCGTGAAAAAGGATCGACACACACCATCTATTTGTCGACTTTAAAGCTGCTTTCGACAGCACGAAAAGGAGCTGCCTTTATGCCGCGATGTCTGAATTTGGTATCCCCGCAAAACTAATACGGCTGTGTAAGTTGACGTTGAGCAACACCAAAAGCTCTGTCAGGATCGGGAAGGACCTCTCCGAGCCGTTCGATACCAAACGAGGTTTCAGACAAGGTGACTCACTATCGTGCGACTTCTTTAACCTGATGCTGGAAAAATTATAAGAGCTGCAGAGCTAAACAGAGAGGGTACCATCTTTTACAAGAGTGTACAGCTCCTGGCGTACGCCGATGATATCGATATCATTGGAAACAACACCCGCGCCGTTAGTTCTGCTTTTTCCCGCCTGGATAAGGAAGCGAAGCGAATGGGTCTGGTGGTGAACGAGGACAAGACGAAATATCTCCTGTCATCAAACAAACAGTCAGCGCATTCGCGTCTTGGCTCCCACGTCACTGTTGACAGTCATAACTTTGAAGTTGTAGATAATTTCGTATACCTAGGAACCAACATTAACACCGATAATAATGTCAGCCTTGAAATCCAACGCAGAATCACTCTTGCCAACAGGTGCTACTATGGACTGAGTAGGCAATTGAAAAGTAAAGTCCTCTCTCGACGAACAAAAACTAAACTCTACAAGTCCCTCATCATTCCCGTCCTACTTTATGGTGCAGAAGCGTGGACGATGTCAACATCCGATGAGACGGCACTAGGAGTTTTCGAGAGAAAGGTTTTGCGGAAGATTTACGGTCCCTTAAACATTGGCAACGGCGAATACCGCAGAAGATGGAATGATGAGCTGTATGTGTTGTTCGACGACATAGACATAGTCCAGCGAATAAAAAGACAGCGGCTACGCTGGCTGGGTCATGTTGTTCGAATGGATGAAAGTGCCCCAGCTCTGAAAGTTTTCGATGCAGTACCCGCTGGTGGAAGCCGAGGAAGAGGGAGACCTCCACTCCGGTGGAAGGACCAGGTGGAGAAGGACCTGTCTTCACTTGGTATTACCAATTGGCGCCAAAACGCCAAAAGGAGAGATGCGTGGCGCACTGTTGTGGACTCGGCTATAACCGCGTAAGCGGTTTCTACGCCAGTTAAGAAGAAGAAGGTTTGGAGAGGCTGTCGTTGTTTGGAATAAGTAGCTCACTACGCGGTTTCTTCAATTTCTATGCTTTCTACAGAATTAAGTGGCTTTAATTCTAAAGTTAAAAACTTTCTTTAATTAAATTTTTGTATTTCTAATAAAAGTAAATGAATTAACCCTCCTTCGAACAAATAAAGCATAGACACATTAAATATTTCTTTAAATATGAACTTGCATTTCATAGCTTCAACACACTTGCACATCCTTACATATATTTTACTAATTTTAAATTAATCTTTAATTGTCTTCACCAAAAAAAAAAAATCATAACTTTTTCACTTTTTTTATTATTTTTGTATTTTGCTTTATTTCAATTATTTTATAATTTTCCACGCATCGCTGAGAGGAACTCGCGTCCACGCATTCACTGAAACAATCGCGCCACAAATACAATGCGAGCGAAATGAATATGGGTGGCAACCAGGGACAACGGAAGGACACTTGATTATGCGCTTCTTCCGCTTGGCGTTCGCGTGATTTGTTTACTCAACTTTGTTTATAAACAGTAAACGAGTCAATATAAAATATAACAACAACAACAACACAAATAACAGCAATAACAAATTAACGGTACAAAATCACCCTTTTTGTTTGTCAGAAATGCACTTGCTTAGGTGTCGGCGTGTTGGCGGAAGGAAATGCAGCCGCGCACCATATAAATCAAATGCAACTACATATATCAGTGGCAATTGACAAAGTGATAGCGCAACGGCGCATTGTTTGGGGGGAAAACGAAAAGGTGTTTGCACCCAATAAGCTTTTGGTACCGGAAATAACACAGTTAGAAGTATTTGATGAAAAGTAACTCACTCGAAGGGGTTAAAAAACATTTTTTTTCAACAAAATTTTTTTTTCGAAAAAAAATTATTAATAAAATCACAAATTTTATTTTCAAAGCCAACAACAACAACGCTATATTTTTTGTTTGTTGGGTTGATATTTGAAAATTATTATTTTTTCGGCGGACTTTATGCGCGTAGGCACGCGATTGACAGCCGTTAGACTGGACTGTTGTTGTTGTTGTTGTGGGTGGGGTTTTGACGAGCTTGTAACGAAGCGCGTAATAAAAAGCGGTGTGGTGAAAATTGGAATTATTGATCAAATAAAGCACGCTTAAGTCGTTGGCGAAAAGAACGCGCGGGAACTCACTTGACGCGAAGGCGAACACACACAAGCACAGGCTACAACAATAAATGACACAAGATACATATGTATTTGACAGCGAATAAATGCAAAAGTACCACAATCACAAATTTTGGTGTTGAAGAAGAAAGCTATGCGCGAATTCTTGAGAATTCCCCCTATTTGGCAGTGAAATGAGCGCGCTCGTTTTGGCTTTCGCTGCGTTGGAGAGTATATGTGCAACTGATGCAGTTTGAATGTAAAATTATCACACGGTATAATGCATGTGACCTGCATAAAATACATACATACACACATATAAGTAAGTAAGTGAATATGTAAATATATTGCTGGAAGGATTCGAAATGCAAGTGCACGAAAGCGTGGTTGAGCGTTTGCCGTTAACACACACACTCCTACAAACACTTGCGACACTATCTACATCCGCCCATATGCTTTCTTATTGGTAATTGCATTACTAACACAAACTCACACACACACACATACACACGCTGAAGTGCGCGTTTGAGTGTGTGTTCGTGTTAGCGCTCAATAGCAGCTGCATTTCTAATAGCTACTGCAGATGTTGTAGTTGCGTTCGGGCCAACCTGCTTGCTCAATAAGCCACAGCAAGTAGGTGGCAATTTACCGATAGTTTCGGCCATATTTACATACATACATATTTCCATGCGGAGCTGTGTGTCCTTTACTACTGTGTAAGTTATGTAGTTCTTTACTATTTCCCTTGTTGTTATTGTTGTTGCTGTGAAATAGGGGTAAGAAGTTGTAGTACAAAAAAAAAACTAGTGGCAATACATATGCTCAATGCAGGAATATTCATTCGATAGTCCTATGCCCTCATCTAAATATTGAGGGAAAACCCAAAAAAAAAAACGAATACTAAAAAAACAAGTACAACAAAACGGTTTGTAAGGCTAATAAACCCCGAACATCGACTTGTATTTATTGCATGTACAGTCGAAGTTGATATTTTGTTTTTTTCTTTTTTGGTTTTGTTATACAATTTTCATTATTCCACAATTTCCGAATAATTCACCATACTACGAGTAATTACATTACAATAATTCATTCAGCTTTTCTTACACATATTTTACATATTTTTGTCTTCAATGCCTTTTGTCACATAATGCACGAAATAATAACGAATGGAAAATAACGATTTCAGCGAGTAACGGTTATGCTTGTTTTATTGGTCAAGTTTTTGCATACGAAATTCGGCTTTTCTACACCTTGTCATCCCAGTAAAGCAAAAACTTCAATACAGTTGAAATTATAATACAGTTGAGAGCATTCAAAAAGTTTAAAGTGGTCGCTAAATACATTTTGGTATACTTAAAAAAATTTCAAAAATTTTTGAAAAAATATTTTCAGATAATCTAGTAGAGATTTGGTTTAAACAAAACTTTCCTTCACGGGTTTATATCCGACCAAGAACTGTTGCTATTGACATAAAATTAGTTTTGAAAATCTTTTAAGCAGCTACAACAACAACCTATGGCATTTGAACCAAAATACAGTATACTCTCGAAAAGTAAATCGATTGGTATTTTGGGTCATTTACATTTTCGAATAATTTACTTTTCCAAATATATACATAAATTATCTGTTTTTATAACATTAAATGCATTTTTAAACTTAAAAAATTCATTCATTTATTTGCTTCAATAAAACATATGGATTTACATGAAAAACATATTTACATTTACATACATACATATGTATTTACTATGAAGAGAAAAAATCTTGAATATTCATTTGTTTTTTTTTTCTTTTGCAATATATTTTCTGACCATTTTTGTACGACAATTCAAAAAGTCTGACACCTGATTTGTTTCGTTCGTTCGTTTTCATTTTTAAACCAGTGGATCAAGTAGGAGAGTTTATTTACTAAAAAGACGCGATAAACAAGAGAGTAAGTGTTTTTGCAACATCGTAAAAAACGCTGCTTGTTCGTTTCGAATTTTTTATCACACTCTCTGAAAAGTAAATTAAAAAATTTACTTTTTCGAGGTGCATGTGTAATCTTATTTACTTTCTGAGAATTTACTTTTCGAGAGTATACTGTATCTGAATTGGAATATTGTATGTAAGTTATCAAAAAAGTAAAAATATGGACATAATCAACCCAAATCGTTTTTTCGATCAAGCTTATGGGACAAATGCTATAAGGCATAACATTTTTGGTATTTCAAAAAATTCTGAACAATTTTTGAATATTTATCATAGAACTTATTTTTTCAAAAATTTTTTTTCGAAATAGAAATTTTTTTTGCCTTATATCATCTGTCGCCATTGAAATTTTAGGAAAAGGTAGATTTTTGCATCCTATATAAAGCATATTTTCGAACTTCGAAGGCGAATATTTCGTTTTTAAAATAATAAAATCGTCCTCTCAATATAACAATAGTGTATGTGCTCATACGCCATTATTTTTTTATTGCATATTTAGAATCTCCATCATTGATTCTATGTCTGGTCAAAATTTTGTCAAATTCTACTTCCACAAAGTGGGTCAAAATGTCATTGGAAAAAATTTTGTATAATTTCATGTTCATGTTTTTTGTTCATGTTTTCTGATTTGACAAAAACTTTAAACTCGATTTTCTCAAAACCCAAAAAAAATTTTACGCTATTGTTATATTGAGGGGACGAAATTATCTTTTTTAATATTTGGTCAGTTCCTCACCAATGGCACTTAACACTACAATTTTTGTGTTTATTCGTGCAACGGGACTCAACAGTTAAGCTAAAGTTCTAAACAAAGAGTCTTCTCGGACGTCCGCTCATCCTAACATAACCTATATTTCAGTTTTCGAGTCATATGTTTGCCTGGTTATAGCTAGTGGGCTTTCCAGTCATTTATAAATATTTGCCAAAACACAAATAATTTTGGAACCCATTCTCTATTTTCACAGTTCATCACAATATTCTCGACAATAAAAGGGAATAAATGAGCGAAAAAAATTGTAAAACGGTGTAATACACATTTGTATATATATAACCCTTTATATTAGTTATTTTAATTATTTTAGCACTGCGAAAACTGTTATTAATTTTCTGCAAAGGATTGCCAACATTCCCACAAGTTTGTACGGGAAATTATTTTTACTTGCATACATAGTACATACGTACATACAAATGTGAGAATTTACAATAAAACGCACAAAATGACGCTTATGACTATGGACAGCAATCATTGTGACGTACGTTGAAATCTGGTATAAAAATGCGAATCAACCAAGCGCGAAACGTAAGGATCGCCACAAAAGGCCAACGCACGTTCACAACAAATTCGTCAAACTTGTAGCGAGGCGGTGTTTTTACACCTGGCACGACACCAACAACGCATCGCACCCTCACCTAACGGTGTGCGTTGGTGCATGCTGCAAGGCACACGCACATTTAATGTGGCGCACCAGCTGAAGTCCTAATAAGCTGTGCTGGTGGTGGTGGCGGCAGAGGAAAACTCAAACTCAGTGACATGTCATGGTATGTTTTCTCAAACTTTTCTCAAAGCGTTAAAACATTCTCGAATTCAGTTTTTTTTTATACGAATGCGCACGGGTTTGAGTTGTATGAATGTAATGTATGTATGTATGTAATGTATTTCAGTGTGAAAAATATAGAGTTCAAAATGCAGAAGTACTTATATTCATAATTAAGTGCCCACACAAAGTGAAACTTTACTAATTGCGAAAAGTTTAAAATGAAACTCAACGACACTAAAAAACGTTTTATTTCAGTTTTACTTCAATGATTTGAATTATTCGCTAAAACCACTGGATTTGTTGCATACTTTTTGATTTTTTGAGATAACGAATAAGTTATAATTACTTTCAGCGGCGCTACAAAAAGCTTATCAGAAATGTGCTTTCATCTCGTAGCACAAATATATGTAGACAAATATATCAAGACATCAGGCTCAAGAGTAATATTTGTCTAAAATATTATTTTTTTTTATTTTTGACTGAACATTGAAACCAAAAATGTAGCAATATCTTGGAAATATTAGTTTTTAGCATGTTAAACGCGTTCATAGAAAAGTTAAAGAAATTAGTTACTTATACGATATTTCAAGATATATATGTATATATATATATACTATGTAGTATATTATATATATTGTGTATGTATAATATTAAAGTTATAGTCTGAATAAGTAGCAGTTCAATCTAAGAATCGCTTGAGGAACAAATATACGTCGGCAAAACTGTTGATTACTGATAACTTATTATAAACATTACATCATTTAAACAACTGCTACAACAATAGCTATAACAACAACAAAAAAACAAAAAAAATAAAGCAATGGTTTCACAATATTCAAGCTTTTTTCTATACAAGAAAACGTATTAACGATTGATCTGAGATTTGAAACATCGAATTTAATATTATTAATTCTAATTGGATAAATAAATTTGTTATCAAAATTATATCTAATTTAATTATTGCAAAATGTTCCACTCAGATACGTTTTTATTTTGCACTGAGTTAAACATTAATAATATGAAAATTTTAAATTTTTTAGGTTATATATGTATTTAATGAGGTCTAAATATTTTTGGTTTATGTTTAAATCAGACAATCAAACGTTAATTTTATAATTTTGCAATAAGGAGCTGTACTTTCTTAGTTTCTACTATTTCGCACAATATTCTAGGTATTTTTGCAAAGCAAAGGGTTATACGACATGATATTATAGTAGATATTTTTCTATGACCGGGTATTCGTTAACAGTTGAGAGTCGGCACAGGACTTAGTGGGCAATCATCAAAAAATAGAAGCAAGTATGTCAATATTTAATAAAATTAATCATTCAATGTATATATCAAGCAATTGACACAATAAATATTTACTTTTTCACTGTCTGCATACTTTTTGCTTTGTGGTTGTCTTCGAACAGTTATCAGACTTAAATTATACAGAGATAGTAGAGACACTTGTTTAATAATTTCCGATAATGTATATGAGACTCGAAACAGTAAAAACCATAATCGCATATACTATATACATAAATGTTAGAAACATTGGTAAATGTTTAAAATTTCCTGGCACCCAAGTCCTCATAAGCAAAATGAAACTCTTAAACAAATACCACACTTACCCTGCTTGTTGATATTTCATACACCCGATGCAACATCACATGATAACAGCATCTTACGCTCCCAAATGTCTATAGCATCCAATAGAGCGACGAAGTGCTGTTTTATGTTTTGAAAATGGTTATAAGGCGTATTTTAAGGCCGTATTGTGCGAAAATATTGGTTCACTTGTAAGAGTTAGAGTTTAATCTGTTGGCCAAAGGCGTGGTGCCGCGCTGTAATAAATGCAATTAGCATCAATTGGTCAGCAAAGACAATAAAAACATTTTGTTTGTATTTGCAATATGGTACTCACTGTGTTGTGCGGCATCCGGAGAATAGTGCACAGATTTGGGCCAGAATTAAACGTATCCTTTTTGGCAAATACTGCACCGGAAGGAAAATTGTGGTTTCGACTTAAATTTTTGTGTTGGTTCAATGTTGTTTTTCTTGTTTCCTTGACAACGCTGCAATAATTTGCGTTTAGCCGAATGCTATTAAAAGTTATTAAAGTTGTTTTTTATTGTCAGCTGACTATTAAGAAACAATTGGAACATGGTACAGGGTGTTTTGTAAAACAATTTTTTTTTAATTTGTGATAAAATGCAGTCTGATTCTTCAAATTGGGAAATTTTTGTTGTAAAATGCTGTTTATTGATTGAAAAGCTTATTTTTTAAACGAAATTGTGTAAATTCTTAATTTTTTGTATAACAAATGATTATTTAAAATTAAATAAAAAAATTCATATATTTTTAACCTTGCTACCATGACCTAGATGGCGCTAAATATGGTTAAAGTCTTCGTTAAACTTGGTGTTAGTGTTCGATAGACCAGTGTTGTAAATTGCGAATATAGATCCAAATCATTCACAGCACTTGTGTTTAAGCTTGTTTTTAAATCCTTTCAAGAATCAAAATCTATGAAACTCTTTGATTTAAGTGTTTCAGAATGTAAGTTAGGCTCCAAACGGATTACAAATATCTTTTAGATATTGACGTTACAAATGTAATAATTTTCTACTAACATACTTCTTCAACGTCCAAATCTTTTCAAAAATTCCAAAATTGCTCTTAAATGTGATTCTTCAAAAGATGTTTTTGTGAGAAATATAATAAAATTCGGGAATTCATGCATTCTTCATATTCGTGAGTTTTTCTTAGAATATTCAAAACTCCCAAATGCAACTCTGTGTGCGTGTTAACCGTCAAAATTGCTCCCTTAAGTCACTAAAGAGCTTAACTCTCGCATTTACACTTCAACAGCAATTACCACCCCCAACCGTAAGCAGCACTTACGCTCTCCTCGCCGGCGCTCGCGCTGTTGCTGTCGTGCGGCCGCTGCACACGCTCTCACCACCCACTGCAGCTTGCAGCAGTTTCACCAACAAGAAAAGCTGAACAGCTCAAAGCGTTGCGCGATGATTGCATACTTTTCGGACTCACTTCGAGTTGAGCCGAGTGCGTGTGCGGAGCATTGGTGCAGTGCCGCGCGGACGTCCACTGAAAGCCAAATAATTAAAGTGGATAAAAATAAAATAAACAAAGTTCAAATACTGCAAAATCTAGCGAAAATCTTGCAAAAAGCTTGAAATCAGTCAGTTAGACGAAATTTTTTTACGAAAAGTACAAGCGCTTATACGAGTGCTGCAGAATTTTCACATTTTCCACGAGCAAAGTTTGTGTACACTGGTGTGTAGAAGTAGCGCTGAAATAACTTGTAAGTGAAAAGTGTGTGTGGCAAAAGTCAAAGTGGCAGTAGTGCTCGTTGAAATAGTGAAATTTTTCTTTTGGTGCTACTTAATGAACGAGTGCAAATGAAAATTTTTTGGGGATTGCCGATAACCGCATGAGATGATAAGTATCCTGTGTTCTACATTTAAATTACACTGAGTGTGTGCCATTTTTTTTTTGCTGCGCTCCCAATTTGAATGTACGTACGAACGACTCTCGCCTCCCACAGCACTCAACGGACGCTCTCATTTCGCAGCGGCTGCAGTTGGGCCAAAGAGCTATATTTTATTATACTGAAATTAAATCCTGCAAACACGAACACGGACAGTAAGTAGGTTGTCCCGTTCGCACCAAATGCCAAAACGCTGCAATCGTAGAAGTGTGAAATAACTGTAAAAAGAAAGTGCTGCAAATTTACAATTAAAACGGTTTTTCTAACAGTAATCAAACGAAATAAAAAAGTAACCTCTTAATTAAATAGTTAGCAAAAGAGTTTCGATATTTTTCGTATAATTGTAGGCCAATCGAATACTCGCTCGCTAAACGGTACATTGCACCGCGTCTCATCGCAACGCAACACAACGCATCGCAGCACTTCGCGTGGCAGCAAACGCGCCGGAATCGTGTGTGTGTGTACCATTATATGTGCCTGTGCACTTTCGCAGTTCGGCATCGTTGTGCAAAAGGACCAAATATGAATGTGAAATGCTCTCGCAAGCTATCTCGTGGTCTTCGCACAGCACCGTTATACGACGAGGCATAAGAAAAAGTCTCGCACTGCCGCTCGGACGCATTCCTTCGCTTCACACATAGCAAGCATTCACATCAAGCATACAAAATTCCTCCCCCCCCTCGCCCTGCTTAGTACATCTAATCTACAACAACAACAGCAAGAGCAAGAAAAAAATCAATTTAGTCACAAGAGTTGCGAAAAATTCTTTCCAAACGCCACAAATTAAATAGCAAATTATAGAAATTCAACGCTGTGGCTGTCGCTCGTTGAAATTCGCGTGCGAAAATCGTGTGAAACGCTCGCGTGTGTGTGTGTGTACTAAAGCGCTCGGAAGTGTCATTAGCCAAGTGCAAAAAAAAAGTTAGAATTTGCGAAATTCTTTAAGCGCTCGACGGGAAGACGTGTAGCGCCAAGCGAAAGCAGCGAAAAATGTGTACAATAAATTAGAGAAAATAAAGCATAAAGTGAAGTGATTATTATTGACCACCGAATTACAACGAGATTTTTTTTCTACAACCGAAAATACTATATTCCACCAACACCAATATAGCAACACCAACAACATCATCAACGCCAACAACAGCAAGTTGCGACGTCCAGGTCATCGTCATCGCCAGCGCCAGCAGCAGTAGTACATAGTAGTAGTAGTAGTCTCAACCACAACAACAAAAACAAAAACAAAAGCATCGGCGAAAGTTCACACACGCATCGGACGGCGGCCACCCACAGTTGCAATCGTTGCACTGGCCGCGTTACGTCTTCGCGTAGTAATTTGCCAGCGAACGATTACGTGGTGACAGCGCAGCTTTGGATGCCTGTCGTTGTCGCGTTGAATTGAATTATTATCCAACGCTGATTTTTCATCTTAGTATAGGCATTATCAACTCATATACAGCCAGCTAGCATAGTCCGGGTGCTCCGATGTGATTGTCACATAACGTCATCGCTTACACTCATACGTACGTACATACGCGCCGTAAGCTGGCGTAACATCACACACATTCATACCTACATTCATACATCTGTCTGTTTGTATATAATCGTCGTCATTGTGTCATCGTGCCATCGCAATTGTTGTTGTCGTTACCCTTTACTCGCCGTCGTCGTCGTGGCCCATTCACTGCCGGATATGCGTTGCAGCATCAACGGAAATTAAACAAATCATAGCCGAAGTTGAAGTCGAAGTCGTTGGGGAAGTGGAAGTGGAAGTGGAAGGCCGTTGCTGAAATCATCGGCGTTTCCAAGTAAACGTTCGTCAGTCAGTCAACCAGTCAGCTCATCGCACATGAGTTCATGAGTTTTTAATAACGCAACGGAAGTTTTTTGCGCTGTTCGTTGTTGTTGTCGTTTGTGTTTTTATGAGCGTTGAGCAAATCGTTGAACAAGGAATGCCGCTGTTGCATCGAGAGAACAGGTAATTGAAGTGTGGTGCGCGCATGTGGAAGGGGGTGGCGTGCATCAGCTACTATTCGCATGCACTCAAGTATTTGAGGTGTTATCAAATTACTTTTGAAATATTTCTACGCACGCGGTGCGGGTGAAGCATTTCGGTTTGGGTGAAAGTATTGGAATATTAATGAAATAAACGCACGTATTTAATATTGTTTTTACGACGATATCGTCAATATGTATCTAAACACATTTTATGTGATTCCTCATTGTCTAATTATTATAGCTTTCACGGCTTCAGGAATTCGACTTCCAGCCTCAGATAATTATATTTTCTGGATTGTATTAAATCGTTCTGCAAATGTTTTTCTTATTTTTCTTGGAATATTTTACGATATTCCTCTGAGTTAAGTTCTTGGCGTATTTATCTAGTAAAGTCTATATATTTTGAGACCGAACTTTTCCGAGAATTACGGTTTTGATGACATTCCTTTAACATTAACGGGACGACATACAACATCATTTCTAACAGGAAAAGCATTTCTTATAAACTCACGTTGTGTTCGCTGAATCTGTCCTTGGTTGGATAACTATCCACGCTCATCTGAAGTGACAAATATCTAGTAAATTTTCTCTCAAAATATTTAGAAAAGTGTTCACATAACCTTTATTGGCTCTTTACTAATTTTTAGTAACTGCTTTTTGTAGCGACAGAAAACTTTCGTAAAATAATTTTAAGAGAATGCTTCCCTCAGGTCTTGAACGGATAAAAAACCGGGTCCGTTCCGGTTACATAGATCCAACTGCCTTATGAATGGATAGTAGGTAATTCAGTTCAGATGTTTACTGTTTATTTAATCAAATTTATTTTGTCTTTACATTATCCGTCCAAATAACGCTGGGTTTGGATTCTTCGAGGTATTAACTTCTCTATACTGGTTACAGTGGCTATGGGTTCAGAGAATTCCTATGCTTCTTCTATGGATTCCCTTTTTATTAACGAATATTTCTTTAAAGCGGCGTCAGTGTCTCGAAGACTAGTTTCGGTCTAGAAATGTAATTGTTGAGTAAAATATATATTTTCTCCGTGTACTGAGTCTCAATGATTTAAGGTATTAATGGGGTACAGTTATAAAGAAAACTTTTACCATTTTGGACTAATTTATGTATTAGAGGGATTTACTAAAAACAACCAGGAATTGTAGGAAAGATGTTTCACGATCCATAATAATGATGTAATATTGATGCAAAAACTTGAGATTTTGTCTCAAGATCCTTCAGACCAGCGCTGTATGAAATTTGTTTCCTAATTGCTGTAAAATAAATTCAATAAATTCGAAGAGAAAAGTGTTTGAAACTAGGTTAGGTTAGGTTCGAAGAAAGGTTAGAAGAAATACACTTTGACTATTAAGGACAGTTCTTTGTATTGAAAATTGTAATTCAGCGGCTAGAACCTACCACAAATCTGCAGATGTTTTTTATCAGGGACCGGAAATAAGAGTTATTTTACAATTTTTAATTAAAAAAATCATACATAAAGAAACATCGTAGAAAAGTTTTGATTACACCATCATGATTATTAGATGAACTACATGCGAAATATTGTATGATTTTTAAATTTTGATTTTTATATATTTAGATCAAAAATAAAAGTTATTTTTGATTTTTATTTTTTTAGATCAAAAATAAAAGTTATTTTTGATTTCTATTTTTTTAGATCAAAAAATAAGAATTATTTTTGATTTTTATATTTTTAAATCCATAATAAAAATCAATTCAAAATTTGTGACATATAAAAATTGGAATGATGCAGCATATTGTAATACATACGGCATAAATAGATAAATAAAAATTTTGAATTGATTTTTATTATTGATTTAAAAATATAAAAATCAAAAATAATTCTTATTTTTTGATCTAAAAAAATAAAAATCAAAAATAACTTTTATTTTTGATCTAAATATATAAAAATCAAAAATAACTTTTATTTTTGATCTAAATATATAAAAATCAAAAATAACTCTTATTTTTTGATTTTTTTGATAAAAGTCATAAGAGTTACGGTCCCTGTTTTTTATACATTTATATCCACTAATTCACGAGGATGTACAAAAAAGTGAGATCCAAGAAAAGAAGAAAAATTGTACTTTATTCTTCAAAAGATTGAGACTAATATATTCCAAAAAGTCTAACAGAACACATTTTAAAGGATTCTTCATTTTGACCACGTAATCTTGTTAATTGTTTTGTGTTTATGGGGATTTTTAGGAACATCTTGAAAATAGTGAACAGTTTAGTAACATTTTTCAATTCGGTTACACAAATTTGAGTTTTCGGCTAGTTAATTCAACAACTTCGTATGGGATACACCGTAATGCTGAAGAGTAGTATTTAATGTTAAACATCAAAATGATCAAAATCATATCAAGGAATACTAATTATAATAAGCAAGTGATAATCCTTTAAGAAAAAATTTTGTATTTTCGGTTAAGCGAGCTTTCTTAATAAAGATAAGAAGTAAAATCTTTAGTATCTAAATAGACGACACCTTGGATTGTTACTAGACTAAACTTAGGAATGCTGTCGTTTACCTTCGATTACATAACTGTATTCCTAGTAATTGTTTAGGATTTCCATATCTATTAATATATTTACCAATTTATATTTATTTGCCCTTAATTGAAACCGAAGAACTTCAAATCCCTGTACCCTTTTTTACCATCTTTCAAAAGAAAGCTAACTTACATCTTAAACAAACCTTTTTCTTCACATAGAAATTAATATTTTTCTGTACAAATATATATATTCTAATATCTGTACAAATGTTTATAGATTCGCTTCATTTGTTCAATGCTCAATTGTTTGACTAACAAATCCAAAAAACGAAGAAGAAAAACATCTCTTTTCTACCCTATTCCTTCACACAAAGCGTACGCTCATACGTTGGAGTATTTTATTTAATATTTATTTGTGAGCTTTTTTCTATTTCATTTTCATGTATTTATAGATTACAAACACATGTATGAGTATGCGGATGTGTGAGTGTGTGACACGTATGTGTGAAACTTGGAATTTTGTGTGCCAATGTTGTCACCATTCTCGCTGTTGTTTTCTATCATCAACTGTTGTTGTTTTTGGTACCTTTTTTGTTGTTTTTTTTACTCATACTATTTTTTTGTTTTTTCTTTTCTTATTTTACACATTTCTGTTGTACATTCGTTAGCCCAGGAATGAGGGTGGCCGGAGTCGATTTGCTTTATCACTGGAGTGAGCCGAGCTGCAAATGTGACAGTTAAAATGAATTTTATACATATATAAGATGTGTGTGTGTGTGTTGGTAAGGCTCTTGTTTGTTGCCCTGATGCGGGGCCAATGCATGTGTGGGGGCCTGCTGGCCGGTGAATGGTGCGTGCTGCAAGTTAAAGGGGATGATAACACAGCTAACGGTATAGTTGTGGGGTATCTACTAACTTCGCTAACACATATCCATACACACACATGGTCACATACAGAGTTATCAGCATACGAGCTCATGTGCACTGCAGCAGGGTGAACTCATCAGCGCAACCCAAAAAATAGCAGAAACACAGAAATTAGCAATAAAGTTTTAATCAACTTTTTAAACAATTAACATAAAGTAAACGCTCGAGAGTGAGCGGTTGAGTGAGTTTTCGTTTACTGCAAGCCAAGTTGAAAAGGGGCTTACAGTGCAATGTTTCGTCACAAATCGATCGATTACCTTTTTCGTGAATGTATGGATTTTTTACACACTTCTTTTTTTTTACATTTGCACTCACACACTATTCAGCACTGGATAGCTCCAGTTTGCCGCCTTGTATCCGGTATAAATTTGGCTGTGCAGAGTAACACAGTGAGAAGAGAGTGCAGAGAGACAAATATAGAGAGAGAGTGTAAAGCGAGCGCGATAAAGTTAATTCGCTCGTGGCACAATTTTTAAACTGACTCTGTAGAAGGGATGCCAACTTACTGATGAACGAACTACTTACTGACTTGGACCATTAACTTTTACTTTACTACAATAAAAATAACGGAATTCTTCTAAATCAAATCGTTTAATTATTTGTATAACTTTTTTCGAAATATCAAGAATACCGTTTACCGTTATCTATTTACTGTCTAATATTCTTCTTCTTCTTACAAATATATTTTCTTTATATTTTTTAACTTTATTTAATATAATGCATATAGTGAATAATGACTTCAGTTGGCACCCCTACCCTTAGTATTGCAACCTGCTCTCACAGTAAGTGCCCGTTGTGAAATGTGAGAGAATTTGTCACTGCAAGCAATGTACGGAATTTCCGAGTCTCTCCAATCAGGGGTTGTTATCGCGGTGGCTGCAAGAAAGTTCACCAACAGTAAATTGAAGTTGGTTTTTGTTTTTGTTGCACTGGCCATTGATGAACTATATGTGCGAGTATGTTGTTGAAATTTTTGTGTAAGCACGTAGTAAAATGTAGTATTGCCAACTTGCGGTATTTATAGTATATTCCATTGTTTAACTGTAAAACCGCAGGGATGTTGTTTCAAGGGGCCTAAAAAGAGTCTTCACTATATTTACTGTCGGTTTTGTTAACGCGATTCGTTTTTGTCCTTAAGACAGACTATCTTTGTCCAGGGCTTTATAGGAATGAGAAGGGTATTTATAAATTGAATGGAAATTAAGTCAATAAGTAGTTGGATCGTTAAGGTACTCCCATAAGGACACTAGGTAATAATTCGAATCTCACATAAGACAACAAGTACAGCCAAATTATAATTTCTACAAAGTATGGATTAGTGAATGTTATAAAACTACATGTTGAGGGTCTGTTACTCCTAGGAGTGCAAAATTTTGGTGAGATGAGAAGATATTTCGACTCTGAGGCCTTACTTTACCCATCTGCTTCTGTTTTTTTTGTATTTCGTAGTAGAGTATGGAAATAATGGAGGATTTATTAAACAGATGTGGTCGAACACAATATACCAGTTTGAGGGTTTAACCAGAGATCTCCGAAAGTATGTATGATGTCAAGAAACGTTCAATGAACATTCATTGGTCTTTCAATAAACACAATTGTAAAGTCCTCCAGTTTCTTATAGATCTAAGTCTAGAATCAATATATAGTTCAAATTGGATTGTTGAAAGACATATCCGAACTCAACTCAAACAACGGAAACTATAATCCTCAAGGTCTCGAACTTTAATTTCATAACGATTGATTCAAATTTGTTTCTAAATTAATCTAATCTAATATTCATCTCAAGAGCTTCAATTATGTTCTTACATGATCTCATTAATTCAATTCCATATTCATATTCACTTCCGCTAGTAAGCAGTGGAGGCTTTAATTTCTTTTTTTTTTTGCCCCGAACACCAAGCTATTGTTGCAACAGTTTCCTTTAAAAGGTCGAAGTGACGGCGGTGGCGCCTGTTGGGTGCTCATTACTGATTTGCCCAAACGCTGACTGTCGGAAGCATTGGCCCTGCGATGTCGCAATCAAAAGGCAGTAGTGGCCTGGCCGTACTAGTATAAATCTTGTTGGCAGCGTAGAATAGTGCCGTTGGCCGAATACTTGACGCTCGCATTGTATGCGAATGTGTCACAAGTTCATTGGAATGCATCAGCCGAGCGACATGCGGATTTCATGCCACATGTATCACATGTCGCATGGCGCTTTCACAGTTCATAGCCGGCATTGTGGCTGCTGGCCGTTGGCTGTTGGCTGTGCTGTGAT
Organism: Zeugodacus tau; assembly: GCA_031772095.1. Lineage (NCBI taxonomy): Eukaryota > Metazoa > Arthropoda > Insecta > Diptera > Tephritidae > Zeugodacus > Zeugodacus tau. Next base: position 88,257,418 of record CM062649.1, read on the forward strand.
TGCAAAAACTTGTTTGGCTGTGCCAATAAACGCGCTCAAACACAAGGCTAGAGTGTGAGTGCGTGTGTTCCTGTTGCTGGCAAATGATTTGGCCGCATTACGTTGATGCTGTCATGGCCCCTCCTGCATTGTTGTTGTTGTTGCTGTTATTGCCACGCAACCGCTCGTCAACTGCCGCGACTTGCGAGTAGTCGTACACATTGTAGCAACAACAATGTCATGTTTTCTATCAACGATCGGCCGAAATGTGTGTCCTTTCATGTGTCTATCTGATAGTTCTTCTGTAGTTGCAATCTCTTTTTTATACTCTCGCAACCTGTTGCACAGAGTATAATAGTTTTGTTCACCTAACGGTTGTTTGTGTCACCAAGAAATATAAGAGTTAGATATGGGGTTATATATACATAAATGATCAGGATGACGAGTGGATTTGAAATCCGGATGTCTGTCCGTCCGTCTGTCCGTCTGTCCGTCTGTCCGTCTGTCCGTCTGTCCGTCCGTCTGTCCGTCTGTCCGTGCAAGCGATAACTTGAGTAAAAATTAAGATATCTTAATGAAACTTGGAACATATGTTCCTTGGCACCCTGAGGAGGTTGCTTTCGAAAATGGGCAAAATCGGTCCACTGCCACGCCCACAAAATGGCGGAAACCGAAAACCTATACAGTGTCATAACTAAGCCATAAATAAAGTTATGAAAATGAAATTTGGAACATAGGATCCCACTAGGGAGGGGCACATTTGGGTGTAATTTTTTTGGAAAAGTGGGCGTGACCCCACCCCCAAATAGGTTTTTTGTATATAACTCGCAAACCAAAAAAGCTATATAAACCAAACTTTCTGCAGTCGTTTATTTTAGCTATTTCCTTATACAGTCCAAAAATGAAAGAAATCGGATAATAACCACGCCCATCTCCCATACAAAGGTTAGGTTGAAAATTACTAAAAGTGCGTTAACTCACTAACGAAAAACGTCAGAAACACCAAATTTTACATAAGAAATGGCAGAAGGAAGCTGCACTGAGATTTTTTTACAAAATGAAAAATGGGCGTGGCGTCGCCCACTTATGGGTCAAAAACCATATCTCAGGAACTACTAGACAGATTTCAATGAAATTCGGTATATAATATTTTCTTGATACCCTGATGACACGTGTGAAAAATGGACGAAATTGGTTCACAACAACGACAACTTCCCATATAACTCATTTTCGAATTTCATCTTATTCCTTCACTTTATAATATATACATTAGGAACCAATGAAGATAGCGAAATAAAGCTTTACACAAACACTGTATATGATCTGTTGCATCACTTGTGAAAAAATTGTCAAAATCGAACCATGACCTTTCAAGGCCCCTGATATCGAACATGAAGAACTCAGTGCCTAAGGGTAATTTTTCCCCGAAAATATACTTAGGTAAATCCCTCAGATATTTTAATGTAATTCATTCCCTCTGAATTTTTTTCTTATAACAGTTTCTCTCTGTACCTGAAATGGTAAAAAATCGGGTCATAACTTCCTCCAGATCCCATATACCTAATTATAAGTAATATTAAATTAAGTGAGCGTATAGTCTTCGATACATTGTACCTTGGTGGTGAAAACGAGTGAAATCGGTTTAGGAATTACCTCAGTCCCCATATACTATTTATGATGATTTTCGTTATTCTATTGAACATTATACCCAATATATGGGTCGAATTGTGTTATCTTTATAAAATTACATCAATAAATTGCGAGAGTATAAAATGTTCGGTTCCACCCGAACTTAGCCCTTCCTTACTTGTTACTACTTAGTTCTACTTGTGTGTGTAAGTGCTTTGTTTTCTTCTCGTGTTTTTTTCGGAAAAGTGTTTAGCCAGATTTTTGCTGCTGCGCTGCAGTTGCTGCGAGTATCCTTTTATGTATGTATGTACGCGATTGCATATAAATTTATCTGCGTGTGTGTGTTAGCGCTTGCCACAAAATGTGGCAAATTGCCAAACAAATCAAGCTCTTGCTGCATACTCGTACACATTGCAGTGCAGTGGCGCTGCTCTTGCCTGCCATTAGTGCATCCATGTCGGCGCGCTCTTGTTGCTGCTCTGCTGCCGTGCTGTGCTCCGCCGAATCTGGGTCTTTTGGCGTTGTTATCCTAGTAGGACTTAATTAAAAGTGCTTTTTTTGGTTTTTTGCTTTATTTTTTGTTTTGATTTTTTTTTTGGTGCAGGTATTAACGCCTCGGCTCATAGAGAAATTGTCGACATTTAACTAGTCTGTGGATAGTTAAAATATTAATTTGGCCATGTGAAATGTGGTTGTTATGAATTTAAACTCACAAATAAAGCATTTTGTGTGTCAGTGTTTTTTTTGAATACTTAATGGTATTTAATTATTTTAAGTAAATTTGTTAATTTATTCAAGCTCGGCTTAAAAGTAGCCGATTCAGAAAACAAATGCAAATATTTTATTAACTTACTGATCCGTTGCTTAAAAAAGTACTTTATACAATTTAATAGAAAATTTATATTACAAGAGAACATTAGAGAATATCATAGCTTTAAATTAGGGTTCTAGCCATTGAGACCATAATAACCCCATATTTCAAATGTTTAATTTTTTGGCTGTAGTGTTTTGATTTCATTTTGAATATTTCATTTAAAGTTGAATATGTAACAAATGTCTCGCTGAATTCAAAATATATAATCGAGTGTGGGGTTTGGACCATAATAGGTATTCTATTATTTTAGAGCGTGTTCTTTTCTATCTCGCTTACAAGATAACGAGACTATTTTTACAATTTTGATTGGATACAATGTTTAAATTTATTATTTCATTTACTATATATTTATTGACTTTCATTTACTATATATGCTTTAAATTACTGGAAAAATACTTAAATTCGATGACATAGTTATATTTTTAGATTAAACACTAGTTAAGGGTTATACGGTCTAGATCTGAGAAATCTTTCAGACTATGATAGGCAACAAAGTATTTCTTCACCTCAAATTTAACTCAGTTTAATTGAAATTTATCTACATTTATGGACGTGGATTTTGAATTGTTGGTAGTCACTGGATTCCAAACGATTTTTATTAAAAAAATATAAAAGACTAGCATATAAAGATTATTTTATGAAAGCTTAAATGAGGAAAAATAATCTATCTTTGTCAGGGTGCAGTTTAATTAATATCCCTATATTACGAGTTTTGAAATCTTTAATTGATTATACAAGTTTTGAGGAATAGTTTTCGCTATATATGGTTACATCAAAACCTTTAATTGTTTGCGAAGTAATCCAACCGTTGCATAAAACATGGCAGACAGATCATCACAGATTATACAAATTATTCTAAATTATAGGATGTATAAAGAGTATGTTCATAGACATTTTTTGCTTCAGTGTCACATAAATATATTGAATTCACAATAGTTTACGACGGAATGGGCTTCATTCTTTGTTAATTTTTCTTAAAAATCAAAGTTTAAAATTGACTGATTGATATTGAAATTGACTGAATAAAATGTCGCAAAACAAGAAAAAACGTTAACTTCGGCTGTACCGAAGCTAATATACCCTTCACAGGTGCATTTCTTTTAGTAACTATGTGTTTAAGCAAATCTAAAGACGTAAGAAAAAGTAATTAAAAAAAAGAAAACATTTTACTAATTCTTTTTAGCCGGGTTGTTTGCTAGAAACATTCAGGTTATATAGTTAACCGATATGAACAATTTCTTCGGAGATTATATTATTACCTTAAGCAGTAATCCATGTAAAATTTCGTGAAGGTACCACGTCAAATACGAAATTTTTCCATACAAGCCCTTGATTCCGATCGTTCAGTTTGTATGGCAGCTATATGATATAGTGAACCGATCTGAAGAATTTTGTCGGAGATTAAATTATTTCTATGAACAATAGCTCACACCAACTTTCGTGAAGATATGTAGTAAAATGCGGAAGTTTTCCATACAAGCCCTTGATTCCGATCGTTCAGTTTGTATGGCAGCTATATGCTATAGTGAACCGATCGGAACAATTTTTTCGGATATTAAATTATTTCTATGAACAATAACTCACACCAAATTTCGTGAAGATATGTAGTAAAATGCGGAAGTTTTCCATACAAGCCATTGATTCCGATCGTTCGGTTTGTATGGCAGCTATATGCTATAGTGAACCGATCTGAACAATTTTTTCGGAGATTAAATTATTTATATGAACTATAACTCACACCAAATTTCGTGAAGATACCACGTCAAATGCGGAAGTTTTCCATACAAACCCTTGATTCCGATCGTTCAGTTTGTATGGCAGCTATATGATATAGTGGTCCGATATCGGCAGTTCCGACAAATGAGCAGCTTCTTGAAGAGAAAATAACATCTGCAAAATTTCTAAACGATATCTTAAAAACTGAAGGACTAGTTCGTATATATACAGACGGACATGGCTAAATCGACCCAGTTCAACATACTTATCATTTATATATATACTTTATAGGGCCTCCGACGCTTCCTTCTGGGTGTTACAAACTTCGTGACAAACTTAATATACCCTGTTCAGGGTATAAAAATCTCTTGATATCACCAAACAGTTTTGAAGACTTGAATCTAAATTGATCATTTTTTAATTGAATTGTAAAGAATTTTTGAACTATCATACACAATTATTCAGTTTCAAATCCACATCTATATGAATTGTTTATTGACCATCCGCTTGCAGCGTCCAGATAAAAATGTTTGGGTAAATTATGTGATATTTCAATAATTAATATATATTAACTATTTGAAGAATCAGTTATAATAATTAATAATTCAAATTGTTTATAATACGCATCCAAATAGAATTTCAAGCATTTTTTATATGCACACAAACACACCTATACACTTAACTACTGTCACACAAGTAGTACAGGCACCACGCATCAGCAGCAATGCCGTTGGCCTGTGGCAGCCGGCGCGCAATGAATGCCGAAGGTGCCGCCAGCAAGGCGTTGTTTCAATTTTCCAGCACACTTTTAGGCGTTTAAATTGAATTCAAGCGGCATGTTTGGCACGAGCACACAAGCACATGCAAGTAGGCAAGTACAGAATGAAGTGAATGCATTGAGGCGCACAAACACACACATACATATGTATATGTCTTTGTATGTTTATAGGTAATTTGTATGTACGCTTGGGCAAGCTTTCAACACACACATGCGCGCACACGATGCCATTGTTGCACCGCCAGCAATATTTCTTCTTTCTCTTGGCTCAATAGGCGTGCGAGCGCACAGTTTTAGTAGCCATTAAAGCTGCGCTTGCATTCTGGCGCTATGAAGCTAAGTTCACTTCCTCTGCGGCGCCCGCTCCAGCAGCAGCAGCAGCAGCTTTAAACTCACAACCCTCACTCACGCGGCGGATTTTATTCGTCCATAATGCACACGCATACACAACGCATGCCAAGCGGAAATGCTGGCTGGCCTGCAACAAGAATGCGAATGCAACAACGGCGATGGGCAGGAGTGTGAGTGAGTGGGGGGTTTGTGTGTGTGTGTGTGACAAGCTGGAGGAGAAAGGGTTGATTGAGTTGCCGTTAGCTTGCGACCGCTTCGAGGTATTGTAAGCATAATGGGGGCCACAAATACCGGTGGATATTAGGCCAAACAAAGCGCTCATATGTCTACACATCTACCTATATGTATGTATATATTATTGTACTATGTGTGTGTGTGTGTAACCGGCATGCCTTGCCGCCGAGTGGTTTCATTGCATTGCCAAACATAAATTAATTTTCCTCTGCCCTATACTCAGTCACACTCAGCCAATGCTCAGCAAGTGCAGCTGGAGCAGCAGCGAGCCAGTGAGTCGCCTGCCAAGAGTCACAGTGTTGGCAGCTCTCCGGCTCGCCTTGCCTTGCCGCCATGTCATATTTTCGCTGTTTAACGACATGTTAGTTTTTGCACATTAAACCGTAAAAGTCGAAGGAGTCTCACCATTTAAAAGAACATTTTATTGACTCATTATTCATGTAGCATTCAGTTCCTTCCAGCAGAGCGAATTCACCACCGCTATTGTGGTCGCGTTTTATGAGTTCACCGCAGTGCAGCGGACATTATGGGACTTCAGGAAAAAAAATGTAATGAAATGTTAGAAAAGAAATCTAAAGCTTTGGTTTCCACACATTACTAGGAGAGTGCTGAAGGAGCATATTGGCAAATAAATACAGATTTGATAAGAAATATTTAAAGTCACTCGCTTTAGGTAAAAAAAGACTTCAGTCTATTTTGCATTAAATTTTAAGAATGTTAGTTGTATCTTTGCATTCTTCCTACATCTCCTACACACACCTACAAACAAAATATGCATATAACATGTGTAGATATGTACGTTATCTTCTCCGCCAAGATGTGCGTCGGCTGTGCTCTTGTGTGTAGCTACTTCTTGGTCTAAACGCTGTTAGCGTGGTGTGACACATGTCGGATTAGTTGTTGGCACAGGATAACATGCTCATCATGTCAAATGGGCTCAAATTTCCTTCTCATGGTAACAAAATTAATGACAGGAATATGACAGTTGATGCTTTTAAAATGTGGCTGCTACTCAAGAAGTTAGTCGAACTCTTAGAGTTTGTACTCACAATATGACAGCGAGTTTGCCATTGATATTCGGTATTGATATTCATAAGAAGTGGAGAGAATTTAAGAATCGAGATGACTTCAATTTCTTATAGCTTTACTTTGAGATTTTTTCGTAGATCCTTCAGTTAAAGAGCACTTTCTGGAAGCTGCGAATTAAAAGAGCTCTTTGGTAAAGGAAGAAAAAATTTTAAGATTTCTATGATCTCAGAAAGCATAGTCTACTGACAACCCACCTCTGCAAGTACTAAAATTGTTCGGGTTTTTACCCAGATAGTAAGTCTTCTGCATCTTTTTCGTGTAAATTCCGAGTTTTTCTAATCGATATCAAATATTAACAAGTAAGGAAGGACTAAGTTCGGGTGTAACCGAACATTTTATATTATCGCAATTTATTTATTTAACTTTATTAATATTATAAAATACACAATTTGACCCACATATTCGTCATATATATTGTATAAAGTCCATTGAAAGTTGGAAACCGTAATATTAGGTTAGAAGCACCGAGGCCCTCGTATTCGATATATGGGGCCTTAAAAAACCTATGGTCCGATTTCGGCGATTTTTAGAATGGGGCTGCCACACTATAAACGTAGTATTTGTGCAAAGTTCTGCACCGATATCTTCACTAGTGCTTACTTTATATATTGTAAAGTAAACGATTCAGATAGTCTTCAAAGTTCTGGTATATAGGAAGTAGGCGCGGTTGTGAAGCTATTAGATGTAAGGAAACTGTTACAAACCAAGTTTCATTGAAATCGGTCGAGTAGTTCCTGAGACATGGTTTTTGTCCCATAAGTGGGCGACGCCACGCCCATTTTCCATTTTGTAAAAAAATCTGAGTGTAGCTTCCATCTGCCATTTCTTATGTGAAATTTAGTGTTTCTGACGTTTTTCGTTAGTAAGTTAACCCACTTTTAGTAATTTTCAACCTAACCTTTGTTAGGTTAGGAGGGGGGCGTGGTTATTATCCGATTTCTGTAATTTTTGGACTGTATAAGGAAATGGCTAAAAAAAAAGACTGCGGAAAGTTTGGTTTATATAGCTCTATTGGTTTGCGAGATATATACAAAAAACCGATTTGGGGGTGGCGCCACGCCCACTTCCCCAAAAAAATTACGTCCAAATATGACCCCTCATAGTGCGATCCTTCATACCAAATTTTATTTCCATAGCTTTATTTATGGCTTAGTTATGGCACTTTATGTGTTTTTGGTTTTCGCCCTTTTTTGGGCGTGTCAGTGGTCCGATTTTGCTCAGTAAGTAACCTTCCTATGGTGCCAAGAAATAAGTGTGCCAAGTTTCATCAAGATATCTTAATTTTTACTCAAGTTACAGCTTGCACAGACGGACGGACGGGCGGACGGACGGACGGACGGACGGACAGACAGACATTCGGATTTGAACTCCACTCTTCACCCTGATCACTTTGGTATATATAACCCTATATCTAATTCGTTTAGTTTTGGGTGTTACAAACAACCGTTATGTGAACAAAACTATAATACTCTTTTTAGCAACTTTTGTTGCGAGAGTATAAATATATATCAAAGTCAAATAAGTATATTTAAGTGGGTACTAGCTTATACCCGACATTCTTCTGAGACTTTATTAACTTTTCGTTGTGGTTGTAATACTATCAAATTTATTCCCTAAAACGTGTGGAACTTAAGTTAAGGGTCCTTCATTTATTTCATTCTTCTGCGATTTTCTTCTCTACAAATACACATTTTTAAAAAGGTTTTGAACGCAGCGACAGCTATGGGGTGCTTTTTCTGAAGTCGAAATATTTTCGCTTTACTTATCTCATATAAGTATTTACTAGCAATTTAAAATAAATAATTCCATACAAATAAATTCATGCATTAATAAACCAAATTTCTCTCATCTCATTTCTCTCCCCACAGATCCTGCACAATTTTAGACATAAATGTAAATGTAAGAATCCAGACCTCTTGAGCAATAAAACATCAACGAAGCATCGTATACTTATACATATATTTAACGTCGCACCGAAATACCGTTATAAATTTACAAGCATCAGACATGAAACTGCATAAAATCAGTTATTTCATGCGAATGAAATGAATCATTTAAGCGAATCGAAAATCCACAGCAGCAGCAGCACTTGGTCCCGTTCACATGGTGGTGGTCGTTTGCGCACCACATTTGCCAGCCGCTACGAAATTGTCACGTGTTTTATTGTGACCGATGGTGGTTGCCACAATTGAGGCGTTTTCTCGCACATCGTAATGCAACATTGGAGTGGAATTGCCAAAACGTGCAATAGATACGTTGTGTCGCCACGCCCCCACTACCACTAGATGCAGTGGAAGAAGAAGTTTACTCGATTGAAAGCAGCTACAGGAAATTCGCGTGCGCGAAGAATGCTTTGTTGTGGACGAAGAAAGGTGAGTGACAGAACGATTTTCAATAAATATTTGTTTTATGTTTGGAAGTGATTTTGAAATAATTGTTTGATTTTGTATTTTGAAAGAGTGTGTTTAATAGACATGAGAGATTTCTCGGAAGACAATCCAAATATATAAGAAGAATCTTAAACTCTTGAGTTTTTTCGAAATCTAACCAAAATATACAGGAGAATCCTAAACTCTTGGAATTTGTCGAAAGTCAAGTCTCAAGAACTCAAGAATTTGAGATTCTTCTTGTATATTTCGGTGAAATAAAAAAAAAACTTTGGTCCTCTGATAGAACTATGCCTATCTGCTTAATTTTTAGTGAATCTTTGAGCTTAGTGTTCATTGAAGCTGCAAATGACCTTAATATGTTGTAAGTTAGTCCTCAATTTGGAGAGCATTTTAAATTATTTCAAATTGACCAATTGTATGATATTTAACACACTCGTTTGTTTCCATTCATATATTTGTTACATATGAACCTTCATTCCAGTAATTGGTATTTTATGATAGTCATATGTTCTCATATTTGGAATAACTGTAAATACGTATTCGAATGCAGACGAGCAAAAACAGTACCCTGTAGGAACGGAAATTTTCGTGAACAACGAGTTTTTCTATCGAGCTTTCGAAAGCTTTTAATGAAGACTTTCTAACAATTATTACCACACCAAGATAATACTATTCAACATATTTACTTTTGATTATTTAAAGCTTTCACAGTGCCTTTTAAAAGGTATTGGAGCTTTATCTTTGTTCTTATAGAACAACTTTTCAAAATCCGATTGCTTCCGATCGCAGAAAATGATTCACTGATATGTTGCCCATTTAAGGAGAGATCTTTGAGTGGAATGGGAGCTTTTAATTTAAGCTTTCATCCGAGATGAAATGAATTCATCAAAATAGAGAAAATTAAAATGCTATCGTTTCATTTAAAAATGCAGGTACTACCCAGTGCAGCTTACAATTAAAATATGATCCTGCAGGGCAACTGTAAAATGCAATCCATTTGGGCTAGAATTGTTAGGCAAAGGAGAGAAAATGCAAATATCTACATACATATGTATATATTGTTGTGTGAGGGCGTGTGTGTCTAAAATTAGCAGAAATATGAAGCTTCAAATTATTATGTTCCCTCCCACCCTCTTGTGCGAGTACTCGTATGTGCATAGCCACACACAACGGTATTTAAGAATTTGGCACATGGCCAGCAGTTAGTCGGTTGCCAAATTATTTAGATATTGTGTTGCACTAATAAGTATTAATAACACAGTAAGCGTATGCTACTCGGAAGATATTTGCAAAGATTTGTGTGAATCAGAAGTGAGAAGAATGTTGCGTGAACTGGAATTTTACACATTTTAAGGAAATTTAAAATATTTGTTATACACTAGTGGTTATATTTGTTGCTATGAGTTCAACCAATTTCGATAGACCAGCATATAGTATTTTTAGAATACTAGTATAAGATAAGATACGCAGCATATCAGAAAGTGTGTTAGGCAGTTTTTCCAAAAAATTCTTCTTTTGGATTTAATATTTGTTTGTTGTGAGATTAAGTATTATTTTTTATGAAACCGTTTTGAGATTAATTCGTGTCAGTTACCTAAGTAGTTACGTAGGTATAATGAATGTCGGTCGAAGCACTTAGTCCTTTAAGAAGTCCATTGTGAAACCACTGGGACAGTTCCCATGGCCTCTCTGAACCACTCTATGATATTGATAAAGCTAGATAATGCAAAAAGTTTAATCGGTGGAATTTCGGGGATATCTTCAGGGAAACCGTATCCGCTAGTAGCGATTGTTTTCCTAAACAAGCCTTGCATCCCCATAAAATATGTATTTACAGTCTATTCTTCATCTACTTCTTGGCAGTTCCTTCAGTAGTCATTGTATGGTATCCCCAGTATGCAGGCGTGTCTTCCAATCAGACAGTGACCTGTTGGCACACTTAGCACTTAGAGTTCTTATGTCAATCCTTTTAAGTTTCAATAGTCGCCATGTATGTACGAGGGCTGCTATATATATTTCTGGCCTAATAATGAAAATAGGAATATTTATCAACGAAAATGGTTTTATTGTTTTTCAAAATATTCTCCATCAAGATTTATACACTTTTGCATGCGCTCAAACCAATTTTCGAATCACTTTTTTTGAGCCTTTTTTTGAGCGATTGTCAAATTGTGCGGGACCCAACGAGAACAAACCTTTTTTACGGCCAGGTGTTCGTGCAATATCGAATGTATGCTGGTGGGAGAAATGCATAGGCATGCCTCTATCTGAAGGTATGTTACATGACGATCTTGCATTATCAGTTCACGGACGGCAGCGATGTTTTCTGGCACAACGGCTGTTTTTGGACGACCTTCACGGAATTCGTTGTACCAGTTTTTCACAGTGCTATAGGAAGATTTTAGTTCATCGATGCACTCTTGTCGCGATAATCCACGTCGAAGTTGTGAAAAATGATCGCACGAAAATGTTCACGAGTTAATTCCATTTTTTGGCCGAGATGAATTTTTTAATTCCCTGTAAATAAAACAATTCACGATTAAATTACGAAACGTTCTGAGTGATGTTATGCTAAAAAATGTCATACTTTCCAATGGAAATGTCAGATTGCACCTGGCAACACTTAGTGTTGCCTAGGCCAGAAATATATATAGCAGCCCTCGTACTAGCCTTATTCCATTCAGTTCACGTTTCTCTGCTTGTTGAGCAAATCAGGGATTGTTTTTACCCGGGCTCAACCAAATGTATGATATATTTATCAATTAAGTCTCTACAAGTGGTCAGGGCCATATATATTCCCTTTTCCTTGTAATATAATGGTAAGATTGTGCCTAATCTGGCTTGTTTATTTGCGCCACCTTTACCGGGATTATCACTGTGTTCTGGAACATATTCCAGGATTATCGTGAAAGTGATCTAAATCTTTTTTAAGTTTATTTTAAGTTTTTGTCAATAAATTATTATTTTTTTTATGACTCGAAATACCTACCTTATACTTTAACAACTCTCAATACATTGAAAGCACAGTTTCAGTTTTGAGATCCTCAATGGGTCATCTAGTATTAGTTAAGGCTTAAGAAATTACAAAATATATCTTTTAAATGAGAAGGAAAAGCGTTCAACTCTATATATTTCGAAAAATCGAAATATTTTTTGGGATTTATAGAAGTTTTTCCTACAACTCCAAATCACTGGAATTTGCTTTTAAGTACACAAAAAAGAATTTTTAGTTATTTCCATTTAAAATTTCATATTAAATCAAGCAATTTTTATTTACTGGTACAACAGTATGTAAATTTTGATTTTCGAAATATTTCAATGCATATTTCTATAGTGTAGTGGTACACGCATACCCACTTGGGGGGTCAATAAATAGGCCTGGCAGAGATCTATTGCATATATAAGTAACATATGAGTTTGTGTGAATATTGCACAATGTGCTGCGGACCAACTCTATTGTTGGTTTGCCTTGATTTGGTAGCTCGGGAATTGTGGTGGCGGCCACTGGAGAGGCTTTATATCGTACAATAAAGGCATACAGACAACATTTACACATAATATGCACTACCGATACATAATACGAGTATATGGACTCGCAGCGGATATGCACCATGTATGCCCTTTCATTACTAGAAATGTAAGAGAGTTGCCACATGCCATTATATTTGTACAGCGTATAGTATAAGTATTACAGCTATGGGTCGCATGTGCTCACAGTATGGCCATAAATTTAGATATTCGCCTGAATATCAATAAACTATAATTGCAGGATTTTGACTTATGTGCTCCGGTTAGAGTGCCGGGAACGCCTATGTGGAAGAATTATGTATGAAAGAGTTGCCTGCCTTATATTGCATAATAAGTTTCCTGTGTGAGACTACTAAGGGTTAATGATGATCGGTGTATCAAATTTTTGATTTCTAAAGGACTGGGATTTCAAATAGAAATAAATTGTGTGAATTCTAACCCAAATTGGAGATTTTTAGCTTACTGAAATTTACAGATGCATTCGCAGTCCACATCACATTCACAGCAATTGTTCATCACAGCAGTAGTGGGTTTAAATAATAAAACTTTGTTTACAATATTATTTTGCCGCAATTTTTATTGCCTTCACTTTTGCTTTTTACTTTTGTTTTGAGTTAATAAAACTGCCTTTCCAAACTGAATTGTCCACAAATAACGACAACAATATAAAAGCACGAGCACAAACAAGTCGCTACAAAGTATGCGAGTAGCTCCCTTCCTAGCTTACTGCCAGAGTACTGTTTGCGCTCTCCAAAGGCAAGCTTGAGTCTGTGGAAAGGGTGCGCTGTTGCCGCTGCATCGTGTGTAAACAAAATTGAATTTGCCATGTTATAAACTGAGTTCGAGGCAAAATTAATTTGTTTATAAAAGTTTTGCACTCAAATTCAAGTTGCTGCGCGAAATTGCGATAGAACAGCAGGCAACTCGTCGTCGCTTTCGTTCGTTTGACGTTTTTTTGGCGCGTTGCACACGCTTTCGAAATAAAAATAAAACAGCTGATTCTGAGCTGCATTTTATGGAATCAGGACACTGTTAGGCTGGCGAGTTATGGCTTTGTACAAAGTGGTATTGAGTTTTATTTTTTTGGAAGTAATTCGCAACACAATTGAACACAAAAGGTAGTGATTTGTGTTTTCTATACTTCATTAATTGTAACGTAAATGCAACACTGTATATATATATATATATATTTGGCGTAGGAACCGCTTTAAGCGATTATAGCCGAATCCACCAGAGCGCGCCACTCATTCCTCCTTTTTGCTTTTTGGCGCCAACTGGAAACACCAAGTGAAGCCAGGTCACTTTGCACTTGGTCTTTCCACCGGAGTGGAGGTCGTCTTCTTCCGCGGCTTCCTCCAGCGGGTACTGCATCGAATACTTTCAGAGCTGGAGTGTTTTCTTCCATCCGTACAACATGACCTAGCCAGCGTAGCCGCTATCTTTTTATTCGCTGAACTATGTCAATGTCGTCGTATAAATCGTACAGCTCATCGTTCCATCGTCTGCGGTATTTGCCGTTGCCAATGTTTAGAGGACCATAAATATTGCGCAAAAAAACGCTTCAGCGACATACATCAGGACGGGAATAATGAGCGACTTATAGAGTTTGATTTTGGTTCGTCGAGAGAGGACTTTACTTTTCAATTGCCTACTCAGTCCAAAGTAGCACCTGTTGGCAAGAGTGATTCTGCGTTGGATTTCAAGGCTGACATTGTTTGTGTTGCTAATGCTGGTTCCCAGATAAACGAAATTATCTACAACTTCAAAGTTATGACTGTCAACAGTGACGTGGGAGCCAAGACGCGAGTGCGCTGACTGTTTGTTTGATGACAGGAGATATTTCGTCTTGTCCTCATTCACCACCAGACCCATACGCTTCGCTTCTTTATCTAGTCTGGAAAACGCAGAACAAACGGCGCGGTTGTTGCTTTCGATGATATCAATATCATCGGCATACGCCAGGAGCTGTACACTCTTGTAGAAGATTGTAACCTCTCTATTTAGTTCTGCAGTTCGTATTATTTTTTCCAGCAATAGATTGAAAAAGTCGCACGATAGTGAGTCACCCTGTCTGAAGCCTCGTTTGGTATCGAACGGCTCGGAGAGGTCCTTCCCGATCCTGACGGAGCTTTTGGTGTTGCTCAACGTCAGCTTACATAGCCGTATTAGTTTTGCAGGGATACCAAATTCAGACATCGCGGCATAAAGGCAGCTCCTTTTCGTGCTATCGAAGGCAGCTTTAAAATCGATAAAAAGATGGTGAGTATCGATTCTTCTCTCTCGGGTCTTTTCCAAGATTCATGCAACACTGGGTCTGTCAAAAAACAGCTGTTAGTTGACTACTGTCAAATTTAAACGAATTTTAATCATGAAGTATAAATTTTGTTGAAGAAGTGCTTTGGGGGAATATCGTGTACTTTTCCTTGGTAAGTCTCAAATAAATTTTACCAAGAGAAGACTTGCTAAGAAAAAGACGAGTGTTTTTACAAACAATTTAAGTCCATCGAGTCGTCGTCGAAACACCGTATATCCCCCCCCAGCATTTTGGGGATCCGGCAATTGAAAGATGATAGGCTTCCTAATTGTGTTGTTCTGTCAGCGTTTTGGAAGCCATATTTGTCTACCTGGTCGTTGTCAGACCTTTATGGGACTATCCACTTGCGGGATGACATTAATGTGGTTCTAATTAAATTGAAATCACCAATTCTAAATATCATTACCATAAGTTATCTTGAAATAATCTTTTATCCTTAGTTAGATAAAGATGGTTCTATTCGGACCATGTAAAAAGAGCTCGTTTGGTAAAGTTTTCAAAATGAGAGTTATTTCTTTCGAGATTCTCTCGTAGCAACAAGACCATAGATTCTGGAGATCAAACCTACACGATTAGCTGGATTCCTTTATTATTTGGATATACTTCTTTGCTATGAGAATACTTCACAGAAGAATGGGCAACCTTTCCTGATCTTATTGTGATGAAGTGCTAGGCTGTCATGGTAATACGGACATATAGGTGTATTAAAAAATAACGGTAGAGTTTTGGAGAGCCCAAATCCAAGATGGAGTTTGAGAAGCGAATGGGGTCTAGTAAATTGAAGGCGATAACATTATGGTAGATGAATAAATAAATAAATATATTTTTCAAAAAACGAAAACCTCGTATAGCTAAGCGACTGTCCCATTTTTAACGCAATAACTCGATTTTCTTCCATTTATTTTTTTCGTTTCCCTAATTTTTTAATGTTCTTTCGTAGCTTAATATCTTAGTAACTCTTTAAAGAGCTGGTTATAGTATCTCTGTACCGGTGACATTACAACAACTCGAAAGTCTCATGTAATTGTACGAGGTGGCCACTCTATGTACCTTGGTCGAGGTGCGAGAGCGTGTGAATTCGAGTACATCGCCATTATCGTGTGAACTTTAAATTATCAAAATTTCACAAATTTCACAAACTTTGCCCATTTAGTGTGCGTCTGTCCTTTTTGGAGTGCCTGTGCGTTTCGACACTTGGCCTCGTTTGTGTAATGAAATTCGAGGTGCTAGCACTTGCCGCTTGAATAGTTAGAAGTACTGTCTCGACGCTTTGCTGTGATTGTTGTTGGTGCTTTGTCGTAATTATCAGTAATAAACGGCACTAATTTCCACACACCTGTGCCATTGTGCCATTTGCCGTTTGCCATTTGTCGGCTGTCGTCTTTCACATTTACCTTAACTTGTCGCCTCCACTGCCTCCTAGTGCACACTGCCACAAGTTATGAATAGTTTTTAAATAATATTCGTATTTTACGTAACAAAAGTTTTTGTTTTTGTTTTTGGTCGATTTTTTGGGAGTTTTGTTTTCGTAAACCCAAAACTGCTTGCAAAACTTTTTCCGTTTTCTTGTTGCTGCCCTTCAGTTTGCACGATTGTATGAGTTAGGTTTACCACGAGGGTGGTTCGATGGGATCTTTTGAAGAAAGAAACCTTGTTCTCTTGCTAATGCTTTCTGGTTCTTAATGACTTTTTCTGGAAACATTAGAGGTTTTGACTTTTTCTAGTTCTCTGTGGAGTTTTGATTCTCGGTCGTTCAGTTTCGAGCAACATTCCAGGATACTTTCTGCAGACACTTACAGTAGCGACATCTGTCAACTCGTTACAACATCAATCATCATTACGAAATATCAGTAGTTTGTTACACAGACATCTAAAATACCAGTATTCTTTAACCACCCTCGTACATCTCATATTTCATGTGTTCCTTTCAATTTTATTTTGCGTATTTTTTTGCGCAACCGAAAACCGCACGACTTTCCCATTTGGGACCCATTGTTGTGCCACTTTGATGTAACTTTAAGTTGCGAAATAATGGAGATGTGCAAAGCCGGCTCGAGACTGCTCGAGTGCGCCGTTGCTGATAACTTCGTGTAGGTAAAAATTCTCATTCGAGTATCGGTGCCGGCCTTGTTGTTTGACTTGACTAAAGTTTCGCCAACTTTTGCATCCAAACGAAAGTTTTGAAAACGTTTAGCAACCTCACAGCCTCCACTACACTGTATACTTCACACGATACTCATATCAGCACCAGACGGCAATTCGATGCTCTTTGCATAGCATGAATGCTCTCTAAAATGATTTTGCTGATGTCAGTCTTGCCGCCACTACCAATAAGCACATAAGTTGTTGTTGCTTTTTTGCTATAAAAATGTTTTTTTTTTGTTTAGTTTTTTCTCGCTCGTAAATATCAACGTTTAGTTGTGAATGATACTAGAGACAGCAGTGCGGCATTTAAACGTGTCTTCGCATATAAATTTCCCACTTTGCATTCAATAGTAGTAGCGCGCTGCAACTACAACAACAACCACAACAATATGTTATCCTTTGTCGCACTCTCTCTGCTATTCTTATTTGCATTTCCTGTTGCCGTGGTTACTTATCGAGTGCGGACTTCGTTGTGGACGGAACTATGAACAGAGAATTTTATAGAATTTTTTAGTTATAAATAAGTTTTTATCTCGTTTGTTTTTGTTGTTATTTTTATATACTCGTACTATTAGAAATAAATAAAAATAAAATTTTTTAATATTTTTTATTTTAAAGTAATTTTTTTCGTACTTTACTGAAAGCATTAAAATGTTACTCATACGCCGTGTGTTGCTCAACTCATTGTAATTACTTACAATACTATTACTAGCTCTGTGCTTATAAATAGCATTTTTCAATATTATCTGTCAGCTAATTCTTCATTTACATTTAGTGCTTTCAATGAAGGTTTTGCTTGCATTGATAATAATGGTGTTCCTGTGCAACACTTCTGAAAGCAATTTAATCATACATATATGAGGAAGTACTTTACTTTATTGTATTATTTGCCCTATAAATAATAACAAGTAAGGAAGGGCTAAGTTCGGGTGTAACCGAACATTTTATACTCTCGCAATTTATTTATTTAACTTTATTTATATTATATAATACACAATTTGACCCACATATTCGTCATATATATTGTATTAAGTCCATTGAAAGTTGGAAACCATAATATTAGGTTAGAAGCACCGAGGTCCTCGTGTTCGATATATAGGGCCTTAAAAACCTATGGTCCGATTTCGGCGATTTTTAGAATGGGGCTGACACACTTCAAACATAGTATTTGTGCAAAGTTCTGCACCGATATCTTCACTAGTGCTTACTTTATATATTGTATAGTAAACGATTCAGATCGTCTTCAAAGTTCTGGTATATAGGAAGTAGGCGTGGTTGTGAAGCGATTTGGCCTATTTTCACAACATATCATTGGGATGTAAGGAAACTATTACAAACCAAGTTTCATTGAAATCGGTCGATAAGTCCTGAGATATGGATTTTGACCCATAAGTGGGCGACGCCACGCCCACTTTTCATTTTGTAAAAAGATCTGAGTGCAGCTTACATCTGCCATTTCTTATGTGAAATTTAGTGTTTCTGACGTTTTTTCGTTAGTGAGTTAACCCACATTTAGTAATTTTCAACCTAACCTTTGTATGGGAGGGGGGCGTGGTTATTATCCGATTTCTGTCATTTTTGGACTGTATTAAGAAGTGGCTAAAAAAACGACTGCAGAAAGTTTGCTCTATTGATTTGCGAGATATGTACAAAAAAACCTATTAGGGGGCGGGGCCACGCCCACATCCAAATATGCCCCTTCATAGTGTGATCCTTCATACCAAATTTTATTTCCATAGCTTTATTTATGGCTAAGTTATGGCACATTATGTGTTTTCGGTTTTCGCCATTTTGTAGGCGTGGCAGTAGTCCGATTTTGCTCATTTTAAAGTTTAAAGTTTAAAGACATTCGGATTTGAACTCCACTCTTCACCCTGATCACTTTGGTATATATAACCCTATATCTAACTCGTTTAGTTTTGGGTGTTACAAACAACCGTTATGTGAACAAAACTATAATACTCTCTTTAGCAACATTTGTTGCGAGAGTATAATAACAATGAAAAAATTTATAAAAAACACAAATGTACATATTCATGTTTTGTACTCGATTAGCTACTATTTCATATTATACCAACATTTTCTATTGTTCCACACTGCAAGGAATGCTATAGAAACTCGTATCTACGAGTATGTGGTTATAACAGCGATTGAATTGATTATTGTCCATTTTTCTGTATTTATACTTTGTATTCGTATTTTGTTTTTTAAATCGTAAAACCCATAACTAACGCAAACATAGAACATAAATAGTGCTCAATATGTCGTGAATGAGCGTTGTTCATTGAAATTCCGATTCATTATATGGACGTTGTTGACAACTTTTTGTGCTTCGTAATGAAAAGTAACTGGGAATAGATCTTAGTCTAGTCCTCATACCACTTATTATTAAAATAATTTTTTGCTAACTCTAGGTATTACTTTCACGCCTGTTCGGTTACACTCGAACTTAGCCCTTCCTTATTTGTTATATTTAATATATGCATTTAGGGTAATTCATTGACGCCTAACAAATTAAAATACCACTCCAACCGTTTAAAAAATGTCTGACATTATTTGCCTTAAATTTAAAAACTGAAAAAAAACTGACCTCACATACCGCCCCAAATTAATGCCACGTTTGTTTACATTTTGATCAGGGTTTATGACCTTTGGCCAGAATTTGTTTACATTTTGATCGAGGTCAATGAACATTGTCCCGGGTTTGTGTACATTTTGAGGGGTCTCTTAGAATAAGGCTACTTTACATATTTTAGAGGTCGTTACGTTGATCCACGTGGTGTCAGGGTTGTCTATAATGAAGAGCGTAACGAGAGGTAAGGTTTGTTTACTGTTTGTGAGATCACGTGAGGTCAGGTTTGTTTATTTTTTTAGAAAAAAAGTCATGTCGGATTTTTTAAAATTTTGAAGAGTCGCCCGAGCTCATATTTGTTGGCACTTTGAGGTGTCACTTGAGCTCAGATTTGTTTTTATTTCGATTGTAATAAAATTGAGGGGCCATGTAAAATAATTTCTTTTTATATATAAGGGGTCACTACGAGGCAAAGTTTATTTACCTATTAAGATGTCACATGAAGTCTGGTACATTTGCGTTTTGAGGGCCACTTGAAGTAAAATTTAGAGTTAACATTTGAAGAGATTGCGATTTTTTTTTTCGTGAGGGATTACAAGAATCCAAACGTGTCATGAAGTCCGGTTGGTTTACATGGTTTGTACTTGTAAACTGAGCCTTCCAAATATTTCTCTAATGACGTCACAAATTAATTGGTTTTTCTGTCAAACCAATTTGAAATGTCTCGGAATGAAACTGTCAAGACCTTTATTTTCATCATTCCTGCTACATTGAAAAATTTGGCTTCACCAGTCAGGGTAATTATTTTAATATCATATTTGATAGATTGATGGAGTATAGACGAAAATTGCAGAGGTGAAGAAATTTAGTGCTAAAGCAACAGGGAGATTAAAAACAATATCGGCTGACGAGCTGGAAGAAGCAACGCAACATTTTGGTGTAAAAAATTAGAAAGTAAGCACAACAGCCTCGAGTTTAGTGAAGCTCACAAGGTGCTATAGTTTATAGACATATACATATGTATTTATATTATATAGTCTGTGGTTAAAACTGAAAAAAACAAATTACAGTAGAACAACGGGAAGCTGTTCTTTTCATTCCATCAAAGTATATAAATTCAATGTCCATTTCGTCCGAATGTAGAGAAATCGATACAATTTTGAAATTATTTATGAATTTATGTTCATAATGTAATATTCGTCTATATAGCATACGGTGAAGACATTTGTCTTTGTACGCTGTCAAAGCAGCATGAAAGATATGGGCAAAACAATTCGAGTGGAAAACTGATTGTGAGAAAAATGTTCGCTACGATTCTTAGAAAAAGGATACAAGTGACCAAATGCGCCTGGTTATCAAATATTTATGGTCTTAAATTGTGTAAATGTTAGTGTTGCTATGTGAAGACACACAAAGAAATTATATAGTGAAGGAGGTAGAGCTATTTTTGGCTCATACTAGGACAATTTTTATTTTATGAAACTATAAAAATATTATAGACTGGGAATTGGAGATAATCACACTAGTGACAAGGAATTCAAGCTTCAATTTTCCAAATTTCAGTTTTATATACCATAATTATATATGTATGTATGTATGTCTATTCATAGATATATATGTAAATATCTCCATCTAAATTCCTTAGCAGCAATATTAAATATTTGCGATGTTTGTTGTCAAGTCGTGAATGACACATACGACAATGTCGCACATCATTACATACGAGCGCAAACCAAGTTGATAGCTGCTGCAACAAAATTTGTGTGACGCAATAATGAAAAAATGACAATCACGAATATAGACACACATATCCAGACATGCATACATACATACATACATACATGTATGGTGGAACATTATCGACCAGCACAACACCGAAAATAGCCGAGTTCACAAATATTTGATGACTCCGACAATGATTGTGACTCTGCTTTTGTTTTATTGTTGTTAAAAATAATTTATTTTCGTATCGTGACAAGGGTAAAAGACATCTTCGTCGGTCGTTGAGATTGCGTCAGTAGTATTGGTGTTGTCATATTGCACTAAATTGTAATCACGTATTTCGTCGGTATTTGCATACGTCTCAAGGCGAAATTGACAATCAAATATTTTACGTGATAATTGTACATATGTACATACATATGGTACACGAGTTTGTATGTATGTTTATGTGCATATGCACTAGTCATAGCAGAAACGCTAATGGCAATTGCTATATGTACATATGTATATATTGCGTGGATAAATATGTAATACTTAGACGAGTTCCCATTAAGATTTAAGCTTCTGATTAGATTTAGCTCAAGAATTTTCAGAATGTGCAAAAAAAAATTGACATTGATCAATAATATTGATCACTTAAAAATTGTTCCTATGTTTGAAGCAAAATTAAAAATCAAAAGTGTTTAATTTGAGTTGAATCATCAATAATATTGATCAATAAAAATAATATTGATCGGTTAAAACTTGTCCACATGACCAAATCAAAATTATAAATTTAAAATGACAGATTTAAGATGAATCGTCAATAATATTGATCAATAATAATAATATTGATTACACAAGAAGTTGTTAATATGTTTAAAGCAGAAGTCGAAAGTGATAGATGGATGTTATATCGTCAATAATATTGATCACTCAGAAAATGTCCACATGATCCAAGTAAACTTATGAAATAAAAAATGATAACTTTAAATTTAATCATCAATAATATTGACCAATAATAATAATATTGATCACATAAAAGCTGTATATATTTCTAAAGCAAGAGTCAAAAGTGATAGATTTAAATTGAATCATCAATAATATTGATCAATAAAAATAATATTGATTGCTCAAAAAATGTCCAGTTTAAAGCAAAATTTGAAATAAAAAATTATAGATTTAAGTTGAATCATCAATAATATTGATCAATAATTATAATATTGAACACTGAAAAACTGTGAATATGAACAAAGCAGGATTAAAAATGAAAAGTGTTATATTTTAGTTTAATTGTCAATAATATTGAGCAATAATAATAATATTGAACACTGAAAATATGTAACTGTGCTACTAGTGGTAGTTATTTTTAGTTAAAACCACTAGTGATCTTTTGAAGAACTAGCTTCAAAGAACTAAAGTGATTATGGTACATAAAGAAGAATAGTTCTAGAAGTCAATACATTAATATGTCCAATTTTTCCATCTCCTCGTTTGACGATATTGTTTTCATTGTATGCATTGTCTCAGTCAAAATCATAACGGCATTTTGTCACGCATTATAATTAATTTCTCCATTAATGCCTTATTTGCTTTGCTTTTGCCACTTTAAATCACTACTCAAGTATGCCTTAATCCCACGCTTGACATAGTAATTAACCGCATCATTATAAATAAATAATTTTTTTTCAAAATTTTCTCTTTCTATTAACCATATTTGTTATGGGCTTTTAAAATATTAATCACTATTTAGCGTTGAGTGATGTCAAACAAGCAATAAGGCATGCTAAAAATACACATTGAACCCTAGTTGATTTATTAAGCCCCCCTAATACTCTCCAATGCTCTTTATGGCGACTTGTCAATTAAGAAAAAATCCAAGGCGCATATTTAAAAGTCATTTGCGAGCCATTAATGGGCCGTAGCGTGCACGTGGCAGCACCTACACGTACGCTATTTTCAACTGCCGCCTAACACGAGTCCATTGCGAAATTTTAAATAATAAAGCTATTAAAAATAAATGTGAAAGAATGTTGTCAATGTTCATCGCCATTGAACGCAGCATCGATTACACCCAAGCATATTTGCTGCGGATGCACTCGCCCATAAGGCGCTCGTCCGTGAATTCAGGTGCACGTACACACTTTTAATTGAGCGGCGACCGTTATTTAGCGAGTTGCCATTAAAAAATAAAATAAATTAAAGAAACAAGACTCGGATGGAGTTTTGAATGAGTTTCCTATAATCTTATGAGCTTCACAGCGAGAGGCTTTAAATCATAGGGAATCCTTCGTCGTCTGTTGGTTTTGACTTTTGAATATCAGTCCTCTCATTCGAGAGATGTCCTTTGTAGGGACTTAATATCTCTCTCATGAATAAGAAGATTTAAAAATAAAATATCCCAATGAATAAAAACAAACATCCAACCAATCATATTCATTAAGCTGGCAACCCTGTTTCGACAGTCAAACGCCTGTAAATATGCTAATTAAGTTGTTCACCTTCGGCATAGCAAAGTTCTGCTCCAATGAAACGTCTCATTAATTACACGTGACACAAAATCATGGCGACAGCGTTGAGGTGAGTGCAGCTTTGCCTCCCCGTTGCCCTATTTTCTCTCGATACCACGCTGATATACAATAAATTTACAAGCATATGAGTTTTTCGAAAAAAAAATGAAGCACCGTTTAGATAAATGCAGTGCCACTCGAGTGTCAGCAAACGGTGAGCGCTTTCACCGCATGTCAATATTAATTAAAAACAAGTAAGGAAGGGCTAAGTTCGGGTGTAACCGAACATTTTATACTCTCGCAATTTATTTATTTGACTTTATTAATATTATATAATACACAATTTGACCCACATATTCGTCATATTTATTGTATAAAGTCCATTGAAAGTTGGAAACCCTAATATTAGGTTAGAAGTACCGAGGTCCTCATGTTCGATATATGGGGCCTTGACAACCTATGGTCCGATTTCGGTGATTTTTAGAATGGGGCTGCCACACTATAAACGTAGTATTTGTACAAAGTTCTGCATCGATATCTTCACTAGTGCTTACTTTATATATTGTAATTTAAACGATTCAGATCCACTTCAAAGTTCTGCTATATAGGAAGTAGGCGTGGTTGTGAACCGATTTGGCCTATTTTCACAACATATCATTGAGATGTAAGGAAACTATTACAAACCAAGTTTCATTGAAATCGGTCGAGTAGTTCCTGAGATATGGTTTTTGACCCATAAGTGGACAACGCCACGCCCATTTTCCATTTTGTAAAAAAATCTGAGTGCAGCTTCCATCTGCCATTTCTTATGTTAAATTTAGTGTTTCTGACGTTTTTCGTTAAGGAGTTAACCCACTTTTAGTAATTTTCAACCTAACTTTTGTATGGTAGGTGGGCGTGGTTATGATCCGATTTTTTTCATTTTTGGACTGTATTAGGAAGTGGCTAAAAAACACGACTGAAGAAAGTTTGGTTTATATAGCTCTATTGGTTTGCGAGATATGTACAAAAAACTTAGTAGGGGGAGGAGCCACGCCCACTTCCCCAAAAAAATTACATCCAAATATGCCCCCTCCTAGTGCGATCCTTTATTCCAAATTTTACTTTTATATCTTCATTTATGGCTTGGTTATGGCACTTTAAGTGTTTTCGGTTTTCGCCATTTTGTGGGCGTGGCAGTGGTCCGATTACGCCCATTTTCGAACTTAGCCTTCTTATGGTGCCAAGGAACACGTGTTCCAAGTTTCATTAAGATATCTCAATTTTTACTCAAGTTACAGCTTGCACGGACGGACGGACAGACGGACGGACAGACAGACATCCGGATTTGAACTTTTCTCGTCACCCTGATCATTTTGATATATATAAACCTTTATCTAACTCGTTTAGTTTTAGGACTTACAACCAACCGTTATGTGGACAAAACTATAATACTCTCGTAGCAACTTTGTTGCGAGAGTATAAAAATAGAAAAAATTCCAATGCAGTCGGTACACCCACAGGTGTAACGCGGTGTTGAAGCGTAAAATATTAAATGCAATATCGTTTGTAAATGCTATATATATAATATATATGTAAATACTCCAAAAACAACAAAAAACGTCGAAAAATGAACTCTATTTTTATGGCTCTCTGAAAAACTCATTGTGTGTACGATATATATGTATTTGCATATTTACAGGCGTAAGACCCTGGTATGCATAATGCATATTTTTGTAGAGTTTGTGCTGTCTGTATGTTTTGTTCTTTCATGCGAACTGTGTATGGCATAATTTATACAGTTATTTACATACATATACATATATTTATAAATATCAGTGTTTACTCACGCCTTATAAATGCCAACCAATATATTAAAATGCATGCAGTATTTCTTTTTATACTCTCGCAACAAATGTTGCTAAAGAGAGTATTATAGTTTTGTTCACATAACGGTTGTTTGTAACACCCAAAACTAAACGAGTTAGATATAGGGTTATGTATACCAAAGTGATCAGGGTGAAGAGTGGAGTTCAAATCCGAATGTCTGTCTGTCCGTCCGTCCGTCTGTGCAAGCTGTAACTTGAGTAAAAATTAAGATATCTTGATGAAACCACCATAGGAAGGTTGCTTTCGCAAAAATTGAGCAAAATCGGACCACTGCCACGCCCACAAAATGGCGAAAACCGAAAACACATAAAGTGCCATAACTAAGCCATAAATAAAGCTATGGAAATAAAATTTGGTATGAAGGATCGCACTATGAAGGGGCATATTTGGATGTAATTTTTTTGGGGAAGTGGGCGTGGCCCCGCCCCCCTACTAAGTTTTTTGTACATATCTCGCAAACCAATAGAGCTATATAAACCAAACTTTCTGCATTCGTTTTTTTTAGCCAATTCCTAATACAGTCCAAAAATGAAAGAAATCGGATAATAACCACGCCCACCTCCCATACAAAGGTTAGGTTGAAAATTACTAAGAGTGGGTTAACTCACTAACGAAAAACGTCAGAAACACTAAATTTCACATAAGAAATGGCAGATGGAAGCTGCACTCAAATTTTTTTACAAAATGGAAAATGGGCGTGGCGTCGCCCATTTATGGGTCAAAAACCATATCTCAGGAACTACTCGACCGATTTCAATGAAACTTGGTTTGTAATAGTTTCCTTACCTCCCAATAATATGTTGTGAAAATTGGCCAAATCGCTTCACAACCACGCCTACTTCCTATATACCAGAACTTTGAAGACGATCTGAATCGTTTACATTACAATATATAAATTAAGCACTAGTGAAGATATCGGTGCAGAACTTTGCACAAATTTTATGTTAATAGTGTGGCAGCCCATTTCTAAAAATCGCCGAAATCGGACCATAGGTTTTCAAGGCCCCATATATCGAATATGAGGACCTCGGTGATTCTAACCTAATATTATGGTTTCCAACTTTCAATGGACTTTATATAATATACATATATGACGAATATGTGGTCAAATTGTGTATTATATAATATTAATTAAGTTAAATACATAAATTGCGAGAGTATAAAATGTTCGGTTACACCCGAACTTAGCCCTTCCTTACTTGTTTTCTTTGTAAATATAACCCAGTTAACCAAAAGCCGTGGTAGTTCAAATATTACTTTTAAATTACTTATAAATCAAATTTTCATATTTTTGTATATTATTTACGTTCGAAATTTAAGTGTTCAAAAAATAACGGGAATTTTTGTTACTTTGAAAAAAAAAAAAATATTCATTCCTCCTCATTAATGTTGTTGCCTTCAAAATAGTTCAAATTTAGTATTATGCAGCGCTTCTTCCAGTCGTCGAAACACTCCTCAAACACGATTTTGGATAGCCATTGACTCTTTCAGTGATTTCTCGATTAACGTCCTCTCTATTTTTGGAACATGGAAAAGTAACACAGAGCCATGTTTGGCGAATATGGATTGTTTATGACCAAGAACTCACGAACAACCAACGAAATGTGAGCCTTTAACAAACGAGAATCGCCAAGCTCATAAAAACACGTCTAACTTTAGCGGCTGCTACAGACAAAGTAAGAAATGAGTACAGCAAAAAATTTGATATTATTTCAGAGGCATGCTTATCAACATAGTAAAAAGATATAAAAAAAAAATTTAAAATTCCCGTTATTTTTTGAACACATACGAGTGTTCTGATTCGAAATCACAAAAAATGTTTCGTAAATATTTTTGTTGTTGTCCTTTGTAATAAACTTTCTCTGGACAAATTTTCGAAATGACAGAGTCTTACTAAATTAATACAGGTCATTCTGGAGCAGTTGCTATTGAAAGCGAACCTTCTCGGCTTGATTATATTTTCAATAATTAAGTAGAGCGAAACTCAATAAAATTATATATATTACAGCATCTTACATTTTAGTTGAAATTCAAACGGAATCAATCCTCTTAAGCTCTAATAACTGTAATTTTGTGCAAATCAAAGTTAGTTTTCTAAAATGTTCTTGAAAACATAGTGACAAGACCCATTTTCGAAAAGTTATATATACTCTCATATAACTTCAACTCCAGAAATCAAGCTTTTGTATTTTCTAAGAATGTCTCTAGTAAATTGAAATTTGAAAAAGGAAATACAGAAAATAATGGCGCCTCCATTCAAATGTAGAAAATTTCAAATTCGGAAGGAAGTAATACCTTTGGTACTTTGAGATATTTTATTAAAAATTTCAACAATGCATAGCTAATATGCATTTGCCATGACATACATACATAAATATCCGTAAATGCATATGCGCCCATTTATCTCGAAATTAACCGCACAACCTACTGTCGCACCGGGTGGAGGGAGTGTCAGTGGAGCGAGTCAGTACTCAAAAGTACTTAAAATTGTGTGGTTTTTGTATGGCGCGGCAAGCAGCCAGCTGCATATTGTTGTTGCATACATTTATGAGTTGATGAATGAGACCGACCGAGCTGACACGCTGAGAGTTTAGCGCATTTGTTGTTGTTTTGTGGGGTGCACAACAGCGCGTTCCTTATCGCCCGTCCTCCAGCCTAGTCACCCACACGCTTTCGCTGTGTAGGTAGGTCGTGATACAACTTTTTTTACATTCCCTCACCTAACACTTCACTCGTTACCTTTCTCAACACACAACATATTCGCTCATTAGGCACCCTCACCAGGACATTTACTCGTTGTGCTTGCGCTCGCCGTGCTCGTTGGCGGCTCATATTCATTCGGTCTTTACAGAAATTTATTCTTCTTCATCGGTTAGTTGGTATTCATCATAGTATTTCGGTGTATTTCATTCTGTAGTTGTTGCCATCGTTGTTACGTTATACAATATTTGTTTTTGTGGAGCATGCGTATCCGTTGCCGTTGATTTTCACCCCAATGCCTTTGAATGTGCAGCGGAGATTGTGGGCGCTCTTTGAGAGAGCAAGTACCGAGATTGGGTAAGAGTGGGGGATAAAAGCTTTTAGCGAATAGAGACAAATCCATTTGGTTTGAATTGAGGTGACCAGGTGTACACTGATTGTGCATGCCTCATTAGTTGATATTATGGATGAGGTTATGGTTTGTTTATTAAAGTTTCGAAAAGCGTTGCAGAGGTTATTGAGTAAACGTTGAAGTTATTTTCAGAAATTTATTGTAAAACTTGCAGTTATTTTCGAATTCGGAGGTTCTATTGATCACCTAAGTGGATAACCTTGAAAATATTTAAATTGTAAAAACAAGATCCGAAGAAAAACCAAAAAAGCTATTTCTTATTGAGATAAGAAACTTTTCTCAAAAACTTCTCGACCAATTTCAACAATATTTGGTACATAATGATCTCTTGATAACTCGATGTCACGGATGTGAAATCGGTTCATAGCCATGCCTACTTTCTATTTAACACTTTTGTGAGTTCCATCTGCTTCGAAGTGATGTCCAAAGCTTCTTCTTCTTCCTTAGCAAGACAATCCTGGGTGAACCATTGATTCCGCATTGGTTTCTTGACAATCAGCTTCGGAGGTTGGCGGTCTCGAGACGCTTGCGCTTCTGCGTACAGTATTCATCTTGCTTTATTTGTTCCCCTGCTCCACAACGATAGTTGGATGGTATGATATGAAGATAGAGTAATAATCAGAGCAGAAGCCAGAGTATCGTACGCATGTCCACTAGTCAGATAGCCACTGTAAGGCGAGGTGGAGGTAGAGATCGCTCCCAAAACATGAATAATTCGAAAATAGTGCGAACAAACCTCAGGAAATTATAGATAATAACTCAGGAAATATAGATAACTGCAAGGAAATTGAAGCCTCGCTATGGTTTTTAAACCTTGCCCAAACGCCGTCAACCACAATCAGCTACAACCCAACACACATTGAATTGCGGTAGTATCAGTTTTATTATCCCTAATATTTGCATTGGTTTCATTTGCTTCATATATATTTATATACACTCTCACACCTCTTCTCCGCTCCATCAGTCGCGTGTGAAATCAAAATGCCTAATAGTTAAATAGTTTTCGTTAAACTCCCGGCTCAAATGTGGATTCTGCCCATTTGACAAACCCGCCGACAAAACTTTTCCTCTTCGGAAATACATTATTAGCCGCCCATCCGTCGTGGGCGATTGCAGCGGATGAAGCCGATGAGTTATGAGCTACGCCGTATTAGGCAATAAGCAAGGGGGTTGAATAGAAAGAGGCAAGGCGGCTCACGTACCACACACACATACACAGTTACACAGCAAATATCTTCACACACTAGAATTTTAGTTGGCGGCATATGTACATACATATATGTATATGCCTCCATTTATTTGGTCCCCAAAAAAAAAAAAAAACAATTTTTTAAAGGATCAAGTCGTGAAAATATTCGGTGACAAAATTGTCAATTTCATACGCTTTTACGCCTCCAAATCTCGCAACGCCAGGACTTCATCGTTTGGAGTATCTGATAATATTTGTTCTCGTCGACAGAGCGCTAAGGCTTTGTTGGTGTGTTGTTGTTGTTGTGGAAGTAAAACACATTTTAAATTAAATGAGTTTGCCATGAAATTGTTTATCGGAATGTCGGCAATGATGCGTTGCAATTCAAAAGCACATCAATGTGTGTTGTTGTTTTTGGTTGTTGGTTTTTCTTTTGCCATTTTATTGTTATTGCGGTCATCGCAGCTTTGGTACGAGGATACAGATTTACATGGGAGTGTGTTTATACATAGTACTGAACTCTATACTAATTTTGCTATAGAGCTTAAACCTTTGTAGAATTGTATACATTGAGACTCTGTTTTGTAGATAAAAGTTTTGGTGACAGAGTGGTGTATTGAGGTCCAATGGGAGTTCTAAGAATAATTTTGAATTGAAAGTACGAAGAAATATAATTTTTTTTTACACATTTCCTAATAATTAAGTATGAATAAAGGGTGTGATTTTTTATAACTTTCGTCAGCTTATTTAACAAATGACTTACCGTTATTTTTCGTTGGAAATCTTGACAGAGAACGAGTTTAAATTTTGTCAATAAATATTTCTTTGAAGAAATTCTCTAACTCTTAGTTCTGGTAACCTTTAGAAGACCAACGAGAAACGAATGCATTCTAAGATTTACGATTGCACCACAATTTAATTTTTTTCCTAAAAAATGAAATTTTTTGTTAGAAATGGTATTTTGATTAACGTAACCCTTACAGAGACTACCTTTTGGATATTTTTTTGTAGAAAATTATATATCTATCTTATCAATCTTTGTTGTGTTATGAGGCCATTAAATTACTTTTGTCGAATATATGGAGCACCCTGTACTGCAGATCATTTATAAAGCATATTTTAAGCGACAAAAATATTCGTTCATTTATTTTCCCGTAAATCCTTATATAACTGTATATTGAATTCATGTTGTCAGAGTTATAGTGAACTGGCAACTCTATTGATAATAATTCATACTACATTTGCTTTACACACACTCCTATTTTAATATACTGTTAAAAACATAGGATTTGCTTTGAGAAAAAATCAACAAATTTATTTACATTATTTGCTAATAGCCTTTCGCACAGCCAAATAAATTTAATACATTAACATTATAATTGAGAAACCAGGTTTTGTCTTTCGCACAGCCGGCTACTCAATTAACGATCAGCTGTTCTACATTTAGTTTTCTCTGTTCATAAGAAGTTGGTAGGTTTCATTAGCTGATTGCTATTTTATCAAGAACCTCAAACAAATTTCCTGCGTGGACAACAACCCGTACTGCTATTTTATCAATGAAAACTGTCAAATTTTCCACGTTCCGATTTCAACTCGCTTTGTATTCGATTGAAAATTAATGTAGTAAAATAAGATTTTTTGGTATGGTAAATCGATCTAAATCAGCGCTTTAATCGAGTAAATGTCAGTTAATTGAACAATTTACTCATATTAACGGATATTTGTATAATAAAATATAAGATCTGACAATGCATTACATAGACTGTAGAATTTTCTCCACGTAGAGTATATTTCCAATAATGTCAGAGTTTTAAGAATTATTTAAAAACAAGTAAGGAAGGGCTAAGTTCGGGTGTAACCGAACATTTTATACTCTCGCAATTTATTTATTTAACTTTATTTATATTATATAATACACAATTTGAACCACATATTCGTCATATATATTATATAAAGTCCATTGAAAGTTGGAAACCATAATATTAGGTTAGAAGCACCGAGGTCCTCGTGTTGGATATATGGGGCCTTAAAAACCTATGGTCCGATTTCGGCGATTTTTAGAATGGGGCTGCCACACTATAAATACAGTATTTGTGCAAAGTTCTGCACCGATATCTTCACTAGTACTTACTTTATATATTGTAGTGTATACGATTCAGATCGTCTTCAAAGTTCTGGTATATAGGAAGTAGAAGTAGTAGCGATTTTTCCTATTTTCACAACATATCATTGGGATGTAAGGAAACTTTTACAAACCAAGTTTCATTGAAATCGGTCGAATAGTTCCTGAGATATGCTTTTTGACCCATAATTAGCGACGCCACGCCCATTTTCCATTTTGTAAAAAAATCTGAGTGCAGCTTTCATCTGCCATTTCTTATGTGAAATTTAGTGTTTCTGACGTTTTTCCTTAGAGAGTTAACCCACTTTTAGTAATATTCAACCTAACCTTTGTATGGGAGGTGGGCGTGGTTATGATCCGATTTCTTTCATTTCTGGACTGTATTAGGAAGCTAAAAAAACGACTGCAGAAAGTTTGGTTTATATAGCTCTATTGGTTTGCGAGATATGTACAAAAAACTTAGTAGGGGGCGGGGCTACGCCCACTACCCAAAAAAATTACATCCAAATATGTCCCTTCATAGTGCGATTCCTTATACCAAATTTTATTTCAATAGCTTTATTTATGGCTTAGTTATGGCACTTTATGTGTTTTCGGTTTTCGCCATTTTGTGGGCGTGGCAGTGCCAAGAAATAAGTGTGCCAAGTTTCATCAAGATATCTTAATTTTTACTCAAGTTACAGCTTGCACAGACGGACGGACGGACGGACGGACGGACATTCGGATTTGAACTCCACTCTTCACCCTGATCACTTTGGTATATATAACCCTATATCTAACTCGTTTAGTTTTGGGTGTTACAAACAACCGTTATGTGAGCAAAACTATAATACTCTCGTAGCAACATTTGTTGCGAGAGTATAAAAAATCTGGAAACACTCTGGGTTACTTTTTTTAATTTGTTTGATACGTTTAAGTTTTCTTCTCAAGGACCAGATCTCATTGGTTATCATTCTAATGTACGTCTTTCTACAAGAGACCATCAATGATTTGTAATCACACATGTAATCTTATGCAGGCAAATACTTTCATGTCATCTCGCCTTGCTATTTCAATTATTTTCAAGCACATACATATCTACACATATCCACATATACATATTAATGCCCATATCCATCTCGCATCCTTAATGCTAAAATACCACATATTGTTGTGCTTGTTTGAAAAAAAGGAATAAAACAGATAAAAAGCGACTAAATCAAATACTCCTTTTTGAATTTTTTAACCTTTTCCACAGCGTTATTGTTGGCTTGTGTCTGTACGCTATTCGCTGGCGAAATGCTATTTGCAGCGTTGCTCTTTGAATCTGTGTCGTGTGTGTTGTGTTGCCGCCTTTTTATGATGGAAATGACCCACATTTTGCGGGTAGACATTTTCCATTTTGATTTTTTGAAGTACGAGTTCACTACCCTTGTGTTGGTATTGGTATTTGTACGAGTATGCCGCCGCATGCCACTTGCCACTGCATGAGTGGCACAACAACAAGAACGCCAACACACAGGCTGTGTGTAGACTGCCAGGTGTGCTGCTGCACTCTCACCTATTGAAGTCCTTATTGTATGGCTGTGTGTGTGTGTGTGCGTTGTGTTCGCGTGCGTGTGACAGCCATTTCAAAATGCTTTGTGGCTAAAAAAATAAAAATATAAAATACAAAAAATAAATGAAAAATATTTCCCTTTTACGAGTATTATTGTCTTGTGTGTGTGTGTGTCTGTCAAAGTGTGAGTGTTTGCTTTCCATTTTATCATTTAAAATGCATTTTTTAATGATGTTTTTTCAACTTGTTTTCTTTGCAGGTAATAAAAAGCGATTTCAATAACTTCATTCTAGTAATACACCAACGCATTCAACCATATAAACTCAAATGAATGTGTATGTTTGCAGGTGAGTAAGTATTAAAAGTGCGTAGCAAGGAAACACAACTCAAAGCCTAAGTGTCGAGTCTCTTAATAGCTTGTTTTTGTGCGTGTACTACAAAGCTCCACACACACACACACACACACAGCTGCATATAAATCTTCCGGCCGAGATTTATAAGCGTCGATCTCGTTTTAATGACTGCCTATTTTCGTATTCATATCATTGGTGGCTGTGAGTTGATTTAATGCGTAATAATAGGATTGTGGATTTGTAAGCTGCTGTTTGCTTTACAGTTTTACTAGCATTTAAGTAATCGGCTTATGCGTTGTGGTCACTTTGGGGAGAATGGGTCAACATAATTGGCTTTAAGCTGTGTCTTAAGTCAAAAAGAGGCATTAGTTCATTAGCGTTTGTGAGAGTTAAGTCATAAGAACTACAATTCTCACATTATTCTTATTAGTGATATTAAGTGTTTAACTAGCTAATTTATAATATAATATCTACATTTCGACTTCTTCATACTTCAAGTATCAATTTTCTACAATATATGTATATATAATCATGAATAACCGTGGAATTATGCGGTGTAAAGTTGTGTTTTAAGACTGTTGTTGTTACTGTTGTGTAGAAACAACCCAAGTATATGGTCAACCGATTCACCAATCCTACGATCGCCGTTGTAGCAAACTCATATCAGCTTTACTGTTTTGTTTTAAACACTCTTTATGCGCGATAAGTCCAGAAAGCTTAAGATCAAGTTTCGTTTCTATAGAGATCACTGGAGGTACTGGATCGGCAATACTCGTATGACACTTCACTTTTCATCTAAATAATCTTTAAAACATAATGGAAAGTCATAACCCTACCATTACCTCTACCCTTAAATAACCCGACCGTTTATGACTCAAGCACGAATGGACAGATTTTTATGATCTCTGACTTGTAGAGTTCGTCTCAGCCTAAACTATATTTAAAATAACTGAAAGATTCTCTTAAAAATATAGACAGTTCCAAAAAACTACATATTTTGTGTTTTATGGCTGAGTCAGCAAAACGACTGACTGGTTTCGAGTCTGCCAAAAGACTGACCGGCTTATTTTTATTTTTCATTCTTTATATATTCAAATTCAACTAAAGATGGGGTCGAAACTAAGCTTTCATGACATATATAGTTTCTTGTACATATTTGTAGCAGCTCACCTACTCACCTATTGAGGTGTTTCAAGAAGATCCAAAATGTTATTTCTCTTCATTCACTTTATACGTGTTCCTTGGCACCATAGGAAGGTTGCTTTCATAGATGAGCAAAAGCGGACAACTCCGAACCGAAAACATATAGTCTCATAACTAAGCTCTAAATAAAGCTATGAAAGAAAAATTTGGTATAAAGGATCGCACTATGAAGGGATGTATATTTGGATGCAATTTTTTTTTTGAAGTGGGCGTGGCTCCGCCTCCTTTCTTTCTACATATCTCGTAAACTACTAAAGCTATATCAACTAAACTTTCTAGAGTCCTTTTTTTTTGAGATATAAAGACAGTCCAAAAATGGAGGAAATCGGATTATAACCACGTTCACCTACCATACAAAGGTTGTGTTGAAAACTTCTAAAAAAGCTTTAAGTCAGTAAGGAAAAACACAAGAAATCTTAAATTTCATTATAAAGAAGGTGCAGAATGGCTAAACTCAAATTGGTACACAAAATTTTAAATGGATGTGGCTCCGGCCACTTATGGGTCAAAAACTATATCTCCAAAACTACTCGACCAATATCGATGAAATTTGGTTTGTAATATTTTCCTTGCATTCCAACGATATGTTGTGAAAATAGGCCATATCGGTTCACAACCACACCTACTTTCTATATACCAGAACTTTGAAGACGATCTAAATCGTTTACTTTATAATAAATAAGGTATCGGAACAGAACTTTGTATAAATACTGCATTTATAATATGGCATCGTCCTTCTAAAAATCACCAAAATCGGACCATAAATTTTCAAGGCCCCATATATCGAATATGAGGATCTCGGAGCTTCTAATAAACTTTTTAACGAAAATATTGGTAAGTCTCTCAGATCCTTCTTCCTTACTTGTTAAAAATAATATTTTTTTATAAATTTTTATTTTTTTTTAACTTAATTTAATTATATCAATGATTTTAACTCCTTTTTTCGGCCTTTTATTAGAATTTTTTGAAAAGTCATCTTTGAAGGAGCAAACTTCGCATTCAATTTTGTGCCAAGTAATTCGTTATCAAATCATTTTATTTCATTTTCTGATACGCTTACAGTAAAATGTGGCAACATTCTACATTATTCGCTCTTATTAAATGTACAGCTATTTGATTGTATGGCGGTATGTTTTCCCACCATTATTTGTGCTTTCAGTTGTCTGTATTCTAAAATGTACAAATTCAGTCTTTCGGAACACAAACAACAACAAATATACCTAACAAGCTAACACAATAACACACAAACGTCTAACAAGGATACCTACACAGTCCTGCCACTTTTCGTTTTCCCGAATTTTGAGCTTTTTTTACTCCTAAAACAATCGGAGCTAAGCACAAACACACACACACACACCTAAACTAACGCTAACACCGAAGCCAACAAACGGATTTAGGAAACTTATTTTTTGTGGGAGCATTGTGCTCTGCTTCCATTTCGTTTCAATGTACTCGTATAACATTTTCCTTTACGAATTTTCGTATTTTCATTGCCGCCGTTTTCGGCATTCGTGTCGCGCAACCGATTCACTCCGAGAGCTCGGCTCGTGCGCTGGTGCTTTTCAATTCAATAAGTTCATTCGAGTGCGTCGGTCGGCGGTGCGTTCAGTGGCGTTCTCTCCGTTACGCAGCGCTTGCAGTAGTGTAGTATATAGAGTGTGGAGTAGTGAAAAATATAACGGGATAGCTGTGTGTGTGTAAAGGATATCACCACGAAATGTGTAGCGCGTAAAATTTTTTGTTGCTGCATAGTAGAATTGTAGTTAAATGCTGTGTAGTGTTAGTGTATAAAGTATGTAAATTAAAATCGAAAATTATAGAATTATAAAAAAGATGATTGGAAAGAGTACGCAAAGTACCGCAAATGCATTCAACGAAAGTGGCGCGTGTGTGTGCAACAACGTGACAAATGTGACTCATGTACGAGGCAGTCAGCACGCGCGCAATTCGCAATTCATTTGTGTGGTGTGAAGTTTGGAAAAATACTAAAATATTTACGCGCCCAATAAAATTCAATTTTTTCTATTTTTCTTCGTGTGTGTGTACTATACACAGTTAGTTTGCATACGCGCCAATGTGTATCGAATCAATTGCATTTGTGTCATTTAGAAAAAAAAATAATTTGAATGCCTTTATTAACGCCGCCAGCAGACTAACCGCGTCTCGATTGCTTTCACCTTGATGGCTGCCCTTTGTACCCCTTCCTAGCACCACTCACGTACTCACAGTCAGTAATGTGACTACCCCTCGCATTAGTAACTGCTTTCGGTTTGTTTCATTTCATTCTGTCTGCATTTATTTGTTTTACTCATTTCAATTGTTCAATTCGATTGTGTGTGTGTGTGTGTGTGTGTTTTGGGGTTCAGACAACTTTTATTTGCACTGTCAAAACTCATCATCGTTTAGTTTGCCAAAGCAAGCGCCAACTTGCAGCTAAACATTTCGCGTTGTCCAGCCATTATTCCCACCTAAGCATACCACTGACCCCATACTACACTATTATTTCTCGAATTGTCTTGCAGTTCCGTAGTGTTTCAACGACTTGACTGCTGTATAATAAGCCAGCCATCGTTTTGTATTCCATACACACTCATACGCTCGCACAGATTGTATCCAGTCGTTTTTGTATCCAACAATATTTTCGTCAACTCAGCCCCACCAAAATCACATTAAAACAAGCCAAGTAAATGGTCCACCCAACCGACCGACCCTCCGTCCTCTAGACCGACCTCCCGACAGCCGTTGTAACAAACTCGTATCAGCTCAGCTTTCGTTAGACTAAGCGCTTGGCATCCACATGCTTTGCTGCTCTCGGTCTCATCTTAAAGCATTTACTTTTCTTCCATATCTATATGTCTCCTCGTATAAACTTGCGCCAGAGTCTATATACAGATTGTATGAATGTATATATATATATATATCTTACTCGCATATTATCCTAGGGCTCACAGTGTGTTGTTGCATTGCTGAATTTCATCTCATGCCCAGCTCTATTCCTCCCACCAACCCAACAACAACTTCAACAACTTTTGTTTTAATGTTATATTGTTGTTGTTGTTATTTTTGTTGTCTGTATACTCCTACCGCGTTAGAATGTAATATTTGGCATTTTCGGAGAAATCAGCCGTCGACCAAATCTTACCCACTTTGTTGTTCTGCCTTTAAATTAGAGTATGGTATGTAGACCCAAACATACATATGTACATACTCGGCCGTATAAACAGTCGTCGCTGCTTTACGCACAATAAATTGAGTGTAGCCGAGTTGCTAAGGCGCGTACACAAAATTTTTGTTGAGGTTGGTTGCAGAGAGGGGAGAGTGGGAAAG
Source organism: Zeugodacus tau (assembly GCA_031772095.1). Classification (NCBI taxonomy): domain Eukaryota; kingdom Metazoa; phylum Arthropoda; class Insecta; order Diptera; family Tephritidae; genus Zeugodacus; species Zeugodacus tau. The sequence goes on from CM062649.1 coordinate 88,295,940, forward strand.
GTGGGAAGACAAAAGGTAAAGGATGCTACATGCGACTGGGTGGTAATTCGTGTGAGGTTTCTTTGGTGGGTGGTGTAGCATGTTTGTATTACCTTAAACTACTGTAACTGAATTTTTTTACGTTTATAACTTCTAAAAGTTAAACAATTTTTACTAAATTTGTTGTATTTTTTTTAAACATTTTTATTTTTTAATTTATTATATATTAATTTTTTTTTATTTTATTATAATTTTCTTTAATATTTAATTTATCAATTTTTAAATTACTAATATTTTAATTTTTAATACATATTTTTTTATGTTTAAAAAGTTTTTTATTATACTCAATGCATTTTTCAATAACAACAAGTAAGGAAAGGCTAAGATCGGGTGCAACAGAACATTTTATACTCTCGCAATTTATTGCTACATCTTTATTAAGAAATCACACAATTTGACCCAATTCGGCATAAATACAAAATTGAGTTATAAGGGAAGTTGTCGTGGTTGTGAACCGATTTCGTCCATTTTCCACACGTGTCATCAGGGTGTCAAGAAAATATTATATATTATGATATGGTTTTTGACCCATAAGTGGGAGATGCCACGCCCATTTTCCATTTTGTAAAAAAATCTGAGTGAAGCTTCTTTCTGGTATTTCTTATGTAAAATTTAGTGTTTCGTTACTGAGTTAACTCACTTTTAGTAAATTTCAACCTAACCTTTGTATGGGAGGTGGGCGTGGTTATTATCCGATTTTAACTATTCTCATGGTGTGTAGTGGTACGTATGAGAACCGACTGCAGAAAGTTTGGTTCATATAGCTTTATTGGTTAGCGAGATATATAAAAAACTATTTCGGGGTGGGTCCACGACCACTTATAAAAAAAGTACATCCAAATGTGCCCCTCCCTAATGCGGCCATTTGTACCAAATTTTATTTTCATAACTTTATTTATGGCTTAGTTATGACACTTTATAAGTTTTTGGTTTTCGCCATTTTGTGGGCGTGGCAATGGTCCGATTTTTCCCATTTTCGAAAGCAACCTCCTCAGAATACGTGTTCCAAGTTTCGTTAAGATATCTCAATTTTTACTCAAGTTATCCGTTACACGGACAGACGGAAGGACGGACAAACAGACATCCGGATTTCAACTCGTCTCGACATCCTGATCATTTTGATATATATAACTCTATATCTAACTCGTTCAGTTTTATGACTTACAAACAACCGTTATGTGAACAAAACTATAATACTCTCGTAGCAACTTTGTTGCGAAAAAAAAATATTTGGTATATTTCAATATTCTCCCTTAGACTACATTTACCGAATATGACGACGAAGTTTTAAAGGCATATCTCATGCTCACGCTTTTAATTTGTAAAATATTTGGTTCCACCCGAACTTAGCCCTCCTTATTTGTGGTTTTTCTTAACTCTCAACTCTTCTTATTGTGATTAAAGTAGTTTCCTCTTATGCTTCCATATCATTTGCCACGACAATGTCAGTTTTACTCACCTCACCATAGTGGCTATCTTAGACCAAAACAAACAGTAAATTATATACTTAAGTTCCATGTTAGAACAAGTTTGTAACCATACCTAAGAGCTGACCTTTAGAAGAAAATGTCGAAGCCTAACTTTCGTTATGACATGACAAGGGTTTGAAGCCAATCTGCCGAAATTTTGAAAATTATAAAAAGAACTATTTCTAATAAAGATGATATACATTTTAGAAACATTTTTTTGTTGATGACTTTCTAAGAAAATGCTACCCGCCACTAAGAATGACACTCACTTGGAGGTATAGATAAATATGAAAACTTAATAATAATAACAAAAAGGTTCCAAAGGAATAGATAAGTAACCGTATGTATTATATATATATATATGGTATTGGTTACATATATATACATTCGAATATACCGTCATTACATTCAAAGAAAAGGTGTCGCACGGAAAATGTCGATATAATGCACGTGCCTATGCAAACAGGAAGAAATCCCGAAAGATTGCCGTGTCATTGCTACTTTAAGGAATTCTGCGAAGGACAACCGACACCCGAAAAAAAATAAAGTTATTACTTCCTGTTGACAACACTGATATCTGTGCAGTCCCAAAACCAAAGGTCTCGTCAGCCAAAGGTTAAAAATGCAAACAACAGTTATGAAATTGTGCAAAGCAACAACAAAGCGCCAGTCTGTGTCCAGCGAAATCTTTTTCCAAGAATTGTTATTACTTTATTAACACACAGTCATTCTTTAACTGTACTGTACTGCAATGGGAGATTAAAAAAGTTGTGCTGACTTCGCACTTGTGTTGCACATGGATAGCAGTGCGTGGGTGCTGTGAGTTGAGTAATTAGCTAATGTTTGATGAGCGCTCAAAGATAGGGGTACCAAAGCTTGTTGCCTTAAATGAAATAGTAGAAAAGCTTCGGGCGAGATAATTCCGGTATTACGTAAATTCCGTGAATGACCTTTTCATCTCTCTTTGTTTAGTGTAAAAATTAAGAGAAAATATTTGAAATTAATTTAATTATTCGAAAATAGAACTTAGTATGGAATGGAATGTTTTCGGAAAGATTAATTTTCTGTAATTTTTCTTAATAAATGCTCAGCTTGTTAAACTAATTTAATTTTTAGGAATCAATGAATTCTTCCCTGATATTACCTGATTTTGGTAGTTGATATATTTGGTAGTAAGGAGTGTGTTTTGTTTTTCAATACTTTGGAGCCACTTGTATATCAAATTTATACTTTAGTCTCTGCTTAAACCTTAACAACTTCTGCCTCGTTCCAGAGTTTGCTGCTGGCAGGTTAAATTGAGATTTCCTCAATATATTTGTCATTGATATACAAGTATCGATATGTATGTAAATAGTTTAGCCAATGTGGTACGACTTACTGGGGGAGAAACCCCAACTCTACTAAAAGTAATTTAATTTTGTTGAGACTGCAAAATCTTCAAATGACATTAAAGTATTCGCAGGAAATGAAATCGAATTATAAAAAATAACCTTTTTTGTTTAGAAAAATGGAGAGTGAGTTGGGTAAGGTGATTGTGTGTGAATATGTATTTCTAATGAAATTTGATAAACCTTCTGCATGAATTTAATTTCGTGGAAGATACTCATTTATTAAATGAAAAATGTCAATCTTGTTACTACACGCTTTATTGTATTTGTTGTAATTGTTATTGTTATTGTTACTGATAAGGCTGATGGCATAGTGTACCATGATTGAGTATAGTAACAGATTAATGAGACGAAAATATTGAGGAAGAAAATACGTGAAAGTAAATATAAAGAACTAAAAATTAAATACTTGTTCAAATTATATCAAGATACTTCAATATTCAGAAAACTCATCTTAGAACAAATCTATGAACTGACCTCAGAAAACTAACCTATACTAACTCAATATCCTATAATAATATTGTAATCAATAAGATGCAGTTATGGGCGTAATGGTTTTGAAGAACCGTGAAATGAAGTTGTTCGAAATATTTGACACTTTAACCATATCTATACTACTATTATAAAGAGGAAAGATTTGTATGTATGTTTGTATTGAATAAACTTGAAAACTACTGTGCCGATTTCCAAAATTCTTTCACCATTGGAAAGCTACATTCACCCCGAGTAACAGGCTATATTTATTGCTAGAATCTCAACATTCTGGAAATAGTCCCCAGATGAGGTTATCAAAAAGACACCGTGATGGAGAATTTTAATCTGAAACTGAAAACCGTCTTCCAAGTCATTCTCTTCGCATCGCAATCGCGTGCCAGAGAGTCGAGTAACGAGCGCTCGCAGTTGCTTGCTGAACAAAATTTCAAAACCTCCCAAGTACGCGATTGATAGTCGGGTACGAAGCGTTTGCAGCGGTTTGAAGAACAAAATATTAAAAATATACAAGCTCGAACTAGGGCGTCGAACTCTGAGCGTTCCCAAACCTTTCATAATAAGTTAGAAAGACAACGGACATCAAAGACTAGATGTCGTAATCAAGTTTTAGCTCATTGCAAATAAAATATAATTTCATGTTCGAATTTTCATAATTTTACTTTTTTAAAATGAACCCACGCAAGAAAAGTGAAAGTACATACATCTGTATGGGAGAGTGTGTATAAGTGTGTAAAAACTTATAATTTTTGAAATATTTGTTTAAACCAGTGCGAAGGCGGAGCGGTCTGCTAGTCAAATATATTTATAGATTATAGCTCCGAAGAAATTTTTCGGTTCTCAAGAGCAATTGCTCTCGATTTCGCTGGAAAGCAATTGAAATGTTCAAAGATCATTACAATTGGTGCATCATCCTCGATGGTATCTAGGCTGACTGATTAATGTAAACATTGCCAGAAAAAGATCTTTCTTAAAACCATAGGAAATATTGAGCTTGTCTTTTGTATGAACCCGCCTATATATACTATATAACTATCATTAATCTCCTCGACATTGAATTTTTCATATCTCAAGAGATTTATATAAACTTCCTAGATTTTTTTCTAAGCTATGTTGAATGTGTTTGGTAATACAAGTTGTGTTCAAAAAATAACGGGAATTTTGGATTTTTGAAAAAATATTTACTCATTCTTATACAGTAATGCCGTCGATTTTAAAATAGTTTCCTTTCGATATTATGCACTTATACCAGCGCTTCTTCCAATCGTCGAAACACTTCTCAAACTCGATTTTTGAGATAGCCATTAGCTCTTTCAGTGTTTTATCATATGCTCATAAAACGATGGCACTTTAAGGTTCTCTTTGTTTTTGGAAATAGGAAAAAATCACTCGGAGTCATGTCTGGCGAATATGAAGTCTGGGACGTCGTTACAGTATTGGTTTTGAGTGCTTAGTGCTATCAGTCTGGGGTTGGAATACAAGAAAACAATTGAACTCTTGGAACTATTTATATTCGGTGAAAGGATTTTTTTAAATAAATAAAAAAATATCTAATTTTATTTTTTATCAAAAACTTTTTCAAATTATGACTTGATTTTGAAAAATTTTAAGAATTAATTTCATGCGACTAGTACAAAAAAACGCAGTCATTTTGGTGAAAGCAGTTTGAGTTATGTTGCTAAGCTAAGAGAACTCTTGAAATAATGGATTGAATCATGTTATATAAAATACTTTATGCGACAGCTTCCTAACCGAACTTGAATACTCATCTAGTGCAACTAATTTGAAACAAACGAAAAGTACAAACAACGAACAAATAAAGGAAATGTAATTAAGAAATATGAATAATATAGTGTTTATGGCATATCATAGCATATCAAAGTGTTAATATACAAACATATATACAAAAGTAACCGTTATTAAATAACTACGCACTCACACAATCCTAAACAAGTTAAAGAGCAGCAAAGTGTTGCAGCCAAAAAATAATGATGCTGTGAAATGAGATATTCGAAAACGTGACTGCACTGTATGTTTGTTGCTGTGTCAAAAATCCAATCCAAAAATACATTTATTTTGTGTTTGTGTGCTAAACTTTGGCATTGTGTACACAAACGCTTGTAAAGTGCGTGGGCGAACAGGCGAACAACCCACAAGCGACCTACCGCCAGCTAAAAGAATACTCACCGAAAAGTTCAAAGCAAACGACCGAAAACGAAATACATAAAGGTGCGCACATACATATGTATATATATATATGTATTTACATAATGCCTGAAAACAACGAAATCCGTCCTACCTAACAGAGAAGGAACAGCATAAAGAAGAAAACGAAGCAAACATATATAAGTACACACCGAAAAGTTGAGTATACGTCACGGTGTACACGGAATTTCGAAGAAGCAAGAGCCGCAAGCGCACAAACAACAAGCTAACGGTGTGTGTATATATATAAGAGAGTGGGAGAACGTGAGTGGGTGAGCCAGTGTTGGTAATGCGCCCACAGCGAAGATGTTGTAAAATAATTTAAGAAAAGTGCGTGCGAACCCATTGGGGATAAGGATAAAGCTCAAGCGGCCGATGGCAACAAAATCGCTTGGCGACACAGTGCAACGGAGCGGTGTACAAAATAAAGTGAAGAAACACTACGATAGCATAATACGCTATCGATAATCGCTATTGAGCAGCGTCAACACACACATCGACATTATTTTAAATTGTCTTGTGACTTTTCGTTTTGGCAAGCGGCGTATCTTCATTTGGTGCAAATAAGTTTTAATGTGCGATAGCGCCACAACTGGGTGCTTTCTGACCAGGAGCAGTCACCGCAAAGTAAGTTGATGAAATGAGATTTTTTTCGAAAAATAATATATAAATGTTGAAATACTTTAATATTTTTATGAAAATATGACTATAGCGAACTTGAAAAGGTTTGAAAACGGGAAAAGATGGCTGGGTACGAGATCCGGATAATAAGATGGAATGAAATTAATTCGAAAAAATGTCATCGTTTCCATTATTTTAAGACATAAAGCTTTGTCCCTACTGAGAGCTTGAGCGGTGCCCATTTTACTTAGAGGTGTGTTCAAAAAATTCCGGAAATTTTCGTTTTTTCAAAAAAAAAAAAAATATATATTCATTCGTTTTCATATTGTCGTCTTTAAAAGAACCTTTAAGATGCTCTTTGTTTTTGCAAATAGGAAAAAAGTCGCACGGTATGTCTGGTCCTCTTCAAACCTGGTAAATTTTGATATTCCCGTTATTTTTTGAACACATCTTGTACTCTAATATTCAGAAATGATTAGTCCAACATTCATTCATAGGTTACGAATTTCAATTTACAATCACCAAAAATAGTACGGATATTTTCATCCATAAGAGGCATCGTCTTCGGTTCTGCGGTTCTCATAGGGACTGTACAGATTATAGCAAACCTCTAGCTAATGATTTCTCTGTAATAGAGCTCAAAATACCCTAAAAGTGTTTACTATAAATAAGTGTAGAATTGGTCCGCTACTGTAGATATAGCTTGATGTTCTTGAAATCGAAGCAAGTTTTAACAATTATAAGGATATATATGGTCATGTAATCGTCAAATACCTAAGGGTCTGTTAGCCAATAATCGTTGAGAGAGTAGATGAAAGATGAGATCTCACGTCACTATTTTGAGAAACTGTTAGTTCTGTGGAAACTTGCGAAAATGCTATAGGTGATAGAATGAAGGTTAATAAAGTGCAGAACATTTTTTTGAGAAATTTTTGGGACCACAAAACAAAAAGGACCAAAGGTTAGGTTATTCTGGTAGGCTATAAAGCCACACATAGGCCTACTTTACGGTGTAGAAGCGTGGACAATTTCAACATCCGATGAGACGGCACTAGGAGCTTTCGAGAGAAAAGTTTTGTGGAAGATTTATGGTCCCTTAAACATTGGCAACGGCGAATACCGCAGACGATGGAACGATGAGCTGTATGTGTTATTCGACGACATAGACATAGTCCAGCGAATAAAAAGACAGCCGCTGGCTGGGTCATGTTGTTCGAATGGATGAAAGTGCTCCAGCTCTGAAAGTATTCGATGCCCGCTGGTGGGAGCCGAGGAAGAGGGAGACCTCCACTCCGATGGAAGGACCAGGTGGAGAGGGACCTGGCTTCACTTGGTATAACCAATTGGCGCCAAACTGCCAGAAGGAGGGATACGTGGCGCGCTGTTGTGGACTCGGCTATAACCGCGTAAGCGATGTCTACGCCAGTCAAGAAGAAGATATAGACACTTTTAGTATTATACTTCAGTTCATTAATTTCTATCTCTAATGGGATTCTAGTGTTTCGAAACCCGAACTTGGTACAATTTCCTCCATATATTTAATTCTAATACTAACTATTCAACTATCATCTATCTCTGAGGTTTTAATGCAACAAACATTATTGTTGATCTATGAAAGTGAGGTTAGATTAGGTCATAAAAACTATTTTTAACACAAGCCAAACAATTCCTCTTTTGTTTATGCGAGTGTATTTGTTCCTTGTATTGAGTGCTAATGACTTTTTATGCTGATATTTTAATGGCCACTGTGATTGCATGCAGACATTTACGAGTATTTGTTTGTTTGCCAGGCAGCCAGCCTTGAGTTTCGTTGCGGTCAGTGCTGATGTGTTTCAAATTGTACGTTTCAATACAATGCGACTGCTGACTTTGTCATCGATGAATATGTTGATTGAGTGTGCTTCATGTGTTATGGAACGCCCATTGGGCGCGCTTGGCGTTTCACTTTTCCAAGAATTGCATACAAAACTCATGCCAGAGTTGGTGTGAAGTGTTGCTGGGAGGGGGAAGGAGACTCTCGAACAAAAGTTATTGATTTCATTCAATGTTAAGCAAACATTGTTTGTATGCGTGCGTGTCAATGTGTAATTATGGCCAATGTGAATAGCGGCGAGTGCTTTTTTTTGATCCAATGTGTGTACTCAACAAATCGTTTATTAATAAAAAATCTTGCATTTGTTTGTATTTAATGTGTGTGCGCATTAACAGGAGAGTGGAGGTTTGCTGGGCAGTATTTTACATTGAATGACACATAATTATAATTTATCTGTGGTGTTGTAGTTGGTTGGGTTGGTAGGCCATGACGAAGTCTAAAATTACAGACATTTTCAATATCGGGGGAGTGACGAAATTTTTGATAAAAGAAGTTGAATATTTTTTTTTTTATTTTTTTGGAGAATAATTCGGGTTGGTAAGCCTTCGAAGTGTAGAGAAATTTCCAATATCGGAGACCCCAAAAATAATATATTGAAACTACGTAGTTTAGGTCTACAACTTTACTTCCGTCGTTTTTTGTAAAATTAAGTTTTTTTTTTATAAAATCGGTTATAAATGTCGGATAGTCTCAGCCACACTTTTCTTGGAATTAAAAAAGAAAAGCAAAATTTCCCACAAATGTCGAGAATTCGGCTCAAGAAGTGACATTTTCAGTTGAGAATAAGTTTGGGATGCAAACAGATCTCTACAAATATTTTTGGGTTAATTTTGACACAAATGTCCAAGATCGATATAAAACGATTTAATCGATTTAATCGACCAGTGCTTGACCCTAGAGACATCTATTGGAAAATCTACTGGAATATTGATCCAGAAGGCTTCTAATCTGAAATAAATATTGATAAAAACAAATTCAAAGAAAAAGGGAATATTTTCTCCCTTCTTTTTTTTTTCGAAAAATCAATATTATTTACTTGAAAAACAAAATTAATATTATTTTCACACTTATATTATATAGAAGCACAAATATATTTACCAACCCATACATAAAAACCCATTCTGGTAAACACAATTTAGCAGAAAAAAAGCAATGGCAACTATAATTTTTCAACCGTACTGTACATACCAACAAACACACACACACTGTCTTGACATCCATTTACGTCAAAGCTTCGGAGACAGCGGCGCTAAATTATTATTATTGTTACACCTCATCAATCGCCCTCGTAGCTCGAACTGCGCCTCAAGCAATTGCCAGCCACCCGCCGACGTCCTTGTGTGCCATCCACTGCAAACGACAGCTCAGCATCACTGCCACCCGCACGCGGCTTGCCTGCCTGCCTGCCTAATTGGCGCGGTGATCTCTGGTTTGCGTCGTCGCCGCTATTTGCAAGCAACGCCTTGGTGTATGCTTTGTTTCTTCGGCAGCAGCGCCTTCGTTCATATATAGTATACATATTTACTCACTTAGTCATATTCTAATTCCCGCCAATGTAATTTGCCATGTTATTACATTCACCTCGCAGGCCACCCTACTCACCAATTGCCGCTTGCTTACACACAGCACCTCCAACAGTGTTTGCTGCTTGTCAGACGCAGCCAACATTCGTGTGAGAGGAAGCGTGTGTGGTTATGCTTGTAGGCTCTGGGTGTCTTGTTGGAACAGCTGCTGTTGTCTACTGAAATTGTCTACAAAATAGATTAATTACATAATATGACACTCACGCTTGGCGGGATTGAGTGAGCAGATACGAGAAGATTACTGCCAAACAGGCATGTATGTCAGTAAGCGTGTGCTAAATTGTCGGCAACTAGTCATTTGCTGAAGTAATTTGTCGTAAACAACGCTTGACTGCATGTCTCTGAGTGTGTGTTAGTATCGGAAATTTAAAATCAATCGATAAATTACGAAGACGTCTCATTAGTCTACGCTGCCGACACTAAACGCATACATACAAACACAATATTGTGCCCAGAAATCTTCAGAAATCACCAAGTTCCAGAGTTGGAGGTCTTTCAAGAGTTCAAAATGTTCGTGCTTCTATATATAATAAACTCATATGTATGTGGTGTGTTCAAAAAATAACGGGAATTGTAAAATTTAGCGGGTTTGTCAATTATTTTGCTGATACACATTTCTTAAAGTTCGATAAAATTTCCAGCATTTTTTCAAAACGCTAAAATTCCCGTTATTTTTTGAACATACCCCGTCCGATATCATATGAGTACCAAAGTAGTTATTAAACCAACTTGTAAGTGTCCCAATCGGACCACACAGTGCAATTCGACTGGGTTGAGTGAGCCTGTAAATTGACAGCCCGTGTTTATTTTGCTGCAACGCGGTTTTCGACCAGACACTCACAGATACATATATTTATGCTATATGTGGACTATATATGTCTTAATAAGAGATATTGATCACCAAGGAACGCTACTCATCCGCTTGCAGTCCATTTTGGACGTTGGTTTCGCCACTGAGCGACATCCATGCGATTGCATATCATGTGACTAATGCAGACGCCAACTGCGTTTCCGCTGGCTAAAGGTGTAAGGTGGTGCCATAGAGTATATGTATAAGCTTACAACAGCACTTGCGGCTATTTGTAGTTGCTTTTGGATGTATGTATGTAAGACTATGTGGTGTGACGCTAAGAAAACATTTAAATGGTTTTCAACAGACTTGAGACGTTGTCGTCATCACTGCTAAGGTTGTTGTTGTTGCTGTTGTTATTGTAGTTGCTATTGCTATCATTGTTTTTCTTGTTGTTGTTGTAGTTGTAAATAGTTGTCAGCCACAGCTTTGGCGACGTCGCTGGCAGTGAATTATCACTTGGACATTGCACAAAAGCCAAATGAAACTTGCTGACGTTGATTGCTCTGTGTGCAGAAGTTAAAATGGCGGTTAAGTGTTGGCTAAGTGGCAGGTCATTGCTAATAAATGAAATTAAACAATACCTAAACTAAATTGAAAATCTCAATTGCTGGAAATTGCAATAGCGGGCATATGTCATGTCTAGTGGCTGAAGTGTGCGGTTTGTTTTCAATTAAGGAAATTGAATTAAAAAATAATTAAATTAAATAAAGAAGAATTTAAATAAAATAAATAAAATAAAATAAAATAAAATAAAATAAAATAAAATAAAATAAAATAAAATAAAATAAAATAAAATAAAATAAAATAAAATAAAATAAAATAAAATAAAATAAAATAAAATAAAATAAAATAAAATAAAATAAAATAAAATAAAATAAAATAAAATAAACTAAAATAAAATAAAATAAAATAAAATGAATTAAAATAAAATGAATTAAAATAAAATAAAATAAAATAAAATAATAAAAAAAATTAAATTAAATTAAATCAAATAAAATAAAATGAAATGAAATGAAAAAAAATGAAATGAAATGAAATGAAATGAAATAAAATAAAATAAAATAAAATAAAATAAAATAAAAAATAAATAAAATTAAATAGAATAAAAAATAAAATAAAATAAAATATAATGAAATGAAATGAAATATAATGAAATGAAATGATATAAAAATAAAAATAAGCAAAAAAAAAAAAATAAAATAAAATAAAATAAAATAAAATAAAATAAAATAAAATAAAATAAAATAAAATGAAATAAAATAAAATAAAATAAAATAAAATAAAATAAAATAAATTAAAATAAAATAAAATAAAATAAAATAAAATAAAAATGAAATAAAATAAAATAAAATAAAATAAAATAAAATAAAATAAAATAAAATAAAATAAAAACAATAAAAATAAAATAAAATAAAATAAAAATAAAATAAAATAAAATAAAATAAAATAAAATAAAATAAAATAAAATAAAATAAAAAATAAATAAAATAAAATAAAATAAAATAAAATAAAATAAAATAAAATAAAATAAAATAAAATAAAATAAAAATAAAAATAAATAAATGAAATGAAATGAAATATAATGAAATGAAATGAAATGAAATGAAATGAAATAAAATAAAATAAAATAAAAAATAAATAAAATAAAATAAAATAAAATATAATAAAATAAAATAAAATATAATGAAATGAAATGAAATATAATGAAATGAAATGATATAAAATAAAATAAGCAAAAAAAAAAAAAAAATAAAATAAAATAAAATAAGCAAAAAAATAAAATATAATGAAATTAAATGAAATAAAAATAAAATAAAATAAAATAAAATAAGCAAAAAAATAAAATATAATGAAATGAAATGAAATAAAATAAAATAAAATTAAATAAAATAAAATAAAATAAAATAAAATAAAATAAAATAAAATAAAATAAAATAAAATAAAATAAAATAAAATAAAATAAAATAAAATAAAATAAAATAAAATAAAATTAAATTAAATTAAATTAAATTAAATAAAATAAAACAAGTAAGGAAGGGCTAAGTTCGGGTGTAACCGAACATTTTATACTCTCGCAATTTATTTATTTAAATTTATTTATATTATATAATACACAATTTGACCCACATATTCGTCATATATATTGTATAGAGTCCATTGAAAGTTAGAAACCCTGATATTAGGTTAGAAGTACCGAGGTCCTCATGTTCGCTATATGGGGCCTTGACAACCTATGGTTCGATTTCGGTGATTTTTAGAATGGGGCTGCCACACTATAAACGTAGTATTTGTGCAAAGTTATGCATCGATATCTTCACTAGTACTTACTTTATATATTGTAAAGTTAACGATTCAGATCGTCTTCAAAGTTCTGGTATATAGGAAGTAGGCGTGGTTGTGAAGCGATTTGGTCTATTTTCACAACATATCATTGGGATGTAAGGAAACTATTACAAACCAAGTTTCATTGAAATCGGTCGAGTAGTTCCTGAGATATGGTTTTTGACCCATAAGTGGGCGACGCCACGCCCATTTTCCATTTTGTAAAAAAAATCTGAGTGTAGCTTCTATCTGCCATTTCCTATGTGAAATTTAGTGTTTCTGACGTTTTTGGTTAGTGAGCTAACCCACTTTTAGTAATTTTCAACCAAACCTTTGTATGGGAGGGGGGCGTGGTTATTATCCGATTTCTGTCATTTTTGGAATGTATAAGGAAATGGCTAAAAAAAACGACTGCAGAAAGTTTGGTTTATATAACTCTATTGGTTTGCGAGATATATACAAAAAACCTATTTGGGGGCGGGGCCACGCCCACTTCCCCAAAAAAATTACATCCACATATGCCCCTTCATAGTACGATCCTTCATACCAAATTTTATTTCCATAGCTTTATTTATGGCTTAGTTATGGCACTTTATGTGTTTTCGGTTTTCGCCATTTTGTGGGCGTGGCAGTGGTCCGATTTTGCTGATTTTCGAACTTAACCTTCTTATGGTGCCAAGGAACACGTGTTCCAAGTTTCATTAAGATATCTCAATTTTTACTCAAGTTACAGCTTGCACGGACGGACGGACAGACGGACGGACAGACGGACAGACGGACGGACAGACGGACGGACAGACAGACATCCGGATTTGAACTTTTCTCGTCACCCTGATCATTTTGATATATATAACCCTATATCTAACTCGTTTAGTTTTAGGACTTACAACCAACCGTTATGTGGACAAAACTATAATACTCTCGTAGCAACTTTGTTGCTAGCAACTTTGTTGCGAGAGTATAATAAAATTAAATAAAATAAAATAAAGTAAAATAAAATAAAATAAGCAAAAAAACATAAAATAAAATAAAATAAAATATAATAAGTAGTAAGTCTGTTCATTAAGAAATGGCAAAGCAAATTGAGTATAAATGAAGAAACACCTGTCCAGAAAACCAACTTTGAAAAAAGTATTACCTCATTGCAAATCACACAACAAAAAAAAACACCCTTTATAATGTCTAAATTATTTAGTTCGAAATACATACCGCAATTGGTAAAGGAAATAGTGCCATTCAGTATAATAAACCATTGGCTTTAGAATTTGTAAAAGCGAAAGCAAATTAGCTCCACGTTTTCGAACACTAATTCGTTTCCGATAAATGCACGCACAAGTCATCAGCTTTGACCTTTTAACTGATTGATTGGTCAACTGCCAGCAAATAACTATACTCGTACAGTAGGCAAGCGGTGTATTTAAGTACCGCCCATTATGTGGCCGCTTAAGTGCTTTGCAGCAATACTACAGTCATTAATACCGTTACTATGAATTATATATGTATGTATGTACGAGTATATGCATATTAATACATTAACTGTTGTTGTCGATTTGTTGCAGTCATGCAAAATTTTACACACAAAAGCGACGAGGAAATAAAAATTTTAGACGCGCATAAAAATGAACCGTTATAACCATGGCGAACAGCTTTTCCAGTGGCTATTAAAAAATAAAATGGCGCACAAAAAACACACCAAAGTACAAAACAAATATCAAAATGGTGTACGAGTGCAACAACGCTGAATGCCATTAACCGTTGTCTAGTTGAAGTATCTGAACTTCGCTTAATTTTCCTATTTTTTCGATTGTGAATGCCGGCAGTGTGTGGAAGCGAGGGAGGGAGCTCAAAATTACTAATGGCGACGCATACATAATTACAATTTCACTTAATTTCCGTTCTAATGTTTGGGAGAAAAAATGATTTTATTGATTTGTCAAGTCACGCAATTCGCCGCTGACGGACTACCTTTTGAATTTTTGGTTAGAGTGTTGAAGCATTATTGGGAGCTGAGTTGGAACAGGTACAGGGTTTGGTGGCAGTTATGTTGTTGGTAATGGTGTTGACGTTGACGTTGATGGAAACTAGAACGAATTATGAGCAATAATGGCGATTGCAAAGTTTAAGTATTCGTAGCCTGCGGTGGAGCTCAATAGTGCTGGCATATTTACATGGTTACATATACATATATAGTAGATATATATTCATATATTTGATGAAACAAAGAAATGCTATTGTGTAGTTGTAGTTGCGAGCGCGTAAACTCGAGTTAAGTTTTACTGCTCACCATATTATTAATTAAGTGCTGGCGGTAGTACAACAATAAAAATAGTAATTATGAAATATTCTATGCTTGTGGTGGCAAAATGAGCGCAATTGAGTGAAATTTCGTTTCAGTTAGCGCTGCATTTGCATAAGCACACTTGGGGGTTCATTTTAACTATTACTAGCTGTTCAAAATTTAGAAACTTATATGTGTTGTTTTTAGGGAATAAAATCAGTTGTTTTCCAGTTACATTGAATCGACATTCATATCACTTATATCCCCTACTCAATCCGTCTTTATTTTTATTACCATTTAAGTTTGTATATCTATTATAAACAAATAAGGAAGGGCTAAGTTCGGGTGTAACCGAACATTTTATACTCTCGCAATTTATTTATTTAACTTTATTTATATTATATAATACACAATTTGACCCACATATTCGTCATATATATTGTATAAAGTCCATTGAAAGTTGGAAACCATAATGTTAGGCTAGAAGCACCGAGGTCCTCGTGTTCGATATATGGGGCCTTAAAAACCTATGGTCCGATTTCGGCGATTTTTAGAATGGAGCTGCCACACTATTAACATGGTATTTGTGCAAAGTTCTGCACCGATATCTTCACTAGTGCTTACTTTATACATTGTAAAGTTAACGATTCAGATCGTCTTCAAAGTTCTGGTATATAGGAAGTAGGCGTGGTTGTGAAGCGATTTGGCCAATTTTCACAACATATCATTGGGATGTAAGGAAACTATTACAAACCAAGTTTCATTGAAATCGGTCGAGTAGTTCCTGAGATATGGTTTTTGACCCATAAGTGGGCGATGCCACGCCCATTTTCCATTTTGCAAAAAAATCTGAGTGCAGCTTTCATCTGCCATTTTTTATGTGAAATTTAGTGTTTCTGACGTTTTTCGTTAATGAGTTAACCCACTTTTAGTAATTTTCAACCTAACCTTTGTATGGGAGGTGGGCGTGGTTATTATCCGATTTCTTTCATTTTTGGACTGTATTAGGAAGTGGCTAAAAAACGACTGCAGAAAGTTTGGTTTATATAGCTCTATTGGTTTGCGAGATATGTACAAAAAACTTAGTAGGGGGCGGGGCCACGCCCACTTCCCCAAAAAAATTACATCCAAATATGCCCCTTCATAGTGCGATCCTTCATACCAAATTTTATTTCCATAGCTTTATTTATGGCTTAGTTATGGCACTTTATGTGTTTTCGGTTTTCGCCATTTTGTGGGCGTGGCAGTGGTCCGATTTTGCTCATTTTCGAAAGCAACCTTCCTATGGTGCTAAGAAATAAGTGTGCCAAGTTTTATCAAGATATCTTAATTTTTACTCGAGTTACAGCTTGCACAGACGGACGGACGGACGGACAGACAGACATTCGGATTTGAACTCCACTCTTCACCCTGATCACTTTGGTATATATAACCCTATATCTAACTCGTTTAGTTTTGGGTGTTACAAACAACCGTTATATGAACAAAACTATAATACTCTCTTTAGCAACATTTGTTGCGAGAGTATTAAAAGTCTCTGTCAGCATCTTGCTTTGGACATGAATGGAAAAAAATACGTGTTTTATGGATCAATAATCTCGAAAAGAATTATCTTCAAACAGCAGCTTCTACAGTAATCATTGTAAGGTATCCCCAGTCTACTGTCATGTCAACTAATCAGAAAGTGGCCTGTTAACACACTAGAGTTCTTAAGTCGCTTCTTTTGAATTTTAATAGCCAACATGTGCGGTCGTTATTACATTCAGCCCAAGTTTACCTGCGCGTTGACCAAGTCTGGGATTGTTTCCACCGAGACTCGGCTATGTCTATGACATATTTTTCTATTAAATATTTAAAAGTGGCCAGAGGCATGTATGTTCCTCCTTTATAGAGTTTTTTTCCAGGCTAGTTCATCCGCTTCGCTTGCTTATCAAGTCTGGAAAAAGCAGAACAAACGGCGCGGTTGTTGCTTCCGATGATATCATTATCATCAGCGTACGCCAGCAGCTGTACACTCTTATAGAAGATTGTACCTTCTCTCTTTAGCTTTGCAGCTCGTATAATTTTTTCCAGCATCAAGTTAAAGAAGTCACACGATAGTGAGTCACCTTGTCTGAAACCTCGTTTGGCATCGAACGGCTCGGAGAGGTCCTTCCCGATCCTGACGGAGCTTTTGGTGTTGCTCAACGTCAGTTTACATAGCCGTATTAGTTTTGAGGGGATACGAAATTCAGACATCGCGGCATAAAGGCAGCTTCTTTTCGTGTTGTCGAAGGCAGCTTTAAAATCGATGAAAAGGTGGTGAGTGTCGATTCTTCTCTCTCGGGTCTTTTCCAAGATTTGGCGGATGGTGAATATCTGGTCCATGGTGGATTTTTCAGGTCTAAAGCCACACTAATAAGACCCAATCAGTTCGTTAATGGTGGGCTTTAGTCTTTCACACAATACGCTCGACAGGACCTTGTATGCAATGTTGAGGAGGCGTATCCCACGTTAATTGGCGTAGATTGCGGGGTCTCCCTTTTTATGTATTGGGCAAAGCACACTGAGATTCCAATCGTCAGGCATGCTTTCTTCCGACCATATTCTACAAAGAAGCTGATGCATGCACCTGATCAGTTCGAAGAATAGCTCAGCCGGTAATCCATCGGTCCCGCCGCTTTGTTGTTCTTCAAGCGGGTAATTGCTATTCGAATTTCTTCATGGTAAAAGGTTCGCCATCTCCTGGTGTTGTACTTTCTCTGCCTTTCAGCAGGTCGGAGAAGTGTTCCCTCCATAATCCCAGTATGCTCTGGACATCCGTTACCATATTACCTCCTCGGTCCCTACATGATTCCAGTCATGCGTGTGTCTTTTTTTGATTTCTAAATTTTCTTTTCTATAAATACTATAAATATAATAACTATTCCCTTTATTGTATCCACCTTTGAGGCTATCGAAATCAAGTACAATCCGATAAACAATGTTACAAATATTTCATAACTTTCACTCCATTTCGTTAATTTCTCAGACTGTCCGCGGTGTTACGCTGTTAATAGATTATTTAACGATCAATTCTGAATGGTATGTTCGTTAATTCTCTTTAATAATCGACTGATAAATAGCTCTGATAATTTCTGATTACATTTACTAGGAAATATAGAGAGAAAATATAAATTGTTAAGTATGTGTAGAAAACTGAAAATCGGTGCGAAACTTTCGAATTAACATAGATACTTGCATGTATTCACATATACTGCAGTATAAGTCACACCACTTAGTAAAAGTACTTTCCCCCTCGCCTTTATAAATAGTTAGTTTAACATAATAAAAGCTAATTAACACACATTTTTTAATTGTTTTTGTTGTAGAAAGTAGGAGAAATAAATGCATTTAAAATACCGTTATAAAACTGTATGCAAATGTATTGAGTATTGAATGAAATATTTGTTGTTGCAATATTTACTAAGTATACTCGTAAGAGTAAAAGTTGTTGGTAATATACGCACGTGAAATGAAAACTGCTGTAAAACGCGGATAAGAGAAAATGAATTATTATGAAGCCGTCTACAAATGCGTGTAATAAAGCATATTTGTTTGCACTCACACAAACACACTCGCGCACGCCAGTATCTATGAGTACTTATGCAGAGTTATCCTTATGCAAACGGTTATCTTACAACCATTTATGGCAATCCATGGATTTTGTTTAGAAAGTGTAGTTTAAGTAGGGAATTTAATACATTAGGGTGGTACACTATTTTTGAATTTTTTTTTAACTATCGCTTCCGGCGAAGGAAATGTACTTGAGTCGATCAATAACAATTTTTGAGAGTCTGAACTCTCCCTCTTCCTCCATTTTTCTTATACGTCCATGTTCGACTATTTTTTTTTTACGTTCATGAGAGAACTCGATGTATTTATATTGTATTCAATCTCTCAAGCGAGTTCGGGAAGAACTGGATAGCTATCTGGAATGGGTAAGGGTAAGATCAACCTTTAAAAATTTGATTTCAGCAATAAAATCTTAAAAATCAGTAAAAAATATGTGCCACCCTAATGCCAACACTAACTTGCTCTCACGCACACACATATTACACAAGGTAGGTTGAGTCCTTTAGGCAGAGTTCGTTGCATTGAAACGCATATATCCGTACAAACGTTAAGCGAAGGCTCGCATTATACTCCTATAACGCATACCCGAGTGTACTTGCGAGTAATACGCCCATGCGTGTTGGTGCGTCAGAGATGTGTGAACGTCTGGTGATGGCAATGACATTTTATTGGGTCAATAATGTAATGCACTAACTTGTAGTATATTTGTAGACAATTGCAAATGATGCTATGCCCCTATATATATACAAACATACATACATACTTAAATACTTAAGAACATATTCATTTTGCCATTATAAGACGTTGAAATTGCAACCGAGGTGAGTTGAGTTGAGTGGTGGCAAGTGTAATAGGCCGGACTTGTGTTTTCGTGAATGGCGCGTGCTACCGGTGTGGCATATTCAATATTTATCTGCTGAGTATTCAATTCAATTATGCTTGTTTATAGTATGTTTGCATATCAAATGCAGCGAATACACAAGTAGTTATTTAGGTAATCACATATGCATAGACACACACATATCAACCGCTGAGGGCCTTCCCACATTTCACTTCGTAATTGCATATTGTCTCCCAGTGGGTTGAAGAGTGTCTCTTGGCAATATTTAAGTGGATTTTCACTTTTGGTTTAAATATTTCTGAGCTTAAATATAATTTTTTTTAACTTCTCTTTCGACTATTTGTATAGCTAAAACCAACCGCTGCATTAGCTGTTTCTAGGAAATTGCATGCCACTAACTTCCTTTATCACCAGTTATATGCATATGTATATACATATATATTTACTAGTATTGTATATACATATGTGAAACCCCTAAATCACTCACTTAAATCACGTAATTCACTTATTTACCTCGCAAATCACGGTAAGGCCTTACGTGATTCGTACTAAGTCGAGCCTTTCAGTGGAAATGTTTTTCTTATTCTACGAATAGAAATGCAGCTACCGGCTTCCGTACAACAAACAAACATATGTATATACATATGTATGTGTTTAAACTTGCAGTAAGCGTGACATAGACTCATGCATGCTCGATTTAAGCATTTCAACTACTTGTTATGAAATATATGGAGTTACATTTATCCTTCTTAGAATTAATGCAATATTAATTCAATTGATTCAGTTGAAAATTTTTAAGTGAATGCCACCCTCAAAAGGTGGCCAAAGTGGTTAGATTAACAATCACGTTTATGGTTTAAGCACATAAGTGGATGGTGATGTTCTTGCCACAGGATTCTGAATATATTAACCGAAAGATTGTTATGATGTGTTTCGAGATTTCGAGTCATTTACTTTAAAGACGGTGGTTTAGTGAAAGCTCAGACTCATTGAGAGAGCTTTTAGTATAGTATAACATATTTATGAGCTTTTTTCAATATATGAAAGCTTTAATTTTAGTGATTTCGACAAATTTTTGTAGTTAAATGTAAAAAGAGTTTAACGTGCATGATTGGAGTAAAGAGGAGAAGAGTGACAAGTGGCAACTTACGAGTGAAAGCTCTGACTGTTTGAGAAAGCTTCTCATTTATAGTATATTTATGAGCATGAAAGCTCACATTAATATATGAAAGCTTTTAATTTATTGATTTTGATTGACAGCCTTTTGGAATAATATGAAAAGTGAACAATTATTGGAGAATATGGTAACGAATAGTCCATAAATATCTTTTAAAAGCTACAAAACCTTAACAAAGCTTTTCGAGCAGTTGCCTTCGGATTTCGGAAATATTTTTCTAATAATCCGATGAAAAAGCATTTGAAGAAATCGATCAATAAGGAGTTAGTTAGTGAAGAAATATGATTTTTTAAGATTATTTCGAGGATTGAATTGAATAGAAATATCTCGTGCTCAAAGACGAGATAAATCGCCAACTCAAACTTTCAACTTCAGTGGATTGTAAAAAATGCAGAAAAGAAGAAAGGGATATCAGTTCTCTGATTTTTCGGATTGAATATCGATCTCTAATGTTTTTGAAGTATCATTCTTATTTGTTTCACAGTTTTAAATAAACAGTTTTCGAATTCTAGAAAATATCTATGAAGAAATGCTACCAGTATTTCAAGTTCAATCTTGCTCGCGAAGTTGGAGTTTTGCTTTTTCAGAAATTTTTTATTAAATCACAAAATAAAGAATTATGTATTTCAATATAATTTAATATAAGATATTATGACGATGATTCGACGAAGTGGCTATAATTTATTTCTCTGAATTAGTTATGGCATTTTAATTGACATATGACAGTTGTGTGTTCGATTCACCATACTCAAAGTTTTCCAAAAACGAATACGATGAAGCTTTAGTTGTTAAGTGAAGACATGCGCTACTTACAATACTCTTTCGGAGTCTTTCAATGTCGAAACTTGTAAATAAGAAGTATTTATTTAGAATTTGTTGACCATATAATTTTTCTGTCAGTCTTTACTGAGCTCTTTCTTACCTCTCTGCTATTTAATAAGTCCATTTACCGCCACATATTGAGTTAAATGGGCGTAATTGAGAGGAAAGTGTTTGTTAGAAAAAATTCTCCTTAAAGGATGTCATATGTAATCGTCCCATCAGAGGCTAACAAAGCAGCGTTTTGCATATTTTTTCTCTAGTCCAACACTTAACAAAGTAAGCTACCAAAATTTAGAACAAAAGTAAAATATGGATGACAACAACAACAAAAACCTAGATGCCACAACACTTTCACGTGCATGTCGGCAGTGGAGAATAGAAAAGAGAAGAGTGCCAGGCTCTTCCAAGCATGAACACGCCCGAAAAAATCACTTTTTTTGTGTGTGGCACACACTTTTTGTTGCAAGTTGGCGAGCTGAGAATTGTATGTCATGCCATCACGTGGCGCACGCAGATTCGTGAAGCCCAGCTCGTTCTTCTCCTTTGCTTGTTGCGGTCGCCAGCTGCCGCTCTAATGGCCAAATGCAAGTGTGCTATGCGTGCAGGACACAAACACACACATATAACGGGTGATTTTTTTGAGGTTAGGATTTTCATGCATTAGTATTTGACAGATCACGTGGGATTTCAGACATGGTGTCAAAGAGAAAGATGCTCAGTATGCTTTGACATTTCATCATGAATAGACTTACTAACGAGCAACGCTTGCAAATCATTGAATTTTATTACCAAAATCAGTGTTCGGTTCGAAATGTGTTACGCGCTTTACGTCCGATTTATGGTCTACATAATCGACCAAGTGAGCAAACAATTAATGCGATTGTGACCAAGTTTCGCACTCAGTTTACTTTATTGGACATTAAACCAACCACACGAATGCGTACAGTGCGTACAGAAGAGAATATTGCGTCTGTTTCTGAGAGTGTGGCTGAAGACCGTGAAATGTCGATTCGTCGCCGTTCGCAGCAATTGGGTTTGTGTTATTCGACCACATGGAAGATTTTACGCAAAGATCTTGGTGTAAAACCGTATAAAATACAGCTCGTGCAAGAACTGAAGCCGAACGATCTGCCACAACGTCGAATTTTCAGTGAATGGGCCCTAGAAAAGTTGGCAGAAAATCCGCTTTTTTATCGACAAATTTTGTTCAGCGATGAGGCTCATTTCTGGTTGAATGGCTACGTAAATAAGCAAAATTGCCGCATTTGGGGTGAAGAGCAACCAGAAGCCGTTCAAGAACTGCCCATGCATCCCGAAAAATGCACTGTTTGGTGTGGTTTGTACGCTGGTGGAATCATTGGACCGTATTTTTCAAAGATGCTGTTGGACGCAACGTTACGGTGAATGGCGATCGCTATCGTTCGATGCTAACAAACTTTTTGTTGCCAAAAATGGAAGAACTGAACTTGGTTGACATGTGGTTTCAACAAGATGGCGCTACATGCCACACAGCTCGCGATTCTATGGCCATTTTGAGGGAAAACTTCGGAGAACAATTCATCTCAAGAAATGGACCCGTAAGTTGGCCACCAAGATCATGCGATTTAACGCCTTTAGACTATTTTTTGTGGGGCTACGTCAAGTCTAAAGTCTACAGAAATAAGCCAGCAACTATTCCAGCTTTGGAAGACAACATTTCCGAAGAAATTCGGGCTATTCCGGCCGAAATGCTCGAAAAAGTTGCCCAAAATTGGACTTTCCGAATGGACCACCTAAGACGCAGCCGCGGTCAACATTTAAATGAAATTATCTTCAAAAAGTAAATGTCATGAACCAATCTAATGTTTCAAATAAAGAACCGATGAGATTTTGCAAATTTTATGCGTTTTTTTTTTTTAAAAAGTTATCAAGCTCTTAAAAAATCACCCTTTACTAACGGTACATTTGCACCTTCTGGTTTTTCGTTACAAGGCTTTTGTTGCTTTGCCTATAACCTGAATTGCGATTGCACTTGCACTCATTGCTTTTGTTTTGCCATTTTTAAACTTTTGCGGAAGTTGACGTTGCGGCGGCAGAAAGTATGTGAAAGAAGTAAAGTGAAATGTAAAATATAAATAGACAAATGCAAAATGCAAAACGCAAAGAGTGTAAAGACAGAGGGAGGGTATAAATGCTGAGGAAGCGCATTAAATGTGACGGCTGATGCATGAAATTTAGTGACACGAACCGAAATGCAGCAGTCGGCCTTTACTGTGGGCTGCTGGCTTGTTGGACTGTCAGGCGTCCAAATGGGGTCGACCTGTTGTCGGCAGAACGGTCCTGCAGCCAAGCTAGTTATTGGTAAGGGCGCACGGCAGCGCTCAATGTGAATGCTGCAGCATAAAATGAGGACAATAAAATAATTATCGACCAACAGGGCCCGAGGTCGGGAGCAAGCTGAGGAGAGTTGGGTTTGGTCGTGTTTAATTTTTAATTTACCGCCTGACTGGGTGGCTCCCAAAAATAATGAGGTGCTGCTGCCTCGAACTGCTCTTGGTTTTAATTTTACCTTCACTTATTTTGTAACGGTAATTCGTATTTTGGTTTTTTACTTCGACTGTCATTATGTCAAAGTTTAGGTAATTTAGATAATGGACACTTTCCTGTGTTGGTTTAAGGTGCCAAGAGGTGTGGCAAGGGGGAGTGCATTTTAAAGAAGAAAAGAAAGTTATTTTTTCCATCTTGATGCGAAGTTAAGTTAGATTAGGACAAGCGGTAGATCTCCGCACTGCAGAAAGACAGCTTCGACTTTCCTTTGTGTCACACAAATACTCCTGACGTATCGCCAAGACACTTATGATTTGACAAAGCGCTTGAACTCTATTATAAAGTTCTTAAGTCGGCTGATGTCGATTCCAGTCACTGGACATTCGAGAAGGAAGTTCTTGGATTATTACTTTTCGCCTTCCTCCAAGAAGCTGTGACAACTAGCATCTGGCTTGATCCCTAATATCACCACGACGTCAATGTTGCTAGGTTGCGAAGTCACTTTTCAAAGAAATAATGATAATAATTGTGACCATTTTTCTGTAGTAACAACAATTTAAACTCACTTGTAATTTTTCATTGTTGATTCGCAGGAAAATGGAAGATCAGTTCCTGATGTTACCGCCAGCCCTGGCCGTGCGCCTCCTGGTCCCTTGCCGGCGAATCAAATGCAATCGTTGGCCAATCAGCAGCAGCAACAACAATCGCAACATCATCAGCAACAACAACAACACCAGCAGCAACAACAACAACGACCTGGTGGCAAGGAACCGGTATTGTTGCAAGGTGACTTTCGCAAGGTGTCGGGTATCAGTTCGGAGATCTTTCGGCAGATAGAAGCAGTCGAAAATGATCATGATCCGAATACGGCGGCCGCTTTGGAGGTGAGTGTTTACGATGTTTACACGTTTGCGGTATTATTTTATGATTGCTTTCACGCAGGCGGTGGAGAGGAGAGGTGAAATGATCGTGCGCATTCTGGAGCCGCGTTGCATCGGTGGAAAACAAGCTGTGGAAGCAGCTCACAAATTGATGTCCAAAGGCGACGCACGGCATACAGTACAGGTAGCTGCCGAGCAGTGTAATGCTTAAAGAGTTCGACTTACTTAACTTTATTTGTAAACTTTCAGCTTGTTGAGATAGTTAAGCGCCCAGGTCAGACGTTGGGCCTATATATACGTGAGGGTAATGGAGCTGATCGCACCGATGGAGTTTTCATCTCTAGAATAGCATTGGAGTCTGCTGTGTATAATAGCGGTTGCCTGAGGGTTCGTCCATTTCGCATATCAAATATGAGATTTGTATTATTAAACTCTCTTCCGTAGGTGGGTGATGAAATTTTGGCCGTTAATTTGGTTGACGTAACTCATATGTCCTTGGATGATGTCGTAATTATAATGTCAATTCCCCGGAGACTGGTCTTGGCAATACGCCAAAGACGTGACAGTCGCACCACCGGCTCTCCAGGACCACCAACGTTATCACGACCCGAACAAAAGCCACCGCCAGTTGTCGTTATCAAACGTGATCTCAGAGATGAAGACTTAGATGAGACAGATCGCATGCCAAGATCCCGATCATCACGCGAAAGACGTACAGGTATTTTGATATCATCCCTAGTAATATTTTATTAACATATCCTTCTCTGTCTTCTTGTGTTGCAGGAGATGGACGTGAAATGACGGAGTCTCGCTCTCGCCTCGGCCTGGGTCTCAACAACTATAGCCCGCAATCCGAGCAATTGGACATGTATTACAATACGCGCACTGGCGTGAGTGCGATGAACGAACCACCCAGTTGGGGCTACAAACCACCGCCACCACCTTCGGTGATAACCGAACAGCCCAAAGGTCACGCGTTTGCTCCTTCACATGCGTACTACCAAAATGCTGGCACACTGGAGAGTTTAGCCGAGAAAGTGCATGCGTTCTATCCCAGTGGACCTTCTCGGCGTATGTCGACCGGTACCGGTGTTGGTTTAGCGCAACAGCAGGCACGCTTTCCACGATCTGGTTCAGACCAACATTTACCACGTGTGGAATATGCAGATTATTCAAATTCTTTAGGTCGTCATTCCTTACTACGCTCCAGCTTGAAGCCGGGTACTGGTGCAGCTCCTATAGCAGTTGGTGGCACACTGGGACGTTACGGCCGTTATGAACCACCGCGTCAGTCCTCCAAGTATGCACCGCCAAATATAGGAGCTCAATCGCTTACACGGCGTTCGCGACCAAATCTCGATTATTCCAGCGACACCGAAGCAACTATAGGACCACGACCAAGTTATTATTACTACAACCGACCTGCTGTTGGTAGCATGCCGCGCGGCAGCAGCGGAGCAGGTGTGGGTGGAGCTGGCATGCTTGGAGGTGGGCCAGATATGGCTAAATTTAATTCACTGCCACGCGAACGTCCGGGTGTGCGTCTACAGGGTATACGCTCACGCATCGGCGATCGCATCATGGATGAAAGTGACGGTAACATATCGGCACCGGAATTCAATGCACGTCGGGATCGTGATCTGAGATCGCGCATAACGGCGAGTCCTTCTATTTTCACTTCGGACGAGTACCGAGCGTGGTTGAGACGCGCACCTAGCAGTTCAGCTATAGCGGAGCAAATGCGTATGACGAGAGATTTGCTTAGTCAGCCACGATCGCACCGGTTCTCGTGCAGCGCTGAAAATATACACGATGCGTTGAAGAATGTAAGTGGTCACCAATTAGTACGCAAAGATTCTTTAATTTGTAAATTTTTGTTTTTATATTTCAATAGACCGAGAGCATTTACTCCAGTCGAACGGGCATACTCGGTACTGGTACATTAGATCGTCACTTGGGCATGCCTCGCCCGATTTCTGCATTACCAGTCCGTTCGATGTCATCACAACACATTGGTGGACCATCATCGATACGCTCGCCCAGCATACGTCGCATGCGACAACTACTCGAATTGTCCGCCGGACCTGCGAGTCCAAGCGGCAGTATTATGAGTACAGGCGGTCATCAGAGTCCGGCGCCGACGCCCAGCGCCACATTACCCAGAACGCACAGACAAATTGATATTAATCCAGCGGAGTTTGCCAAGTACAAACTCGACAAACCGATAGTCGATATTGGCGGTATATCGGGCATGTTGTGGATACATTTGCTTGCGGGCCGTGGCTTACGTTCGGCACCCGAACTAGGCGCACAGCACGTTGGTGGCCCACACCATGCTGCCCAAACACAGACACGTGATCTATATTGCGTAATCGAATGTGATCGTGTGCATAAGGCACGCACTGTTGTGCGTTCCGGTGATCTACAATTCGACTGGGACGAGTCTTTCGAGTTGGACTTGGTGGGCAATAAGCAGCTGGATGTATTAGTTTACTCATGGGATCCGCAACATCGGCACAAGTTGTGCTATCGTGGTGCTATCTCCTTGTCCATACTGCGACAATCACCGCTACATCAGCTGGCGTTAAAGGTGGAACCACGTGGCACTATTTACATACGCATGCGTCATACCGATCCCATAACATTATATCGACGACGCGGTCTACCCAGCTTAAGAGCCGGTTATCCCATATTATTCGGCGCCGATTTAGAGACGGTGGTGAATCGTGAGTCTAAAGGCGCTCCCGGTAGTGCGCCAGTGCCAATTGTGTTGCGACGTTGCGTGGAGGAAGTGGAGCGACGTGGCTTGGATATAATTGGCCTGTACCGCTTGTGTGGCTCAGCAACGAAAAAACGTCTGCTACGTGAAGCATTCGAGCGCAATAGTCGAGCCGTGGAATTGAGCCCTGAACATGTTCCTGATATTAATGTTATAACCGGTGTACTGAAGGACTATCTAAGAGAGTTGCCGGAGCCGCTGTTTACGCGTTGTCTCTTCCAGATGACTGTCGATGCTTTGGGTTAGTTGAGACAGCCTTTATTAGTTGAAGTGCTTAAGTATTAAATATGTTTTTATTTACAGCTGTTTGCCTGCCCGACGACCCCGAGGGTAATGCGAAACTAATGCTCAGCATACTTGATTGCTTGCCTAGGGCAAATAGGGTAAGAAGCAATATTTTTTTTGTTTTATTAATTCTTGATATTAATGCCTTGAAATTTTGCACACAGGCGACCTTGGTATTCCTGCTCGATCACTTGTCGCTCGTCGTCTCCAATTCGGAACGCAATAAGATGTCAGCTCAAGCTTTGGCCACCGTTATGGGACCACCATTGATGCTGCACGCCGCTAACGCTCAACCCGGTTCGGATATCGATCACGCCCAACCAATTGCCGTGCTGAAATATCTGCTGCAGATTTGGCCGCAGCCGCAGGCACAGCACCACCAAGCGCCCACCGGCGGCATTGTTAGCGCGACCGGCATGATGGGCAGCATGGTTGGTGCGGGCGGTGCACTGGCGGGCGCGGGCAGCATGAGCAACATGGCTGGCGGTGTTTCAGGTAACGTAATTATATTATGTCAATGAGTTTACAACTCCTATCATGCTGTTTTAGTTTTGACTCATCCGCGCTTTACTCTGATAGCAAGT
The DNA here is from genome assembly GCA_031772095.1 of Zeugodacus tau. Classification (NCBI taxonomy): domain Eukaryota; kingdom Metazoa; phylum Arthropoda; class Insecta; order Diptera; family Tephritidae; genus Zeugodacus; species Zeugodacus tau. The sequence continues at coordinate 88,324,549 of CM062649.1, forward strand.
AAATAGAGGCACTAATTTCTAAAAACGCGCTCACTTTCGTAAATTCATTACAATTACGGCCTCCCAGCCGGTATGGAACCTTTTCTCATATGAATCAAATGCAGCAAACTCTTTTTAACTCAAGCAACACTTAATTAATTTAATTGCGCCAGCAACATCTTCAGCAAATGCCATCTCATTTCTTTAAGTTCGAAACTTTTTAAAGTACTTTGTTAGTTTGGGATTCATAACCGTTATTTCTCCGCTTTATTCATCATCAAACTATATTTCTCTATATGTTCTGTAGCGTTCACTTGCTGTTTAACATACCTTAATAGCGAACCATTTTAAACTTAAACTTAACTATTAATTTCGAAGTCATATTTCGTGAGTCATATTGTTGTTGTAAATATTTTCAAGAAAAGTTAAAAAAAAATACAAAAAGTGGAAAATAGACCGAACTGGGAGTTAGATACTTAAGTATAGTATCGCATGACCTTTAATTGTTTAACGTTAAGTTCAAATTAATATTGATTAATACAGAGTCCTATGTAGACAGGTCGGCGCGGCGAGTCAACAGGGCAGCGTGGAAGCAAAGTCAGTGCGTTGCAAGCGGACAGACAACTTCTACTGCAGCAGCAGCAGCAGCTCATGGCGGCGGGCAATCTTCTACGCTCGTCCACTTCGGTAACCAACATACTCTCACAAGGCCATCATCAGCTCTCAGCCACAGCCAACAGTCATCTGTATCAATCAGTAGTGGGTCAGTTAGCTCAATCGCCTCGAGCCTTGCAACAAGCGGTGCAACAGGTAAAAATGCCACAACAGCAGACAACAAACAACAGACAACAGCAACAAAGTACAATTACAACTTATAATTACAACAACTAGAGCAACAAAAACAAGAAACAGACATTACAATACAAATAGCCAATACTTGTACAACAGCAACAACAACAACAGTACTATAACCACCAACTAACAAGTTATCCAAGCAACATTTTATTGAAATGGCATTTTTTTGACCCTGATATTGAATGCCCAGAAATTTTTTTTAAATCACTGATCTACGCTTTCAATGAATGCAATTTTTGGGTATTTTTTTACGATTCTGTGACTTTAAGCCCTTTGTGTCCACTATAAAACTCAAATTTGTCTAACTAATTTTGAAAGCGATTTTAACTTCGCTTCACACGTCGCATTTTTGTGGTCTCGCTCTGTTCAGTATAATTTTTTTGTCAAATCACTTTTTTCCCATAGTGTTTTAAAACTTTTGGTGTGCAAAATTTCCATGGTTTTTAAGGGAATTTTTGATCTTATCTCATAAGCAGATCATCTACAGTCGAATTACATTTGACCAATATCTAGCAACATTGCTTGAGAACATTATTTTTAGAAAGTTTTCAACGATGTAGTTCATCGCTTTCACTTTAATAAAACTTTTCACAATTGATGCGATGTCGAATAGAAACGCCAATAATCATGACAATTTTTTTTCGAACCAAGCGGCGAACATACATTTGAACACGAACACTACCATCATCGACAAAAATTTCGCTAAATCAAACACGTTCGTCAAAAATCTACTGTGGATGGCCTGCTTTATAAAACATTAAAATATTGACTGTTGAAACCCCTTTTGGTCGGTTCCTAAGATTCTTTTATTTTTTATGATTTTTTTTTACATATTTTGAATGTATTTAAAAGAGAGATGCATTTTTATATTCTGATATTAATTTATTAGTTGGTCGCAATAAATAATTTGCCTGCCGCGGAATCCTGAGATTTCCGTTCGTGTAATGATGATGAACTACAACTGTCCATGCATAATCTTGCTATAGAGTGTATGTCCTGGAAAATTTAAACTTTTGACTACAAAGAAACCTTTCTATATTTTGTTTAGAATAAAATAAATCGATTTAATTAATTATTTTCGAATGTCGATCAAAAACTTTTATCATATTTCTCAATTTATCAATACGTCGAAAGTCCCATATTACGAGTTGTAAACCATAATATTAGGTTAGAAGCACCGAGATCCTCGTAAACCGATATATGGGGCCTTAAAAACCCATCAGATTTCTCGGCGATTTTTAGAATGGGCTTGGCGAGTTATTAATATAGTATTTTGTGCATCTGCACCTGCAAAGTTTCTTCATAGAACTTTGCATATATTGTAAAGTAAACGTGATTCAGATCATCTTCTAAGTTCTGGTATATATAGGCGTGGTTGTGAAGCGATTTGGCCCTATTTTCAACATATCATTGGGATGTAAGGAAACTATTACAAACTGAAGTTTCATTGAAATCGCTCGAGTAGTTCCTGAGTCGTGGTTATTGACCCAAAAGTGGCCGACGCCACGACCATTTTCCATTTAAAAAATCTGTGTGGTAGCTTCTATCTGCCATTTCGTATGTGAAATTTAGTGTTTCTGACGTTTTTGGTTGGTGAGCTAACCCACTTTTTAGTCATTTTCAAACTAACCTTGTATGGGAGGGGGGCGTGGTTATTATCCGATTTCTTATTACTAAACACATGAAATACAAAAAACATCGCACCTGTCAAGTCATTGGTTTCACTAGATATGTTATTTAGTAAAAAATATGTGCAAATCAATGTCCTAAGCATTATATGAAACTTAAAAAAGAAAATTAACTTCGTACGTAAACATTTTCTTAATACACTGATCTCTGTAAAATATTTTAAAATCATCCACATGGCAATTAAATTGTAAAAACTTTTTTGTTAGAATTATATTGAGAATGTAAAGTAATCTCCATATCTATCACCACAATAATCTTCACATTCTTTGAAAAAAGTCGTAATTTATAGGGAAATCATGCTTTTAATAGAGAGCTTTGGATCTGAATCGGGACTTTACAATATATACATAAGTACTAGTGAAGATATCGGTGCAGAACTTTTTACTATGAATAGTTGGCAGCCCCATTCTAAAAATTGTTAGAAAGTGACCTGTAAACTATAAGAAAGTTTTTCGAATAAAATATTTCACCTTCGGTAAAATAGTAAAATGAGAGGTGCAAATCAACAAAAGTGCTAGGAGAAAAAAAATTTTGTTATTTGAAAAAAAAAAAATATTGCGAATATTTTTTGATTCACTGATCTTTATCACTCACCGACAAGCGATTTTTGTCCGCCCAGGAGAGAGTCATTTGTTCACAAAATTTATATGTATATGACATTTTTTTATGAGAAAAGGGTTGGCACCGCCACAAAATTGGTAACTATAAGAAAGTCTTTCGATTAAAATATTTCACTTTCGGTAAAATAGTAAAATAGAAGGTGTAAATCAACAATTGCATTGTTATTTGAAAAAATTTTGCTAGTAGATGAGATCTTTTAATATGTTTAAAAGTCAAGCAATTTTTATTTAAAATTTTTTTTGTAATTTTTTGTTTTATAAAAATTTGGAATATAATTTTTGGTTTAACTGTTTGAATAAGCGTAACTATCTTAAAATCATACGAGACTTGCGTATACAATTTTTTGAAAAACTAAATTGAAGCTTTCGAAGCCAAGCTTTTGAGACAAGGACATATGAAATCAAGCATTTATCCGCTAATTTATGAGATTATGCGCTCACTTCTAACACCACAACAGAAAATATTAAATACATACACGCCAAAATGATTCCCATGCCAAATATATATATATATATATAGTAACATTACTCGACATTACATGCAAACAAACATACACAATTACTTAAGTACACGTACATACTCTACTACTACATATCTACTAATCCTGTTGACCGTTTGTGAATTTGAACGTTTACTAATCTACTTTACTAATTGTTTTATTGCCCATTCTAATTGTCATTGAATTCAGTTCGATTGCATTAATTTCTTTACTTCAACTTCAATGTGGAAAATACATAATTTTCGCTTTGATTTTTATTGAGTAACTACTTACTATATACTCGTACTATATATGTGTTTAAGCCAACCAAATCTTACCAGTTCAACTTGATTAATTATCAGTAATTAATAGCGTAATTATTACATACATACATACATATATGTATACATGAATACTTAAGAAAAACAGCGCATTTGAATACATAGGAGTAGAGTAACTAAAGTAATATTGATGTGAACACACACACAAACAGATTGCAATCGATGTATGTGGTAGACGTGTTGAACTTACTATAACTATTACTATATATAAATCAAATATACATACATGCAAGCAAATATACTGAATATATATAATATAAAATACATACATACGTATTTATGGGTGTGCGTACTCGGTATGTGCCTATGAAGCTGAGTTGTGGTAAATAATGTGCATTTGAAGTCGGATATTAGCATGATTGGCCCACTACTGGTAATATGTATACATACTACATACATGCATTTTATATGTACATAACTACTATCTAGTACTTTAGCATATCCTCTACACACACTCATTCATACATGCATATAAAAACATATAATATTTCAAAATACTCGCATTTAATGCAGCACTCATTGTTCATGTGCTCGTCTACCAACCAATACATATGTACATATATATATATATAACTATGTATGCACACCAGCCCCTCGAAATCGTTTTGTCATTCATATACAAATCCAAATTCACATATATACAATATGTGCTCGCATATGCATATCATTTCCCCAATACATGCGTGTATATATGTAACTCTATTAGTATATTTACATACTCTAACATAGCTGCTGTTATACATACAAACATTATAAATCTCACCAAAAGAAAGCATGCGTCTTATGTGTACTATAAATGCGCTCTATGCTCTCATACATATAATTAACCCATATACATACATATATACACATAACTAAGGTGAAAACCAAAAACACATGCAATGTCCCGCAGTTACATTTCTTCCAGCAAGTACACGTGCGTGTCCTTTCTTGACTTCAACTACCTTAGCAGGCAGCAACAAAATGAATTCTATTTTATACAAATGCTTATTGTGTGTTCCTTTCATGTTACATGGCGAAAAAAATATGTCTATGCTTGTCTAGCCTTCATAAATATGCATCTCTAACACACAGGCGTACTCACTATGTGCATACGTTTAATGGAAATTTCCATACTTACATGTATATAACATATTTTGCTTTTCCTTTTTACTTTACTTATTATTATTTTTTTTATAAATAAGTATAAATTATGCCCATAAATTATTCATATAAACTATTTTTCTTCGTCAAGTACAATAGTATCATTGTAAGGTGTACGTGGCGTATACGTAACCAAATTTTACTTCTCAAAGAAATCAGTTGATACAATTATTGCTTTGATGAAAACTTATAGAGTTTATTATTACAGAAAGTATTTTAAACTCTCCTTCAGATATTAAAAAACAAAAACGCACGACCGCAGATATTAATTAATCCTTTATGGTGTGTTCAAAAAATAACGGGAATTGCAATATTTAAGATTTCATGGGTTTAGAGAGTTCAATTAAAACTTTTATTTTTTATTTTTTATTATGTTGATATGCGTGTACTTGACGATTTTCAGCTGTATCGCATTTCTTAGTTTGTCCGAAGCAGCCGAAAGTTCACACTTCGTTGCTTGTTCGTGTATTCTATGCAAAAACCTATACTGTAACGATGCGCCAGCCTTCATATTCGTCAGACATGACTTCGTGTGAATTTTTACTATTTTCAAAAATAAAGAGAACCTTCAAAGGGTCGTCGTTTTTCAAGCATAGGAGAAAACGCTCAAATCAAAGGCTATCCCAAAAATTAAGTTTGAGAAGTATTTTCTCGATTGGAAAAAGCGCTGACATCGAATGGGGTCTATTTTGAAGGCGACAACATTAATGTAGAGGAATGAATATATTTTTTTTTGCTAAAAAACGAAAATTCCCGTTATTTTTTGAACATACCTCGTATATGAATTTCTCATCTTTCCTAAGATCTGCGTTTTTGACCATTATAATAATCTATAAACTAGATAATTTTTACTGAGTACAAGTTCTCCAAAGATTAATATAATTTAATTATAGAGTTTCGAGAAGAGGAAAAAGTATAATGAATTCAATTTTAATGGATAGCATTGCTCAGATATAGTCATCGACTGCGTATTTGTTCAATAAATAAGTTAAAGGAAGCTTGAAAATTACTTAAAGCCTCCACTTCAATCTTTAATATGGATAAAAAAATATTGTACTTAAGGATTTCAAGATTTTGGGTCCAAGTCTCCCGGCATGTTTCCAAGATTAATCGATTTTTCAAGATGTACAAGCCCAAACTTTAAAAGCTGCTGCATGAATTATTCTTTGGGAATTCTTGTTCTTCTTTTTTAGTTCTATGCATAATTGCATAAGGATTTACTCGAATTCAAAGTGATGTCAAAAGTTGAGTTTCTTTTGCTTCAGTCGTTTCTTACTATTCAGAAACTTCATATCTCTATTGGTAGTATTTAAGAGAATATAGGACATCAAAACATGAAGATTTTCATATAAGAACTCACTCCTCATATAAAGCTTTAAGTTTTCCGGTTATTTTTAAAGTAAACTCAAAATCGCGTGCTTTATAATGTGAAAGTTTAGTGAAAGCTCGCTCGGTGAAAGAAAGCTCGCTCATCATTTTTATTACACATTGTTGAAATATATGTAGATAGTGGCGGATGAATCAGGTTAATATTATTCAAATAGGATCCAATAAGGCGGTTTTAAAAATGTCTGAAAAAAATAAAAAAATATTATTTTTAACTCTTACTATTTTTATATTAAATAAAAAACGACAACAAATATTTACTTTATTCTTCCATTCTTTACAAGTTTCCAATTACATTACAAACCATCAAACACCACATACATATTGGCTGAGAGTTAAGCGAAAACAAAAAAAATTTCAAAAAATTTCATTACCTCCATATAAAAATAGGCATCACTCAAAAGCGCTTGCTCTAGAGCACAACGTCTTTGCATGGCATCTATGCACCCGGAGCTTTGAAAAATTGGCCAACCCTAACACAGACACAAATGCACCCGATTCCGCATTCATTGTTGTTATTGCAAAAATTATTGAAACCATTAATTCGCACCAAATGTTGTCTTCACTGCACTTGTTAACGGACTGTTTAACCCCGCACTGAGCACCATCCATCAACAACAACAGCAACCATAATCTTGACATTATAACCTTACTAGCATTTAGTTGTGTAACTGAATTGGCAATTTTGTGGAAAGCGAAATTTTAGTGACATGAAAATGAAGTTCTTGTTGTGCATTCACCTCCCAAATCATCCATGCACGCTTCATGAACCCAACGACCTTTAACCTTACATATTTGGCATTTCAACTTTTACATATGGTTTTCGTACAGCTGGTTTATAGAACGAATTTGTTTTTGTTTTCTTTCTCTTTCGTGTAATTGTAGCCCCATCAATTGGCGGGCTCAGCGGGCTCAGCAATTCTCGACCAATCGCCACTGCCACTTCCAGGCACACCCTCCCCAGGCAGTAGTTCGGCATCGACCGGTTCCGGTTCGGGATCCGGTAAAAGTATGTAGCACTGAAGATAAACACAAAATCAAGTAACATTTGTCAAGCTTGTTCACTGAGCAATTTACCTTAGGTACTGATACAATAAAACGTGGTGCGTCGCCCTCCTCGGTCAAGCATGTGAAAATCCAAGAATCCTCCAGTTCGTATACCATAACGCAGAAGAAATCCACAAAAGAGTCGCCCAGCGATGATGCCGAAACAGCCACACAAGCCGCTCCAACAAGAAAAGGCGTCGAATTCTACGAACCGCACAAACCTCACGCGAAGAGTGACGAGCACAGTAGTTACTCGAAATATGGCGAGTTGGGCGCAAAAACACGCACAGCTTACGGTGAGTCGAGCACTTATGGCGCTGGTACTGGCATTGGGGCAAGTAAAGCGGCACTTTCCTCACTCTCCACTGAAGATTACAAAGCAATGCGTAACAAATCGAGCGCTACATCATCATCCTCATCATCACAAGCGACGGTGCTGAGTGCGGCCGGTTCCACTGCCACCTCGGCTACGACTACATCATCGGATGACTCGGATGATCTAATATCGTACAAATCTTCAGCATCAACGAATGCATTGCTGGCACAATCGCAGGCAATGACCACATCTCAGCTTATGTCGAAGTATCTGAAGCGCGAGCCGCGCGTGCAATTTACGCCAATCAAATCACCAGATTCTCCATCGCCACCGGGTAGCGATGGTCTGCCCAAAGGCGTTTACCACCTAACGACATCGAACAGCAAGACAGCCGTTTCTACGGGCGCTATTAGTAAACATTCCACGCCGAGTTCGAGCGATCCGAATGGCAGCGGCAGCAATCATAAGGGTTCATCACCGTCGAGACAAGTGAGCGGCAAAGAGGCATCATCATCAGCAGCAACATCAACGTCACTGGTGTCGACTGGCAGGCGTCTATTCGACAGTTTGGCATCATCCGAAGCAGAGGCACGACCTCATGCGGGGGGCAGCAGCAGCACAACAACAGCAGCAACGTCTGCAACATATAACGATAGTAAAAGTGTAGCAAGTAGTCACATTAGCAATAAGCAACAAAGTTCAGAACACAGAAGTTACGGTAGTAGTCTGTTTGGTAGTAGCGCGCAATCGGGCACCAGTCCATTCGCCACCGCCAATGGCAACGGCAATGGCAGCGCAGCATCGAATGGCACACACAATGCCATGCACTTGTACGGCACATTGCCCAAAAACGGCCCGGCCGCTAATGCAACAGGTAACGGTTCCTCTGGCGGCGCTGGTGGCATGTACGGTTCCACCACATCCGCCTCCTACTATTCGACATCGTCATCGTCGGGTGCGCCCACCGCCAGCAGTAGTGGTGTGAGCTCAATGACCGGTTCCACCACCAGTTATGATTACTACTCGGCCAGCTCCGCTTCCTACACATCCGCCTCGGCTAGCACGCGTTCGTACGGTAATGGCGGCAGTAATGGTGGCGGTGGTAATTATCACACATTGGGTACATACCGAGTGCAGTACGCCGCCACAAATCCCTTTTTAGAGGCTTTCGATGCGCCCGGTAATGGTAGTAGCGGTGGTGCTAATGGGGGCAATGGTAATCGCGGTGGTAGCAATAATGGTGGCAATGGTGGACAGCAGCAGGGTAACGGTAGTAGTGGTGGTAGTAGTAGTAGTCACAATCGTACATCGCTCTTGGCCGCCTTGCATGGCAGCGATTCGAAGAACGGCAGCGATGAGTTTGACGATCTGAAGTGAAAGCTTAAACGTAGTAACGGAGTGAGGCAGCATGAATTTCATTCAGCGGCGCGAGGTGTACCTAGTAGGGGTGTGAATATTTTTTAATTTGAAGGTGTAGTTTTTGAAAAAGAATTTTTTATTTTCTAAGACTGTGAGAAAGTTCTTTAAGATATTTTTTCATATTAAATTCGATATTTATATTCGAAAAATGTTTAATTGACTATAGATGGATCCTCCATTGAACCAGTGAATTATGACAGATCTTTAAGTTCATAAGTACGATTTCTTCAAAGAGTAATAGAAAAATAAGGGTTTAAAAAGGAAGTGACGTAAGCTTTAGCTCATTTCGAAAGAGATTTTCATCTGTTTGGATGGTGGTTCCAGATACTGCTAACTGACAATTTAACTGTTGGAGATCTGTCAAATGTCAAACACGCTGACAGTTCGCGATATGTCAAATGGCAAAGAAAATGAAGATTGGTGAGAAGTCAAATATCAAACCAGCTGACAGTTGGTGATGTCATAAAAGCTGTCAGTGGGTGATCTGTCAAATATCAAACCAGCTGACAGTTGGTGATCTGTTATCTGATCTGTTATATGCCATAAATGCTGTCAGTTAGTGATCCGTCAAATGGTAAAGTAGATGACAGTTGGGATTATTAGGGTTGTTTTCAATTTGTGTTTGAGTGTTTAAGTAAAATTTGTAGTTTTTTATGAAAAAAATATTTCAAACATAAATTCTTAATTTCATTAAAAAAGCTTTAGAATTTCAGAAGATTTGGAAAATATTGAGCAATGCTGCTATGAAATTCATGCTCACCGAACTTTTCTCAATAAAAAGAGTTGAAAACAAAGATACACCTAATAAACAAAAACAATAATTTTTTTAGTTAAAAAATAAACTGAAACGAAATGAACAGCACGCGACAATGTGTGCACACACACACATACATACATACGTACATTTGTATATACCGTTGAATTTTTTAAATGTTTACACTTTTACAAATTTACAAAAACAAAACAAAAGAAGAAAACAAGGTAAACAACAAATATTAAAAATATGGTCTGGCAGGCAAAAATAATTTTTGGTTTAAAATTAACAAAAAAAGAAATTAAATAAAAAATAAATTAAATTAAAATAAAATTACTAAAAATTCAAGCGAGCTATAAATGTTTTTGGTGTGAAAACGGCAGCAAGTTATATACATACATACATATATTATTAAAAAATATAATAAAAATTAAAAATAAAATTCAAAAAACGTCTGCTGAACCAACAAACAACCAACCATATACACCAAGCGATGCGAAAACGAATTTTGAATACATAAAATATGCTACTTCATTTGTGTGTCTACAATATTTGTTTTTGGTTTTTGTATGCGTTGGACGATTAACTCGCAGGAAATACTAAAAAAAAAATATTAAAAAAAAAAGTTTTAATAAAAAAAATAAATTAATAATAATTTATTAAAAAAAATATTAATAATTTATTAAAAAAAGTCTAATAATTTACAAATAAAAAAAATAATAAGTTATTAAAAATTAAATTATTAATTTATAAAAAAAATTAATATTAATAATTTATTTAAAAAATATGAATAATTTATTTTAAAACTTTTTTTTAATAATTTACAAAAAAATAATAATTTATCAAATAAAAATAATAATTTATTAAAAATTAGAATATTACTTAATAAAAAAAAAAATAATAATTTATTTAAAAAATATGAATAATTTATTTTAAAACTTTTTTTTAATAATTTACAAAAAAATAATAATTTATACAAAAAATTAATAATAATTTATCAAATAAAAATAATTTATTAAAAATTATAATATTACTTAATAAAAAAAAAAATAATAATTTATTAAAAAAATTAATTTATTTTATTATAAAAAAATTCTAATAATTTACAAAAAAAAATACTTTAATTAACAACAAATAATAATTTATTAAATAAAAAATTAAATAAAAAAATTAAAATGCAAACAATGAAAGCGTGGCAATCTAAGATAAATACACAGACTTATTCCGATGTAATAGCTAATATAGTAACTCAGTTATAGTATATAAATATATATACATATATACAATACATTACAGTATATGGTACATAGCATAACGTGCATAATTATATACATACATACATACATAGCTACATAAATTAATCTCTATAAATATATGCATACAAATAAACTAGACTTTTTTTCGAATTTTCTAAAATTTAACTTATTCTTATATACACAACAGACTTAACGGTGTACCGAAAATAGCAGCTACAAATAGACGATGAGTATGCATACAAACATACATACATACAATAGCAGCGGACAAATGCCTCAAATGACTCTAACTAAACAACAACTAACTACATGCATACAGTTACAAAAGGAAAATGAAAAGAAAATGAAAACAAAAACAAAAATTAAAAAAAAAAATAGTTTTACAAATTTATTTTATATGAACTTGTGAATTTTTGACAACTTTATTGCTTCTTCTACAATACATACATACTAAACTAACTATATAAGCGTTAGGTATATAATATATTTAACAAATACAAAAAAAAATAATATTATATATAGTATATATATATTATATAACTCGTCTAACCAAAGCAACTTTTGTATTTACATGCTCCCTTCGACCTTTTGACTACATTTCATTACCTACATGTATATATATACATAAGTGTATTTGCCACTTTTTGATGTACATACAAACATATAGTATATATGTAAATATGATTTTTCAGCAGCAATTCTTTTTCGTATTTTGATAAAAAAAGTTTTTTTTCGTATTTTGAAACAGTTTTCTAACAACTCTCTCTCTCACTCTCTCGCTCTCTTAAAAGCATTTTCCAAAAGCACATATATGAGATGAAGCGAGTAAATGCAAATCATAGTGAAAGTAACAAATTTTCAAAACCGAAATTACCAACAGTATTCGCAAGTGGGCGTGTCAGACGAACGCCTCAATGCACACAGACGACAATTACAGTTTAACGATGGATAACAGTATTCAAAAAAGCTACAAAAAACGTTATAACAAAGTTAGATAGCATATTAGTACCACAACAACAACTTCATACATATATTAACTAAAGCAAACCTTATAAAAATTGTAAAAAATAATAAAAAAAAAAACAAATTTATTAAATCATGCATACATACTCCCAAAAAAATTATTCTGAAAACCGCAACATTTACGAAATCATCATGAAATTCCAACCCTAGCATGCATTACATTAACATAACATAACATTAACATAGCATAGAGTACTACAACTGAAAAGCAACAAGAAGAACCTTACCTTAACCGAACCGCATTCCGCAACTTATATTACAATCCGACTAAAATCTAAAATTAAACTAATTAATTAAAACAAATACTTATAAATATATACATAAAATATACTAAAATACATATATACAATATACAAACAAAAAAAAAAAATATATATGTATATGCAACTAAATTAATAATATATATACATACATACATATATATACAATACACGACTATACAATATACAAGCATTTGTTGGGCAGAAACAGCAGGGAGAAGCTGAACAAAGAAAGAAGAAGAAGAAATCTAATAAAAAAAGTTCTGCTAATATTATATATAAATATAGTATATACTAAATACATAAGCACTATGTATAGCCTGCTAATGGGGTACACTAAGCTAATGAGTACGCGAGATTTTTTGAGTGGTTTATTCGTAATATTGGGAATAACAAAACAAAAAAACAGAGAAAATAAAAAACAAAAGAAATCGCTTGACTGAGCGACAGCGCGAGTGGGCGTGTCGATGGTAACAGAATAGGCTCTCTAGCATCTAGCAACTGGCGTATATGCGAAACGAAAATTTCAAGAATTTATCTTTATAATTAGCAGTTATACATACAGACGACGAAAAATTGCAGCAAAAGAAAGAAGAAGAAAATAAAATAAATTACACACACACACACACATACATACTTACATACAGACAGTTGTACACGTGAAACACGGATGTCAGTTGAATATGAGTAAAGTCTGATATACATACATACAATGTACTAACTAAATACATATACATAAAAAACATAGATATGATACATCTAGTATGTAAGTGTGTACACAAATTATGCAAAAATAGAAGAAGAGAAACGAATAGTGTGTATAAAGATGAAAACCATAGTTATAACTGTAATTATATTTAATTTTGTTTTCCATTTTTGTGTGAGAAAATCTTTAGCGTGAGCTTTTAAGTATTTCTAAAGCATTTAATTTGAAAATTTTTTGTATCTGGCTACATATAAAAATTTCTAAGTAAAAAGCAAAAGCTCTGTAAAGCTATGAAAAAGCTCGTTAAAGCTCTCAATAGCTTTGTAAAAGCTCATAAACATTTCTAACACAGTGCTGCTGTTATCTAAATGTCGGATGCTCTTCAAAGCTTTGTAAAAGTGAAGGGGTAACGAAAGCTCTACAAAATTTTGTTAAAGCTTTTAAAAAAGTTTTAATTCGCATCGGAAGTTCGTCAAAGCTAAGGAAAAGAAAATGTTCGTCAAAGCTTTCAAAAGCTTTATGAAAGCTCTTAAAAATTTCCAATTCGGAGCCGCTGTTAGATTATGAAATTGTATCGCAAGTTTTTCTTAAGCTGCCGATCGTTGACTATGGAAGTGTATCAGAACTTCTTCAAAGCTTGGTAAAAGTGAATGGCTGCAGAAAGCTAGCTTTGTTAAAGCTCTTACAAATTTCTCATTCAGAGCTGATGTTTGATGGAAGTGTATCAGAAGTTCATCAAAGCTTGGTAGAAGTAAATGGTTGCCGAAAGCTCTCAAAAGCTTTGTTAAAGCTCTTACAAAATTCTAATTCAGAGCTGATGTTTGATTGCGAAAGCTCTAAAAAGCGTTGTGAAAGCTCTTAAAGTAAGACTACAAAATCGTATCAGAAGTTATTCAAAGCTTGGTAAAAGCTACTAAAAACCGCTAACTCATAGCTGAACTATTTATTCATACTTACGTTACGTAACGTATTCAATAATTGGTGTTTCAATATAGTGCTTCAGATACATTTTTAATAATTTCTTATGAAATTTTTCTCAATACTCCTATTTTGATAAACTACTTTCATCACTTGTCTTGACTTTCTACGCTCACATCAAAAAAAAAAAATTAAATTGTTTCAACTTCAAGTGTTAGGGAAATTACAATCTAAGCCTAGAGAGGTCTTCATTAAAGCTTCACTAAACACTTAATAATTAAACTAGTCTAATTATAAAACAAGTATATAGGTATGTATAATCCAGTGTAAAATCCAGATTAAATAATCGCTAACAATTATGAAACTTGTAAATACTAACTAAACAGTGTTAAGCAACTTATTGGTGTTTTTCATTTACCACACATGCATATACATAAGTGTGCAATAAAAATGCAGTTAGCTTAGTGTAAAAATTGATAAATTCCTAGTGTGTATAGTTAAAGTTAAATCTGTATGTATGTCACCATGCTTTAGCCAGCACGCCGTTATGCAAAAGAGAGGTCTTCTGATTATTATTTCTAGCTTTAGTATGTACTTATAGGCGTTTATTATTATTAATTACATTACTTAGACTTACAATTACACACTACACACATACTTAGCGGTAATATTTTGGCCTTTCAGAAATTTACTTTGCATTGTTAGTGCATTTAGAACTCCTAGATAAATATATACAGATATATATATGAGTATATATATATATATAGACGAACATGTAGATACTAATTTAATGTATGTATGTAATATTGAAAGCGTAAATATGTATTGTAGTTAAAAATATTTAGCCGAAGTATAAAATTGAAAATACAAAAATCCTAAGTAATTGAAACCAATTTCGAAGCAATATTGATTAAAGCCCAAGGTAGATAAATTATTTTTTGATTACAATGCAGAAACCCAAAAGATTACAACGCAACATGCAATTGGTTTCAGGGCAACAAGAAACAAAATTTATTAATTTTTTTTTAACTCCATTCAAATACAAATCATTAAACATTATTAGAACTGCATTACTACAATGTAACGGGTAATCGATATCAACATTGGGACACATCAACTTTATTATTGCCGATAACAGTACAACTTCCTAATAGAAAGATTTTGAAACAAAACACCAAACTGAAAAAAAAACGAAGTATGAATTTGCCATAAATTAATTAAATAAATAAAATATATCAAAGTAAAATATAAAAAAAAAATAATAAAAAAGTAATTGAATTGAATTAACTACTTAAACCAAAAAGCAAAACCAAAAAAAAACCAAAAACTTTGCTAGACGCCTAGCGCACGAACGTAGCATCAATTATATTAAATTTAATTCATAGTCATAAAAACAGAAATATTTATTGATTTTAACCAGAGCATAAATTCATATACACCAGTAAATAAATAAATATGTAAATTGCATAGACACATAGATACATACATACATACATACTTACATATATATTGTTTATGTTAATTGTTAACTATTGTGAGTGAATAAAATGCGTTTTTAAATGTTAATCAGCCCATTATCAATACATACAAGTACATATGTAATAGCAAAGGGAACAAATGAGGAGTAAATACATACATGTGTAATAAACAAAGTATTGTAGCTGTTTGAGGGAAAGTGTAAAAATTATCAGTGAAAAGAAAGTCATAATTTTTATTATTTGATTATTATTATTATTGTACATACATCCATAAATTCAAAAATTAATTTTAATGGAGTTGCGTTCACATTGTCAGTAAATATATTATGCATATATATTTATGGTTTATAATATATATTTTTAATACTTGAACCTTATCAAATGAAATCGCAATTAAATAGTTAAAATAAATTTATAATGAAAATCCAAAAATACAAATAAAATTATAGATGGATTTTTAGGAAGAAATTTTCTTCATAATATTTCTCAAAATAATTTAATTTTTTCATGAAGTTTACTAGCAAACTTATTTTCACCTTACTTGAGTTACATTTAACTAAATTCAATATTTAGCCTCTTCAATTGTCGACAAATGATTCCAATGGGCTTTTGAAGACAGTGAAATCTTCACTATTTATTATGTTCATCACTCCTTTTCAAAAAAGCTTTACAATTTCATTTGTTTCTATCTTCGTGAAGTGTCATCGACTTCACATCATTTCGTACAAGTTTATTTCACATAAATAGTTTGTGCGTTAATTTTTCATTGACTACTCTCTAACTCTCTTTTTAAAATTGAGATCATTAGAAATCAGATTATCAGATAGTATCGAATATCCAATATTTGTTGTTTTCAAATTCAAAAAATACATCAATCTGTCAAAAAACTAGTTAAACGGAGTTAGTTGATGTTTTCCGAAATCGACTTCGAAAAAAATTTAATTCGAAACTAGTTTTAGAAAGCAATCGTAATAAAGTGTATACAAAATTATTAAAATGATATTAGTTGATGTTTTCCGAAATCGATTTCGAAATCTTAGTATTTATTTATTATTTTTTAATTCGAAACTATTTGTGAAAATTTCATACCGAAATGAAAGTTTCATTTCATCATTTCAGACAGTGGATCTATTAGAACTCTGTGATACTTCAAATATGAAAAAAACATTAAAAAATGCTTCAAAATTAGTTCTTTTTAAATTTTAAAATACATCGAGCCGTTATCTGCCAGAATGCCGTTTATTCGCAATTTAAACTTATCGGAATAAATAAGAGAAATTCATTTTGAAAATGTCAGAATTGTGAATTTGATTAATGAAATTAATTCAAAAACCACTAAACCACCTTTCCTGAACACGCTCGAGCTTGATACTCGAAATAAATCTTCGTTTATATTGAGCTCTGAGCTGTACTGTAATACCGATATCAATGATATACATTTTTGGTGTAATGTGAAGACATTTTAACATAACATAAATTAATACCATTTTATGATATATATGTACCGCTTGAAATTAACGAAGTAAGTTGGCCAAATTATTTTGCAAAATGTCGACAACCTTCTAAATTATTATGGAGTCACATATACTTCTTGTTATAAGTAAATTTAAGGCTTTTTTTGTATAAAAACAGTTACAAAAATGTTATTCAAAATATTGGCCGTCCAAAAGCTACTATGTACTTTTGACCATCTTTCTGGCAGCATGCGTATTCCGTGCAAATGTCGAGAATTCAGCTCAAGAAGTGACATTTTCAGTTGATAATAAGTTTGGGATGCAAACAGATCTCTGCAAATATTTTGTTGGGTTAATGTTGACACAATGTCCAAGATCGATATAAAACGATTTAATCGATTTAATGGACCAGTGCTTGACCCTCTAGACATTCTCGCAAATGTCGAGAATTCGGCTCAAAAAGTGGCATTTTGACAGTTGAGAATAAGTTTGGGATGCAAACAGATTTCGACAAATATTTTGTTAAGTTAATGTTGACACAAATGTCCAAGATCGATATAAAACGATTTAATGGATTTAATCTACCAGTGCTTAACCCTAGAGACATCTATTGGAAAACGGCCGAAGCAAAGTTGTAGACCTAAAAATTCTGGTCAAAAGGAGTTTTTTTTTAAGGCATTCAATACCATTTCCTGATTTTCTTTAAAGTGTTTATACTAATAATTGTACCAAAAAGTATTAGTAATTAGTTCGAACATCGGGAACCATAATCACCAACAGTTTAATAATATGATTTTTTTATTATTCTGAATTTTCAGATTCGATACCAAACATTTTTTATTACATTTTTAAAATAACACTTCTTATAATATATTTAAGACATCTAAGAAGGTTCCCGTCATCAAAGAAATATAGGATATAGCTAAAGTTATAGATGTGATTTTCGAATTGGATAAAACTTTTTTTTTTTATTTTAATTTTTTTTTTTTAATTTTATAATTTTAATTTTTTAATTTTAATTTTTTTATTAGTTTTATAAAATATTTTTTAATCGTATTTAATAATTAAATTAATTTTTTTTTTATCTAAAATATTTCTTCTCTGATTTCTATTAATTCTTATGACAAGGTGAACACAACTGCTTATTTCTTCATAAAGCTTATTATCATAAAAAACACAGACATTTATTAGCACGTCAAATTACTGAAAGTGCTGTTATAAATATTTTTAATGCCAATTAGGTGCCGTATATTTTCCGCCATTATTGCTACCTAATACATATTTACTGATTATAATCAGTTTTTATTTCAGTTAAAAAAATGCTTTCAAAATTGAAAACAAAGAAAATCCAAAAACCGGATAGAATCCACAAGTTGAATAAAAAAAATAAAATAAAATTTAATTAGCTGAGTGTTGCATATGTAAATATTCTGAAAGAAATACTGTGTAGCAAATGAATTACTTTTTAGCTGAATATGATGTGCATTGAATTTCTAAAATAACTTATGTAACTTAAAAACGAGTATGCGAAGAGTACGCTAAATCAAATGACGGGCAGGGGAGTTATAAAAAATTAATAACAACAAGAAAATTAAAATAAAAAATTAAAATTAAAATAAGTAATTGAAAAATAAATATGTGTGCATTTAAAGAGAGATATATGTTACCGAGGATTTCCCAAATAGTTGAATTGTTTTTAACTAGGTCGCAATTGAATAGAATACGGTACAGTAAAGAAATCCCGATAGAGGCGAACTTACGACGCTTGCATAGTTAAATGAATATTAATATTAAAAAAATAGATAAATAGCGTTGTGTTTGCGCGGCAATTGGTGGATAATTTAGCATACACCAAGGCGCTGCATGCGGTGGCGATTGGTGGCGGTGGTGTTGACGGCGGAGAGGTCAACTATCGTTACAAGTGGTGGTGAAAAGTGAAGTTGTGGACCGTTTGCTGGCGAAGTGTTGCGTTTGGGGGGTAAATGGGTGAAGAGGCGTGGCATTGTGAGTGTTTTTTTTCGGTACTTTAAAGTAATAATACCGTTATTACTCAACTAAAACTTAAACAAATGAATATTCTTGTTTCTAATTGTTTTCACGCTACAAATCCAACAGATTTATATTATGTTTAAGCGCATATACACAAACACACGCTTGCGCGCGCTTACATTGTGGTGTTGTTCTGAGCTTTGCTTGATAATATATATAATTACTACATATATATATATATTATTGAATATCACTGTGTCATATCGTACATTTATGAATAGTAATGCATAATATGGTATATAATATAAATGAAAAATTGATTATCTAGTTATTTAAACTCATCTTATCAATATTATTGACGTAATTACATAGATGAATATACAAAAACAAAAACACAAAATAAAAAAATTAAAAACAAATGAATTCCAAACGAAATTGAATTGCAAAAAACATATTGTATTACAACAACTATTTAGAACTAAAAAAGTAGAAAAAAATTATGCAAAAAACAAAAGCAAACACACAAATATACTACATAAATATAGATATCTAACATATGTAGCAAACGAAACTAAGAAGTGCAGCAAGTATGAAATTAACAATAATTGCAATCAGCATGCACATGTGGAGCAGACAATTAACTGTTACGAAGATTTGGCGAAAAAAGCTTGCAATAACGAAATTTCGAAAATAAATTTAAAGTAAAAAAAATATATTTGCTTACATCTACTACTCAAACATTCCACTTAAATATCAAACAAACGCAACACAAATTTCATAAAGAGAGAAATGTCATAAGAGAATAAAAAACAATAACAAATTTTATGTGAAAGCGATGTCGAAATATCTTTTGTCTTTATTTTTTATAATCTTTATTTATCTAATATTTCATTGCTGATATTCTATCGTGTCGTCCGATTATTATAATAATTCACTGAATACTCTGTACTTTGAGATCAATAGTAATTAGATCATCAGAAAAGAAAAAACATTATCGAATTTTCGATATTTTTCTTTTTCTAATTCAAAAAATACAAAACGTCAAAAAATTACTAAAATGGCATTTGTGTTTTTCGAACTTAGACTTCGAAATTTTTACATTCGAAATTAATGTTCGAAATTCGACTTCGAATTATTTTTAAATCCAAACTGGCTTTCGGAAATAAAGTGTTTATTAAAATACGAAAACGGTTTAGTTGATGTTTTCGAAATTCGACTTCGAAATTAAATTTCGAAATTTTAAAACCTTTATTACGGTTTACTAAAATACCATAATTGTATTAGTTGATGTTTTCGAAAATCGACCTCATAATTATACGAAACTAATTTCCGAAAATTTCAAACCGTAATACAGTGGGTGGGTTCATATTATAATCTCTCAAATACGAAAAAAAACTTGCGCTCTATATGCGTTCTAAATGTACAGTGAGCTAATTTCGAAATTCCTAGAGCTTGACTCAAATTTTTTTCAGGGTTGATTTTGTGTAAGTGATCTTTAAAATATCTTTCTCATGATTCCTTGAAAAAAATATCGTCGAGAGTATTTCTTGGTATTTCTGGACCCATGATTCTAGCAAGGAATACATTTCTCACTTTTATTTTCAATTTGACCAATATCGACGACTTCGATAGAATATCCAATTCCGTTCATATTTTGTTTTAAAAATATTTTTTATGAAAAAAAATAAATTTTTTGTAAAAAAAATCTCCATACAATAATCAACATAAATCAACAGTTAATTGCATACACTTTACACTTTGTATTTTAAGTAACTAATTAAGTAGTAATGAGTTTCCTATTTCACCTAAGTTACTACTCGTAAATGAACGAACGGCGTGACGAACATACGAAGTGTGTCACCGCATATATAATTTATGATATGTATTATTGAAAAAACATTGTTGTATGATATTGCGTAAATTATCGAAAGTATATAGATTAACAGCTATGCATTACTTACATATAATTAAAACGTATTGTAGTTGAATATGAATAGATTAACTTTAGCTGAATGGACATATAGAAAAATTCAATGGAAACGTGAATATATAATGCAATTATAGTGTTTACATATTGTATTGAATGTAATGAATTGTGTATGTATTGAATGTGCCTAGATTATAATTACACAATTATTGAACGCTCCGAAGGGAATTATTATTTACCGTTAAAATTTGCTTTCAGCACGCAAAAGTATGCTTTCAGATGAGTGAAATGCCTTATTTTCTCTATGCGTCATAGATATGTGTGTTTATTCTTATGAATTGCATTTCAAAACACAGGTGAATTTTAACAAATGTTTTTAAAGACATGCGCTCTAAGGTTTAAGCTTTTACTTTCATACAATTCATTGGATTTAAAGTATACTGTAAGCCCGTTTAAACTTACAAATAAAAGAAGAAACATCAATAAATTATAAGTTTCATCAAAAGTAAATATATTATACATGCGAAAATAATGGTCAGCTTATAGAATAATATGAAACTCTAGGTGGAGAATTGCTCAGGGTCTTAGTCTCAGCATAAGCGAACATTACTCCCCATAAAAGCATTGCGTAATAGTTTTAAAAACATGTGTATTACGTAATAGTGCTAAAAACCTTTTAAAAAGTATTTACCGTTGTTTTTAGTTTCTAAACCTAATCGCACAATTGAGTAACCAGTTTCAGGATCAATGCAACAAACAATCCCATTCAAACTAATTACAAAAGAACAAAGCAAGACTGAATATTTTATGAAGATCGGTTTTGTAGCAATTCGAATACAGTTATTTACAACAATTTTGGCTTGAGGACTCTCTAGTAGTCAACATTTTTAACCTTTTTCTGAATTAATTATTTCTAGTATTTGATATTAGTTTTCTGTCTGAAATCATAACTTTTATTGGATTGATCTGATAAACCTATCTCTTAACTACGAATAATATTGAACAGTATATAAAAAGCTCAGTCGCTTAATACTTTTAACTATACAAAACTGTTCATTCAAAAGCTTTCATAAAATAATCCACTTCATTCACTACATAAGTCTCGGCATATGTATTTGTATCGTTCAAAATATTAGCTGTTATTTTTTTCCGTTTTTTAAATAAATATCTTCTAACCATTGTACAGTAATCATTACATGTAATTGATTCATTTCATTGATTACACAATGCCATCGAATGTAATATTTGTTATTAATTTAGAGCAGTTTGCCACAAACAGCAGATAATTTAGAGCAGTAATGTTTATTAATTGTAATGATTACTTACATTTTTTTAAATTACTTAATTTTTAAACTTCTTTCAGTGGTTAATTAGCAGATTTTCTATTGTTTGTAGCCGATTACCAGTAATACTAAAAAGTATGTTTTTTTATGTTGGAGACCAATAAAAAAATAATCAAAAGTAATCGAAAAGTAATCTACACTAATTTTAAAACGGGAATGCGTAAATATTTAATTTAACTATTGTCTTTTGATAATTACGGAACTTTGGTAATCATTTATATTACTTTACTGTTGTTACTTGGTTGAGAAAATAATTAAATGATAAAGTAATTATAAAATGTATTTTTTTTTAATAATTCCTTCGCAGTATTTATTTTCATTGATAAAATATATTTATTATTTTAATAATGTAATGTAAATTGAATTAATTATTACGATTACTGAAATTAGTAATCATTTGGATCGGCAATTAAATATAACAGCTTTACTTTAATTGAAGTATGATATCTCTAACTCTTTTGAAAACATTACAGACAATATCATCTTCAAGTAATTTCATAAAATCTTTCTTACCATAAAATATAAGCTCTTTTCATAAAAAAATTAAATTAATTACAATAATGATTGTTTCGTACGTTCCTTTAAAGTAAACCCGTAAATTGTCCGAATTACTTGTAATTAATAACGAACCTCTTGAAATATTACTATTCTAAAATCGCAAAAAAACCTTTTTAAGCATTTCAACTTACTATTTTTTTGAATTCATATAAAAATAGCGCAGCATAGAGCAAGAATAATTGACATCAAAAAAACTCTAAAACAACCACTTTATAAAGAATTACGGTTATATAAAATATTGATTTGTGTCCCACCAAAAAAAAATGTGTGTTAGTTTTTAACTTAGTGAAAAAAACATGTGAGTAGTTAAATAAACAGTAATGAATTAAACATTTTTGTTGCCCTCAAACAACTCAAGTTTATGTCACAGCTGAAACACTTGAAAGTAGAAGAAGAAGAAGCAGAAGAGAACCCCCAACAACATAGCATACGCGTACAAAAAGCGAACAAACGTAGTTAAATGAATAACGAACGAATAGAAGAGCGAGCCATTAATGATATAAAGCATTTCGACACCGAAACTAAATAGCAAAGATAAATAGCAATAAATTATTCTATCGAACAAATATGCGAAAACAGTAGATTTAAATAAACAAAAAAAAACAAAAAGGAATAAAAACAACAACAAGAAAATCACAACAATAACAGAATATAATAACGGTATGCATAATATTTCCGGGTAAACGGTCTAGTCAGAACAGTCAATCAATTAGCAAGGGAAGTGAAGGGAAGAAAAGATAATGAGAGAAGGTAGTAATAAAGTAGCGAAGAATCGAGAGTACAGTTAAGAGCACATCAAGCGCAGGTCCGAGAGCAAAGCGGGGAATAAACATATACTTACTCTGGTCTACCACTGCCACTAATTGAAGAATTGATGATTAAGCAGTTGTATTGTAGTGTAAAAAATATAAAGAAAAAACAAAAAAAAATTAAAATATAAATTAACCTAAAAAATGTACCCAAAGCAAAAATTATTGACTAACACAGTGTATGGGAATATTTGTATTGTTTTACTAAGCGAAACTGAGTAATTAAATAAAGAAAAAAAAAAATAAAAAATAAAGAAATAGTAAAAAAGGCAAATAGCACATATGTATACAATCGCAAGAATCGTTTATGCATAATTACAGCAAGGCATTCATTCATTAAAGTTTAATTATGAATACATACATATATATATAGTGCATACACATACTTAATATACATAATTGCATACATACATACATATACTACGTGCGTATATAGTAAAATTAATTAATTAACAAATTGAAAGGTGACAGGGCGCAAGCGCAAACACTTCAGAAGGAGGAACTATATATTAAATTAAAAAAAAATATAGCAAAAGGAAGAAATTAAAAAATAAAATGAAAAAAAAAAATATGAAAATATGTTGAATTCCACAGTGAAATAGTATGAGTCATACCATTAGCAACACACACAAAACTAGCATTAAAATAATAATAAATTATTATTATTATTATTGATTATTACTATTATTATGGGAAACAATGAGTTGATTTAATTAATGATTTAAGTATATAATGTGTGAAGTTGCGTTTTCATTCATAGTCAAGTCAAAAATATGAAATGGCAAATAAATAATTATTAAATGATAAACTAATAACTTCTAACCAATACTAATAATAAGCTAATGATAATATTTATAATAACAATCACACAACACTAAGGCATAAAAGAAAATAACATGAAATGAAATTAGTAATGATGAAATGAATCAGAATATGAGATGAATACAATTATGATAAAACTATAAATGAAAAAAATAGTTCTTTGCGTGAGAATAAAACGATGTTACATTATTTAAAGAAAATATATCATAAAAAATAAATATCCCCAACTGTATTATTATTTGTGTGTTGAGAAAATGAAGTAAGTAATGCATTTGAATAGACATGTTCGATTCGCCATTCTCCCACGCGGTATGTTTGAGCTCTAAATTTGATAACAGAATGCCCACATCACAGTGTTATTTATTATTATTCCAGTTCAATATATTTATTTATACTATTTGTTCGTTCCGGTTTTACTACTCTTCAAGCTTTGAAAGTCACATACGTATGTATCGTCCCTGAAAATATTCACAGAACAATTATCGCTTGTTTGGCAGAATTTACACCAGAATTAAAAAGGAGAGATGGCCTGATTGTAAGACATGAGTACATTAATATATTTCGTACTAATTTTGGATTGGAAAAAATTTTTTGAGATATGACACTCTACGCCAATGTAAAAATTGACAGGTACGTAATCTTAATCAATTGATCAACTGAAAACCGAATAAAGAATACATTCCTGAAATATATCAACGACATACTGCATTATGCCGACCAGACTTCGGACACAACTAACTTCTGGAACACCGAGCTGATACTTACCTCAACAAAAGGCAAAGGGTCTTTGCGTGACACTAACTACTTCTTAGCTTGCCCAAATAACGCCATTCATCTAACAACAATTTTCCTTTGGTCCTACCCCAGCTCGTTTTCTGGGCCTCCCATTAGATGCCTTCGATGACAATTCAATTCTTCAAGCAGAGTCCATATTCCTGCCGTGGACACACCTTTTTACATACTTGAATAATTTCTTCTTCATATTTGTAGTATTTATCCTCAAATTGTGTAACAAATATCGGCCATATCGGCATGATATGATATGACTTGCGCCACTTTACGCTATGATGTTCCCATTTTCGGTAGCTTAAAAACTACTAGATCTGAGCAATTTTTCCAATTACTTCGAAAAGTATGTGTTATAATAGAGTATGCTTTGATATATTGGCCTTTGATGAGTAGACTACCAAGTAACTACATTTAATATACAAGTTCTAGAACTCTTTGTAATATTTTTTTTCATCTCTGGAACCTACAAAGTGCTCAGGGAACTCTGATAGTTTAGGAGTTTTCAACAGAAATGAATACTCTGTTTCGTAGGATTTCTTCTCATTCAGTGAAGGAAGAAGTATTGAACGCATTTCTTGTAAATGACAAATCATTTAGTAAATAATGATAATGGGCTATAATCATTGAATACGCAGCGAATTCGACTTTGATACGATAAAGATTATCGAACGAAAATGTTCATGCAATGCATGATTCCGTCGATAAACTGCTTTTCCACAAAGTGAGAACGTAAAACTGTTTTATCGACCTTTATTGACAAATTTGATAAAGTATCTGTGCTTTTTGCTTTGTTCAAAAAAAAAAAATTAAAACTGACCTTTAATTATTGTGAAATTACTTAAAAACAAGTAAGGAAAGGCTAAGTTCGGGCGTAACCGAACATTTTATACTCTCGCAATTTATTTATTTAACTTTATTTATATTAATAATACACAATTTGACCCACATATTCATCATATATATTGTATAAAGTCCATTGAAAGTTGGAAACCATAATATTAGGTTAGAAGCACCGAGGTCCTCATGTTCGATACATGGGGCCTTGAAAACCTAGGGTCCGATTTCGGCGATTTTTAGAATGGGGCTTCCACACTATAAAGGTAGTATTTGTGCAAAGTTCTGCATCGATATCTTCACTAGTGCTTCCTTTATATATTGTAAAGTTAACGATTCAGATCGTCTTCAAAGTTCTGGTATGTAGGAAGTTGGCGTGGTTGTGAAGCGATTTGGCCTATCTTCACAACATATCATTGGGATGTAAGAAAACTATTACAAACCAAGTTTCATTGAAATCGGTCGAGTAGTTCCTGAGATATGGTTTTTGACCCATAAGTGGGCGATGCCACGCCCATTTTTCATTTTGTAAAAAAATCTGAGTGCAGCTTCTATCTGCCATTTCTTATGTGAAATTTAGTGTTTCTGGCGTTTTTCGTTACTGAGTTAACTCACTTTTAGTAATTTTCAACCTAACCTTTGTATGGGAGGTGGGCGTGGTTATTATCCGATTTCTTTAATTTTTGGACTGTATAAGGAAATGGCTAAAAGAAATGACTGCAGGAAGTTTGGTTTATATAGCTTTATTGGTTTGCGTGATATAAACAAAAAACATATTTGGGGACGGGGTCACGCCCACTTTTCCAAAAAAATTACATCCAAATGTGCCCCTCCCTAATGGGATCCTATGTTCCAAATTTCATTTTCATAACTTTATTTATGTCTTAGTTATGACACTGTATAGGTTTTCGGTTTCCATCATTTTGTGGGCGTGGCAGTGGACCGATTTTGCCCATTTTCGAAAGCAACCTCCTCAGGGTGCCAAGGAACATGTGTTCCAAGTTTCATTAAGATATCTTAATTTTTACTCAAGTTATCGCTTGCACGGACAGACGGACAGACGGACAGACGGACAGACGGACAGACGGACGGACGGACAGACGGACGGACAGACATCCGGATTTCAAATCTACTCGTCATCCTGATCATTTATGTATATATAACCCCATATCTAACTCTTATATTTCTTGGTGACACAAACAACCGTTAGGTGAACAAAACTATGATACTCTGTGCAACAGGTTGCGAGAGTATAAAAAATATTTAATTGACAAATATTCGCTTTTTTGCTCTTTGTTTAATGCTTTATAAAAAGTGTTACAGTGATCGGATTTAGTTCAAATATGCGCCGTTTCGTTCGATAAACTGTTTCCATCTAGACGGCGACTTCATAATACCTCCTCGTAGAAGCAACAATCCTTATTTGCGAAGAACTCGGACAGTCACTTTTCACAAGCCTCTTTTGAGTTCACTTCACTCTTTTACCACCACCAAAGGCGTTCGGCATGGACAGGAACAGGAAGTAATCACTTGGCGCGATGATCGGGCTATATGGTGGATGCGATAAAACCTCCCATACAAGCTCCCGTAGCTTCTGACGAGTCATCAACGAAGTGTGTGGTCTGTCATTGTCCTGGTGGAACACTACACCCTTCCTGTTCCTTTCTGTTGGCCACTTCTAGACGCTTCTGGTCGATCGCCTGCTTAAAGCGGTCCAGTTGTTCGCTGTAGATGGTAGAATTAAGCGTCTGGCCATATGGAAACAGCTCATAGTGAATGATTCCCTTCCAATCCCACCAAACACACAGCAAAACCTTCCTGGCCGTCAATCCCGGCTTGGCCACTGTTTGGGACGATTCACTGGCCTTCGACCCCGACCGTTTTCGCTGGGTACTGTCGTATGTGTTTATAAATTCGTTTTATTTTCGATATGGTTTCAATGATTCCGACGTAAAATTTTTCGATCATATAGAACCATTTTTCGATCGAAACGGATTCAATGATTAGGGCCAATATACGTTGTGTGTTCAAAAATATCAGGCATTTTTGTAAAAAATTTCACGGGTTTCGACAGTCCAATTGTTCTTATTATGTTGATATAAATGCCCCTGAAGGAAGATCAACAGCTGTATTCATTGCTTACTTTGTCTCTGTAGCAGCTATTAAGATTAGACGAGTTTGGCGATTTGGTTAAAAGCTCACACTCCGTTGCTTTTTCATGAATTGTTGGCCAGAACAATACTGGAATCCAGCCTCCATATTCGCCAGGCATGACTAAGTGTAAATTTTTCCTATTTCCAAAAATAAAGAGAATCTTAAAAGTTCGCCGTAGGTGAAATACCTGAAAGAGCCCAAGGCTATCCCACAAATCGAGTTTTGAACGAATATTGGAAGAAGCGCTGGTATACGTCTATAATCTCTAATGCGAACTATTTTGAAGCGACAGCATTAATATAAACGTTCTTTCAACAAATAAAAACGAAAGTTCCTGTTATTTTTCGAACACATCTTGTAGATACTTACATGCTTTCTTTAGATCCCGCACCCATAATAACTCGCATGTTGCCATCAAAAAAGAAACGCAAATCTTTTTAATATTTTTTCAACACATTTTATGTTTATTTTTAAGAATTGTTCCATTTAAAAATACAAGAAGATTTTGCTTGAAATTGAAATAAACTTTACAAAACCATAAATATTAAATTAAACTCGTATGTATGTAATATGGTAAAATATTTGTTACAATTATAAAGTGCATTATTTCTAATAAACTAGTTTGCTTCGTAAACGCTTGAAATAGCTTAAATAAAATTACAATTTGAAGACACTTAACACAAAAATCTAGTTGACATTTACGAAGCATACATTCACATGTATATATTTTTTTTTTTTTTTTTTTTTTTTTTTTTTTTTTTTTTATTACGAGGAGGAAGCATCGAAAGCCTGAACCCCAAGTCAGTGTGGAACTTTAATCCGAACTAAACCTCCTACCGTCTTGTACCGTTCCCCCCGGTACCACCGTCAAGTATTACGTCGGGAGGATGGTTGAGTTACACTCATACGTACGTGGTGGTCAAAATGCATTCAGTCACAAGTTGCATTTACTTGGCCCCACCTCTGTTGGTCTAATACCCCGCCTCGTACATTGTTCGTCGCCAACCCTTCCCGTCACGTCAATGTTAGTGTGTTCAAGTCGTAGTTGTTCGTTGTATTTAACAGCTCACTTCTCCGCCGCTGTTCGCTGGCTCGTTGTGATTTCATGATTCTGGCTGCAGCTTCGCAAACTGCTTTCCATTTCTCTACCGATTCGACCATTTGGTTTACTAGGTTATCAGGAGTAGGGTCTATACCAAGCGAATTTTTGAGATGTTGTCTCTCATGGTTATATTTCGGGCAATGGAAGAATGTGTGTTCTACATTTTCCACGGTTGCGCCTCCGCAGTAATCACATATATCGTTAGTTTCGTGCCCGAATCGTTTCAAATATGCTTTGAAGCAGCCATGTCCTGTGAGGATTTGAGTTAGGTGGAAATCCACTTCACCATGCGTTCTATATAACCAAGGTTCAATGTTTGGGATCAAACGAAATGTCCAACGCCCGTTTCCGCTGTCTTCCCATCGTTTTTGCCAGCGATTGGTCGTTTCTGCCCTGGCACTTCTTTTTAGTGTCGTGTGTGGTAAACTATCAGTCATCACATACTGAAACTCCTTTGCTAATAGGTCTAAGGGGTGTAAGCCCGCAATTACTAAAGCAGCGTCTTCCGATACTGTACGAAATGCGGAGCATACTCTCAGTGCGCAAGTGGCATATG
The DNA here is from genome assembly GCA_031772095.1 of Zeugodacus tau. NCBI lineage: Eukaryota > Metazoa > Arthropoda > Insecta > Diptera > Tephritidae > Zeugodacus > Zeugodacus tau. The sequence continues at coordinate 88,354,555 of CM062649.1, forward strand.
TGGAGAAAAGGCCCCGACGATATGATTTTATTTCGAGGGCTTTCCAGCTAGTAGTCGTCTTCTATTTTGCTTTGGCCCACGAGTATTGAGCATTAAACGAGTCAAAGCTCTGCACACTTTTGTAGCTTTTTCGCATGTATATGCTACGTGTTCCTTAAAGGACATCCTTGCATCAAGGATAATACCCAAGTATTTGATTGCTGGTTGTGTAGTAATGTTCACCCCCTTTGTGCTGAACGTGGCAACTTCGCGGACTTTTCTGCCGGTAATAAGTACCGCTTCGGTCTTGTTCTCTGCTAGGGTCAGACCGTGAGTTTCGAGCCAGTCGCCTATTAACGCTATTGTCCTGTTGGTTATCATAACAATATCGTGAATGTGTTTTGCTATAACAACAACAGCAATATCATCTGCAAAACCGATGATGTGAACATTTTTGGGTACTTTGAGTCGTAGTACTCCGTCGTACATTATGTTCCAGAGTAGAGGCCCAAGTACGGACCCCTGGGGTACTCCACCAGTGACTTTGTATTTTTGTGTGCCTTTGTTTGTATCATATCTCAGAGTTCTTTCCTCGAAATAGCTTACAATTATGTTGTAAAGATATTGAGGTACGGAGAAGCTTTTTAGTGCACTCAATATACTCTGCCAGTTCGCCGAATTAAATGCATTTTTAACATCGAGGGTTACAACCATACAGTACTGTATTGTGCCTCCCTTCCATCTTTTTCCACTTATAGCCCGTTCAGCCAGGGTCTTTACTAGGGTTACCGCTGCAGTTGTGGATCTTGCCTTTCTGAATCCAAATTGGTTTGGGGATAGTCCACCGGCATCGTCGATTGCCTTGTTTAGCCGTTGGTATATGATCCGCTCTAAAATTTTTCCCGCGGAGTCTAACATGCAGAGAGGCCTGAAGTGGGACGGCTCTGTCATTGGTTTGTTAGGTTTTGGCAGCAATATAAGGTACTGCCTTTTCCATATGTTAGGAAAGCGGCCTTCTTGAATACATATGTTGTACATTGTTCGGAATGGGTCTATGTTTCTGACAATCGCTGTTTTTAACACTATGTTCGGAATTCCATCTGGTCCAGGGGCTTTAGATGGGTTTAACCGATCGCTTGCTTCTCGAACTTCTTCATCCGTAACATCAGGTATAACTTGGTTCTGTTGTACTCTCACGGTCTCCTGTTGGAGTTGGGGTCGGGTTGGAAAGAGTACCGAAACTATTCTTCCGATTGTTGAGTGGGAGGTTGGCATTTGTCCGCGAGTTCGGAGTTTTCCCATTACCACTTTATATGCGAGTCCCCAAGCATTATTTTCAACGTCGTCGCACATTTTGAGGAAACATTCCTGCTTACTTTTCTTAATCGCCTGTTTTAAGGATTTTCTTTTGTTCTTAAAGTGTATTTGGAGGATAGTATACTCTGAGGTACCACGTGATCGTTGGTATAAGCGCCTTGCATGCTGGCATTCTTTACGTAGTTTCGCAATTGTATCGTTCCACCAATACACAGGAGGGTGGTGGTTACGTACAGATTGCTTGGCCATTGAAGCGTCGCATGCTCTCTTGATACAGCTCATAATTGAAGAAGCAGCTTCGTTAGCCGACAACAAATTGTCGATAAGAGAAGTGGGTCTAAAGACTTCTTCAAAGAGGTCTGGGTCGAACGTTTTGGGTCGCCAGGTACTTCTTTTCAGGGTCGGTAAACACTGTCGTGCGAGTGTAGTATTAATCTCGAATATAATGGCATAGTGATCGCTAAAGGTGTAATGGTCACTAATTTCCCATTGAGATCCACGAACTAGACTTGAGTGTACAAAGGTTAGGTCTATCACCGATTTTCGGCCACCTTTGTTGAATGTGCATTGGTTGCCTGCGTTTAGGAGCTCAAGATCCAGAGAGGCAAAGGCTTCTAGTAAGGTCTTTCCTCTGCTATTGGTTTTCTTGCATCCCCATTCGATAGCCCAGGCATTAAAATCGCCAGCTATTATTACTTTTGTTTTACATCGAGCATCGGCCACCAGATTATCGATAATGCGCTTATATTCTTCATCATTGATGCTGGGAGGTAAGTAGCAGCTATATATATTAATATTATTAACAGCTGTGCGAACAAATCCATCAGATGAGAAGGGTGATTCCAATTGTGGGAAGTTAGGGTTACATTTCCATATAACTGCTTTATTTTGTGTGTCGCTTATCCAGGTTACGTCTTGTTCGATTTTATATGGTTCGCTTAATACGACCACATCGATTTGCTTTTCGGCAACCGACTGTTTCAACAAGTCATGAGCCGCTTGACAGTGGTTTGCGTTAAGTTGAAAAAACTTCATGTTATCTGTTGAGCCGCTTTCTGGTAAACTGGGCACCTGACGCTTCCAGTGAAGTGATCGATTTCATTTGCGCCAGCTTTCAAGCAGAGCAGGCATTTGGGCTTGTTGTTGCAGTCCTTTGCCTGATGCTCACCTTCGCCGCATCTTCTGCAGAGTCTGGACCTGTCTTCATTTTTGCACGCTTTTGAAGTGTGCCCAAAATCAAGGCATTTAAAACATCGTTGTGGTTGTCTATATTCCCGTATACGGCAATTTACCCAACCAACTTTCAGCTTCTTATTCAGCAGAAGCTGTCTAGCTGCCTCAACAGGGAGTTTAATGAGCGCTGTTTGCGTGTCTCCGTATGACTTCCTTAAACTCTTGATTGCCGCAATCGTCAGCTCTGAATTTCCTAACTGTCTCTGTAGGGCATAAAGAACTTCTTCCTTGCTTGTGACTTCATCCAAGTCTTTGCACTCGAGTAGAGTCTCCTGGGTCAAGAGTTTGACATTAGCTTGGTCACCAAGGCATTTCCTCATATTTTCTTGAGAGTCGGTTGGCATCACTGCCCCGCTAAGTTGTAGCAACATTTCTCCACTTTGCGTTTTGCGTATCTTCGTGACTATATTACCGAATCCGCTGAGAGTTGAATCGGACTTAATTTTTCGTAAAATCTCCGCATATGTAAGATTCCCACTTTTTGAGATCAATATTGCTTGCGGTTTTGATTTTGGCAGTTTTACGGACTTCTTATTGGCTTTCTTCGCTACTATATTCCACTGTTCATCCATTGGGTTAGTTTTTGCTTTGTTAGTATCCGGCCCTTTCATTGGCTGCGTGCTTAGTGGAGACTTTTCAGTGCCTTCAAACCTTTCAATGTTAGCGACATCATTTGATATTGTTGGTCGTTTAAACTGACCAATTAAATTTGTTCTTGCTCGTGTTTTTGGTGAGTTGATACAAGATCGTTTGTTTTGTTGTTGGGCCTGCTCCTCCGTCATTGGTTCATCAATGAGTGCAGTGCGACCTCTTTTCGCCTGGACGATCGGATGCATTGCCGACTCTCTAACCTCTGTTAGTGCTTGTTTTTGCAATTGCGAAATCTTATCGATTATGTTTTTCATGTGTTGGTTTACGTGCCTTTGCTTTTGGCCATGCGTGAGCAAGATTAACTCGTCGATGAGAGTGCCTAGGGCGGAGAGCGTGCTCTCTCCTTCACTTACACTTACAATTTCGTTGTTAGTGGTGCTTTGGGTTGGCGTCAGTTCGGCTACGCTGGCGATAGTAGTTGCTAATGGGACATTGTCCAAAGGAGCCACCTCGCGTGAAACCGCAATCGATGGGGTCACATTATGCGTTGTTGATGCAGTAACCTTAAGTGTCTTTACGCTTTGTCGATCAGGCGATCGGGGGGTTTTGTTGCTCCTTGTAAATGGGCTACAATCCTCCTTGTTACCAGTGATGGTGTACGTTGCTTTGGATTTAGCTGACATTTCCTCAGCTAATTCTACAGCAATACACTTGGACAGGTGATACTCGGAAATTCCTCAGGATGAAATCCCCAGGAATTTCTCTTCGAGTGGATTGTGGATCGTGGGATCCAAGAAGGTATCCACAGGGAGAGCTAAAAAATAATGCGCTCTTCGCTATTTCCCTTTTCTGTGAACCTTCGCACAATTAAATAAATATTTATAAGTGATTTAACACTCACCGCTTCTTTATTGATACCAGTTTTGATTTTTTGCTGTGATGCTGTGGGCGCTGTGTGTATTTTCGCGCACTTAGGAACAAATTTCGTAATTTTTCCTCTTGTACTTGGTGCCATAAGCGGAGCACCAGAAAAACACGTCACGTCACTTTTCTCACTTTCACTTGTATATATGTATTTATGTATGTGTATGAGTAAAAAAATTAAATCGAAATCGTATCGAAAAAACACACACATCGATCATTAGAGGAGAAGCAACTAACAAAATATTTGTTTCGTATGTTTTCATCATACTTTTCATATTATTCACATTTTCTTCACAATTGGATTACTTTTACGCTTATAACTTGTAGCGATTGCTTGCATATTTCGCTTTTCGCTTTTTGCTTTTCTCTTTTTTTTTGATTTTCATTTAAACTGCTTCTTCATTGATTTTTCATGCTTTCTTCATTTCAACAAAATTACCTTTACGTTTGTTTTATGCTTTTAAGCTTTTTGTTGTTGTTTTTTAATTTTTATTTTTATTTTATTTTTGTTTTTGTATTTTTTTTTTAATTTTAATTAATTAAATGTACGCCTTACATGGCTACGCATTAAACTAGTAGACAAAAAATACATTACATTTAAACTTAACAAATACTACGCTGCTTTTGTTTTTGTTTTTGTTATGTATACAAATACATATACATACACAATAATATTTATAAATTTTAATATTAATAATTAATAATTAAATTAACAATAATTAGTCATAATAATGTGTTTGCGCTAATTGTTTTGTAGAGAGATGGTGGGAGCGTGAGAGAGAGAGAGAGGGAGGGAGAGAGAAAAAATTTTTAATAAAAATCGCTTTTTTGATGCCGATATTTTGAAGAAATTTCCATTTTTTTTAATCTTTTTTTCCTCCCTCCCTCTCTCTCGCTCTCTCCACTACGGCTGTGCTCAAGCAACTCCCACGCATTTTGCGCATTTTTTTCTCACAGTTTGGCTCTTAAAAAATATAAAACTTAATTATAGCTAACTAACATAACGGTATTGCGTGAAAGTAAAACATCTTAGTTAAGCAATAATACAGTTATTTTAATATTAATATTAATAATAAACAAATTTTAAATAACAGCATGTGTGTGCGTGTGTTTCGCTTTCTTTATTCACAATATTGTTGTTGTTGCTTTTTTTTCCTTACATGCACGCACACAAATTAGGTGGCGCTTAAATCGTAGTTAGAACCAATAACGGCTATTAACATGCAGAGTGAAGTTGTTGTTGTTGTTGAAGTTGTAGTAGAGATTTTTTGCTAAAGTCCTAATTTTCAATATTTAACATTTCGCATTGCCTGCCGCCTCGTGTCTTTCGCTGCTTCGCTTTACACATTTTTTTTGTTTTTTTCTTTTCTTTTTTTCTTTTTCTCTTCATTTCGATAATTTTCCGTTTAGTGCATTAATTCATAATATTATAAATAATTAATAAACAATTATGCAAAAATGTAACATAACAACAAATACATATGTATCCTCATGATATCAATTCATGCATATATGTACTACCATATATATATATATATATATATATATAGGTATATAATGTAAACTACACATACATATTTTCCAATTTTTCAACTAGTTTTTGTCTCATTAAAAACATTTGCTCGCTGACAACTCGCTTTTGCTTTCACTTTCATTATTTATTTTTATTTTTATTTTTAATTTTCATTTATTTGTTTTTGTTTTCGAAACGAAATGAATTTGTATGCGTTTTTTGGCTCCTTCGCCTCACTGTCTGCTAACTAATACGCTCGTGGCTCTTCGCTTTGCTTATGCTTCACTCATTTTGTTTTTATTTTATGCTTTTACTTTTAGTTCAATAACTGTAATTGTAAGCAAAAAGGATTTAAATAAATACATTGATTTATTTTTTTTGTTTTTTTTTTCATTTTTGTTTTCATATAACCTCCAATACTACAATACGCGCTTTCGTGTAAATCCAAAATTGGGCTTTAATTTAAATACGAAAATGTATATTTTTTAACTTTTTTTTGTTTTTGTTTTTTATTTTAATTTAATTAATTCTTGTTGGGTTCTAATGATATATTCTTTTTGTTGTTGTTGTTTGTATATATGTATATTTGACTTGCTTACTGATTGCTGCTTACTCTTAATGCCTCGTTTTTTGTCTTGATAAACATCGATTTTTTATGTTATTTGAATTTATTTTTATGTTTTTTAATGTAATTTATTTACATACAATACACACATATATGGTTCAATTTGTTTTTGTTTTTTTTTTGTTTTTATTTGCTGAAGTAATAAATATGTTAGAAATATGATACATATGCATGTTTAATATCATTTGTTTATTATTTTGAATTTTTGTAAATGAATTAATTAAAATTGTTTTTTTTCAAGTCTGTACCGCTATTTTTAACTATTTTGTTTGCTGACAATGTCGGTGTTATTTTTGTTATTTTTATTTTTTGTTTGGTTTATTAATTGATTTCAATAATTCAAGATAGTAATTTACAAAAAAAAAAAAAGAATTTTTTCCTCTTAGCCACAATATTTTAATTACATTTAAATGAAATAACAAAAGTGTGGCAACACTGTGCAATTAAATTGTATTCAAATATCAGTTGTTTGCATGTTTATTTCGTGTAGTGTATATAATTATAATTTATTTTATTGTTTATGTTGTTGTTGCTGTCAATTTAGTAGGCGTTGAACAATTAATTAAATTTCAAAAATTAATTCAAATTCAAAAATTAAATTTTTTTTCTATTAATTTTTTTAACTAAAAATTAAAATTTCCGAACATTTGTGAGCAATTAAAATAAAAATATAGTAGATATTTATTTTTAATTATTTTTGAAATAAATAATTTTTATTTATATTAATTAATTTTTTGAATAAATTATTATTTAAAAAAAATTATTCATTATTTGTTTTCAATAAATTAAACATGCTATTGTTGTTGTTACACCTCTTTGAATATATTTGTTTAAAGTTATTTTCGCTATTGTTGTTATTGTGTATGAGTTTTAAAAACATAGGAACTTTTTCTTATTTTGTTTTTGCTGTTGTTGTTTTATTATTATTATTTTTTTTTGCTTTTATCATACTTGTTGATATGATTTGAATGAGCATTTCACACAAAAATTAATTATGCTATCAAAAATAAAATTGACAAACAAAAGAAAAAATTTAACTAACGGTATTTCATTAAATATTTTTTTTTAATTTTTTAAACAATTTTATACTATAATTCTCCAAGGCATCCCTAACTGAAATATTTGTGAATTAATTTTTAAATAAAATTTTAGTTAAAATTAAACACTCATTTAATGTATGTTTGTCTGTCAGCATGTCTGTATGTGTGTATGTATCACTAATCTCTACAAACTCAATTCAGTTTTATCATAATTTCCTGTATTTTAATTTGTTTTACATTTGCTCTAACATTTTCTTAATTTACTTTCATTTAATATAATTTAATTTAACTTTTCATCTGCCGTCAGCTACGTGTTTACCGTTTTGTTGTAAATTTATAGTTAATTTTTATTTTGTTTTTTTTTTCTTCAATATTTTTATCAATCACTTTTCCCATAATTGCTAATTAATACATTTTCTAAATGCTATTTTTACACTTCGAGAATATATATGTATGTATGTATGCATGTATATATATGTATATGTATTATTCAAATATTTTTTTATTCAATTTATAATTCCTGTTTATGTTTTTAGCTAATTTTTTAGTACACTTTATTCATATATTTATTTTCTATTTTAAATATCTTTTGCATTTTTTATAATTTTTATAATTATATATTTGTTTTTTATTTAAATTTTTTAATTTTTTTGTTTTTGTTAGTTAAAATGATTTGTGTTCAACGATTGTTCTTCAGTAGTTTTAGTTTAACAACCCTGTTCAGCTTTGTGTGAAAAAGATTGTTTACAGTGGGTTCGGTTGGTTTTGTTTTTGTTTTCTTTTGTCTTCTGTGGTGATGACATTCGCTTCGAATGGCGTTGCATAACGGTTTGTGGTACATTTAAATGAAGTGGAACGAGTGAATTAAGGAAAACGAACATACAATAAAAAAATGAAATAAAAAATAAAAAAAAATAAAATAAAATAAAATAAAATAAAATAAAATAAATAATAAAATAAAATAAAATAAAATAAAATAAAATAAAATAAAATAAAATAAAATAAAATAAAATAAAATAAAATAAAATAAAATAAAATAAAATAAAATAAAATAAAATAAAATAAAATAAATGAAATAAAATAAAAAAAAAAAAATAAAATAAAATAAAATAAAATATAATATAATTAAATTTAAATAAACAAAAAATTCTAAAATAATGGAACAAAATAATAATAATGTAAGAGAAAAATAATAAGAAAAACTTTTACAACTATTTTCGAAATTCGAAAACTCGAAAATAATCAAAAAAAAAAAATCAATAATCTATACTAGAAATTATAAACGTTGATTCGACCACTCGATTATGTAAGTAACCGTTCATCTGGCATGCCTGCTTTTGTGTAGTTTGGTATGCCTGCCGTCAGCTTTTGCAACATATTTTTTTCTGATATATTTATTAAATTTTTTTTTCCATATTTTTCATCAATTTATTTAACCTCGTGTTACAATAAATTCTATTTTGTTTGCAAATTTGCTTCGAAAAACGCCACAGTTAAAATGGTTTCCCCTTACATTTCTTCTACTTCGTTTACACTAATGCGTCTTCATATGCCCCTATTTGCTATGTACTCGTCGTATGTATATGTAGGTATATATGTACGTTTAATAAATTTAAATACATTCACTTTCTTACTTATTAGTATATATAATATTGTATATTATATATTAATGCATTTTTCTTGTTTTTGTTTTTCTCTTTTGGATTTGTTCTATTTAAATATTAATAATTTTATATTTTAACTAAAAAATACATTCAAAATTTAATTTCACTTTTTTTGTTACGGTGTTTTTCTTTTTTCTTGTAATATATGTATGTATATATATATTTTGGTTTTTTATTTTATTATAAGTATATCCACAATTTCACGTTTGCTTTTGTTTTATAATCTCTAACATTTTTTTTAATTTGTATGTATGTGTGTAAATTGTCTGCTACATACATATATATATATATAGTTTATGTGCTGAACACCAGTTTTGACCGCTTAACGATTTATGCTCCAGAATTCGGTGCAGGCTGTTCCACATTTCCACATCTTTTCAGGCTAATATCCTCATCCAAATTTCCTCATAAGTTGTTGTTGCACTTCCTTTTTAAGTTTTTCTTCAAAGTATCTTCGCCACAACTGCACCTTCGCCTCCTCCTCCTCCTCCTGTTTAACGGTTTTTTTTATTATGTTTCTTTTTAAGATATTCCCTAATTATCGCTCACCTTTGAGTGAGTTTGTTTGAGCTGATTGGCGATGCTTTTCATGTATTTGTAATTTGTTTTTGTTTTTTTGTTGATATTTTAGTGAGTTTCTTCTTTGCTCTTGTGTTTCCACTGATTTGCTGTTACTTCTCTTATACAGTCATTGCGTACTTTTGCGGTTTTTTCGGTTTTGAGGTTATAAAAATTTTTTTTGAAAATCATTTTGAAACATTTTGCATTGTTTTTCTGATTTCTCGAGCATACTTTAACTAAGAATTTCGCTGTTTTGAGCTTAAAAATAGTGAGTGATTTGCAATTAGAACTCTTCTCATTTGTAAGAAGCACTCTGGTTTTCATTACTCGAAATATGTACTTGGATATTCTGAATATACAATATAATGCTTGTTGTAGCCTTGTAAAGGCATATAAGAGTCTTCGTAGCTGCTTCTAAAATATGATTTATGCATATTTAGAGCATTTAGCAATTCTAATAACCAAATTTGTTAATTGTTAAAAGCAACCCTGCACCGCGCTATATATCTCTGTAATAGAGCTCATTGTATTCGACTAATCGACTAACCGAATTAACCAATTAGGGCATTATTCGAATAATAATATTCGGTTTGCACTATACGGATAGTCGTCAGATTATGTAACTGTCTTATACGAGCATCGTATATAGTTTTTAATGATCTTTTTGCTTCCCGGCATCTTAAATGAGGTCTGTGCAACAAATAGAAATGCTAGCAAAAACTGCTCGAGGAATTTTTTTTTTTGGAAAATTTACTAGCTTTATTCCTTTATTTTATTTTCAAATTCGAAATAATCAAATTTTTCGAAAACGCCTCAAAAATAACCCCAAAAATGTTTCAGCCTAACCTAAAAAATCCGCCCAAAGCGCTTGCAATCTCAAATCAGCGCCGCCACTTTCATAAGAGTATGTAAGTCGGTTTAAGTTTGATTTTATTGTATTTTTTTTATGTTTTATATATATCATATAGTACTTAGCTTAAGGTTTACTAATAAAAACGAACAAACATTTCTTCTTTTTTTGTTTTGATTGGTTTACATAAAAATTACAATACAATTTCACACATATAGTTTTCACACTTCCGCATACTTATGCATTTGTATTTTTGTATTTTTCTTCTTTTTGTTTTTGTTTTTTTGTATATAATAATATACTGATTTGTATTTGTTCTGTTTAAATTCTTTGCAGTTTTACAATATACATATATACTATGTATGTATGTAAGTATGTATAGCATATATATGCATGCATTTTTGTTACATTTACAGTTATGATTTGCCACTTCGTGCGCTGCTGCCGCTAAGCTTGCTGCAATTGTCTAAAGATTTTTTTAAAAATTATTTTTTATTATTTTTTTTTAATAAATTTCATTTTGCTGCTGTTTAAGGTTTAATACTAAAACGCAGCAGTTTTTATTTATTTTTTTTTTCAAAAAATTATATGCAAAACAATTTTTTATATATTTTTAGACATTTCTGCAATTTCAAATTAATTTAAATTTTTTAATAATTTTTTGGAATTATTTTTTGTTATTTTCGCTGATTCTTTAGGCTGTGGTGCATGCTGTTTTATGCCATATTTCATAAATTCTACACATAGTTGCACAGGCAGCTGCACTGTATTTCATGCATTTCAGTTTTTCGCTTTTCATTTCAATTTCTTTTCGCTTTCTTTGTTAAACTTTTTAACTTTTAATTTGTTCTGTTGCCCTCTTGCATGCTGCGCTCTAATACAAAATTGACCGCAAGCTGCGTGTAAATCTCCTTGCACTAATTTTATGCTGCTTAAAATATTTTTTTGTTTTTTATTTTTTGCTTAAAACTAATTTAATTAATTTAAAAAATAAAATTCCATTTTGTCTATAATTAAATATTTAGCATTAATAATTTATATGTTTAATTAAACGTTTAATAATAACATTGATCAGCAAAGGAAATAAATCTGTCAGAATGCAAGTTGTTGTTTTTGTTTTTATATTTCTCAATTGTCATACACTTGCAACAGCTGCACGCTTGTTGTTGCTGCTTTTTAATTATTTATTTATTTATTTATATTTAATATTTTTTTGTTTTTGTTTTTGTTCTTGCATGTTTTTTAAAACGAAACACAGCTTTCTAAAATTTATTTATTTATTTATCGCATTTAACACATATACTCTGCTCTTCTCTCCTCTACTCTGTTTTAAGTTTTACTTTCACTTATTTATAGGTTATGTTTATGTTATGTATGTATAACATCTGCTACGCCTAGTAAAAAAAATCATAAATTTTTGTTTAATGTAATTTTTTAAATTTATTATTATATTTTATTTTAATTTTTTTATGTTTTTTGTTTTGCAATTGCTGTTTCAACAGCGTTTTTGCTTCTTTAACATCTGCTCTTTTAACAATACCATGGTGAATACTCTCTCAATTCAGCGCATACATGTAAGTAATACATATTACAATATAATTAATTAATATTATTATATTATAAATTTTGAAATTTTTGTTGTTTTTGTTTTTGTTTTTGCTTGCTCTTACTTGTGCTTACATAAAATATTACAGTATAACTAGTTTTAGTATGATTTGTTGTTGTTGTTGGGTTTTCTGTTTCAAATATATGTATTATATTTAACACCAAAAATTTCGGTTAGTTGTTGCTGCTATTGTTGTTGTTGTTGATTTTTGTTTTAATAGTTGTTGTCATGTATATTCTATATTTATGTATGTATGTGAGCAGTTGCAAAATGTTGTTGGTGGGTGGTTGGTGTGTTCAGACGGAGGGAGGGTGTGTTTTCCAAATATTTTCTGTTCTGTTTCTGTTTCTGTTTCTGTGACTATGGTTGTCTCTCTAACGCGTAAAATTTGCTCGAAAAGAGTATATCTAATCTATATAGTATATGTAGTATACTTCTATATGTATGTATGTATGTGTTATGTGGTTAAAGATGTATCATTAATAATAAAAAAGTAATATAATTAATAAAAAAAAAATAGTGTAGCAATAATTTTTTGTTGTTGCTGAATAAAACTACGTAGTAATGTATGTATATATTTATATAAAAAAATAAGGAGTTACGAGTGACGTACATATATAAGCATATATACATATTTATATGAAATATAGATTTAAGCGCCAGTTCTTCAGCTGTTTAGAGATAGTGCTTTGTTATTGTTGATGTAATTGTTGTTGTATAGAGTTTTTCAATTAAATGTTGAGTACACTACAAATTTTGTTGTTGTTGCTGTTGGCTACTGCTTATTTAGAATTGTAGAATTGTAGTATTGTTGTTGTAGATATGTAGTGATCCTTGTTGATTTGCTGATTTTGTTGTTGCTTATTATTTGTTTGTTGTTGTTGTTGCTGTTGCTATTGTTTGCTGATTTTTTGTTTGCGATTTTTTCTATGGTCGTTTTTACTGCTGGTCGGTCACGCCTATTGTAGTTTGTAGTTCGAATATTTCACGCTTCTGCACATATTTACTGCTACTTCTATTGTTGTGTAGTTGTTGCTGTTGTTGTTCTTTCACTCTTATGCCTTTACTTATACGTACTGCAGCTGCTTACATTTTGCATATATGCATTTCTATATGTATTTATGTTTATAAAGTAGTTTTTGTGTTTGTGTTTTTGTTGTTGTGGCTTAGATATTCGACTTGGAGAAACTGACGCGCAAGTGATTCGATTCGGAGAGCTGGTGATTGTGCATTTTGATGAGCGCCAAGACGGCTTCTTCCACCGATGACAGTTGCAGAAGCGCCATTTTGCGGTCCTTACTGTAAATGCGAAAAGAAAAAAATATTAATTTTATTGTGTTGAGAAAAAATTTAAAATTTTTCAATTTAAAATTAATTAAAAAAAAAATTAAAAAAAAATCAAAAAAAAAAATTTTTGAAAAAAAAATGGACTAATTTTCTTTTTTTAAAAAATTAAAAAAATCAAAAAAAAAATGTGTGAAAAAAAATTTTAATTACAAAAAACTTTAAATTTATGTAATTACAAAAAAATTCAAATTTAATTACAAAAAAATTAAAATTTTTTTTAATTAAAAATGTATTAAAAAAAAATTGAAAAGAAATGCGTATTAGTTTTTTTGAATTATAAAAAATATAAAAAAAAAATTTTGAAAAAAAAATAAAATAATATTTTTTTTAAAAATTGAAAAAAAAAATGTTTTATAACAAATTATTTCAAAAATATTAATATTGTATAATACTGAATTATACTCTCTTTATAAACTTATTATTAAATATAAACTTACATGAAAAATTTGAATTTTTTGTAATTAAAATTTTTTTTAATAAAAAAAAAAAATTGAAAAAAAAATGCGTAAAATTTTGAAAAAGAAAAATTGACGAAAATTTTTTTTTACAAATTATTTGAAAAATATTAATATTTATCTTATTTACTAATCTTATTATTTAATATAAACTTACGGGAAAAATTTGAATGCTTTAACTTCGAAATTGTTGGAGGTGAATGCTTCCTTGATATCTTCCTCAGTGCACGATGATCTGTTACAAAAAGTGAAGAAAGTGTAAAAAGCAATTAATAAAAGAATTAAATTTAACGCAAAGCACTTTATAAGTATATATTTAAATATGTCTGTATGTATGTATGTATGTGTGTGCGCGCATGTATTTTCCTGCAATTTCGCATCAATTTTCCTAGCCGCTGCACAAAACGGCCACGCACCAACACCTCTCTTCTCTCTATTCGCTTACCGAATTGCAAATTGCTTCTTTACTTAGCCATCTGCCTTCGACAATCTCTTCAATTTCACGCTACCAGCCACTTGAGCGCACCTCGAGTAGCGCGTTGCAGCTTGCCAGTGCTGTTAAGCGCACTCGAGAGTAACCAGCTGCATATATTTCTATAACCTCCACCCCCAGCCATTTTGGCCAACAATGAACCACTTGTGTGCGTCGTTCTTCCGCCATTTACCCCTTTAACCTCTTAGCGGCGCGCGCTCATTGTTTTTTGGCGTTGAAGCGCTGCAGCTTGCCGCAGTGTGGCATGTTTAAATTTAGCCGTCGCTTGTTATTTTTGCATCATGATAGTTGCTGTTGTCCCTAGACAGACACACACAGCAGGTGAGTAGAAATTTAATAATTTTAACGGCGGGCGGCACTCGACAGATCCAGGAGACCCGGCAGCCCCCCAACCGCTTGCTATGATACTCAACAAAGCGTTGGGGTTGCAACCGAAGGTGTCGCAGCTTAAATTCACCAAACAGCCAATTTGCTTAAAGGAAAGTGCGAAAACAGGGTTTTGCTTTCTTTTCTTTTTTGTCGCCGCGTATCTCCAGTCAACGACAGCAGCTAATGAAATAATACTAAAATTATGTTTATTGGCTGAAGCTGCTCTCTGTGTGGCATGAGTGCCAAACTGATGGCTTTGATGGGTTTTCGCCATTTGTGTGTAGTCAACAGGCGCCCTATAACGGTAATTGTAATTGGGGAGACTGCTTGTTGCTCTACGGTTTTGTGCATATAATACAACAGCAGGTGATCAGACACGAAGCACCACTTAAATGCGTTGCCATAATAAACGTCGACATGCTGCTGTGCTTTTGTGCGCATTATCAAAAGCTCTAGCGCTAGTGGTGATGGCTGCGGAGTTCGCTTGGCGACAATTTATGGTAATATTCTGATATTTTGTTATGTAGGAATGTCTAACTATGTTGATTTTCTCGTTTGATGACATTCAAAAAGTGAAAGCTCCTGAAAGCTTGTGAAAGCTTTAAAGCTCCGAAAGTCAGATAGTTTGAGAAGCTTTTCTACCAAAGAAAATAAACCTTTCCTGATCAAATCTATAAAAATATTTGATATACATAATATTAATAATTTGATAATTTAGTTCGCTAAGAATTTGAACTAAGAAAGCTTGAGCTACCATTCTGTTATCAAATTCCAAAATCTCATTTTATATGTGGGTATTTGAATCCAATAAGTAGTCAGCGCTGAAATAGACACTAAAATCGTTAACTTTGGTGAAAGCTTTCACTTGGTAGGGAGTGCAAAAGAGGTAAAACGTTGACAAACAGAGAGTTAATAAAACAAGAAATCTGTTTTAAAAATTCTAATATTCCATTACTAAATAATACAAACATTTTATATAACATATAACAGTTTTTGTATGTTTAACTAAGCATTCGTGCATAATCGTATTTGTTCAACTTGGAACTTCCGAGTTCATATCATATGTGATCTGGCTCTTCTAGCGTGCTAGACACATTTTTGTTTGTCAATTATGGGAAATGTTGACACAGCTGAAAACTGAACTCGCTCTATCTCGAACTCTATTCGTTGACGAGAATTCTTGCGCTCAAACATTTTTGCATAAAATATTTCACACTTTAGAGCCACAAGTTTAGTACGATTAACCGCTTACGAGGAAATGCATCTACAAAGGTACACGCTGTGGCGGCTCGCCGTACTAACATTGCTGAGCATTTGCCTGTTACGAGTGGGACACAATGGCGGCGTCGAGGCACAACGCGTACAAAGGAGGAATGGTACAAACTTTCGCATTGTCGGCGGTTTCTCGGTGACCGTGCAGCAGGCGCCGTTCCTCGTGCAAGTTCGTGTCGATTCGAAGTTCGTATGCGGTGGCACATTGGTGCGTGAGAATTATTGCGTTACGGCGGCGCATTGTGTTGTCGGTACGAAGGCGCGTCAACTGCGCATTGTTGGCGGCGCAACGACACTCACGCAAAACGGCTGGCAGGCTAATGTGCTGAAGTATTTCTTAATGCGCGGTTGGGGTTTGGCAAGTGTCAATAATGATGTGTGCGTAATGAAGCTGGATCGCATGCTGCGCGGACGCAACATACGGCCGATTCCATTGGCATCAACCCCTTGCAAAGCTGGCACAATTGTGCGTGTCTTCGGTTGGGGCATATTAAGCGAGCGAGGTACGAGATTGGCGGAGACGATACGCGCAGTTGATGTACCGATCATAAATCGGTATAAATGTGCATTACAGTATAGAGGCTATGCTAATTTGACCAAGTCCATGATGTGCGCCGGCGTACCGGGGCTAAAGGACTCTTGCACTGCAGACTCTGGTGGTCCGTTGATCTGTGGCAACAGTCTTTATGGCGTCGTGTCATTTGGTAATGGCTGTGCTGAAATTGGTTTTCCGGGGGTTTACACGAATATATTGGCAGTCAAGCGCTTCATTATGAGATGCATTCGGAAGGGATAGCGTTGCTGTGGGTTGCGGTAATTGCTCTGACGTGGTGTGAATAAATTCTCTCTCGCTCTCTCTCTTTCCTGAATATGAGTAAGCCTAACTTAATTGTGACAATTATAGATTTTAGATAAAGTAAATTGTTTGTGACGAGAGATACCAATTTGAATTGTTTGTGTCGTTTAAAAAACAATTGTTTGAAAATATCATATTATTTAAAGCTGTGCTTTAATTAAAAGCTTCCGGTAAAATATTAAATTGTATTAATATTATTTCTACAAGATATTGTAGAAATTGTTTCGTGCTCCTACAAAAACAACAACCCATTATTATAACATTTCAAGACTTTATTCAGGCTCTTGAAGCTTTTGTAGTGGTGTACCCTATTCAGCAATCAATCATCAAAGACTTTTTAGCGGACAGTTAAATGGTGAACTCCTATAATTAAGCTACTACTCCTTAACTCCTACTCTTTAATAGAATTTCAGAGCTTTTTGTGTTTTAAAAATTACGGGAACATAATTTTACCTACCTATCGAGAGTAGGAGACCCGTTTCTAACAATTTTTGGTATTTTTGGATTTCCAAAAGTATATATTTGCATGAGTTTAAAGTGATCGGAGGTTCATAATTTTTGAACCGATCTTATGCATATATCTCACACATACATACATGCATATTTGTCTTCTTTAAGTTTAATTTTTTTTATTAAGAAATAATTTAATGGTTCTACTTACGGAATGTTACTTAAATGCAATGTGGCCGATGGTGGATAAATGTTTTGATAATTTTTGCTGCCCGGTTTCTTGAATCGATGCAATGGATTTTGTGAGTAGTCGCGTGTGAGACCGGCATCCGGTTGTCCCTCCTTCGGCAGCTGCACAGCCTGATGTTTACTAGCCATAACACGTATCGCC
The DNA here is from genome assembly GCA_031772095.1 of Zeugodacus tau. NCBI lineage: Eukaryota > Metazoa > Arthropoda > Insecta > Diptera > Tephritidae > Zeugodacus > Zeugodacus tau. Next base: position 88,372,091 of record CM062649.1, read on the forward strand.
TTACCCCACAAGCGCAATTTGTCAAGGTGATTCATAGCTGCAAAATAGATGTGAAAGAGAGAATTCATGAATATATATACATATATATATTTACAAATATTCGATATATTATAGGTTGCAAAGCAGGTATATGAGGTGTAAATTTAGCAAACAAATATTGCTCGGCCGTAGACGAAGCAAATAAATGACCTTACAAATGCCGAGCATGAGCAAATAAATATCAGTTCGAGGGAGCTGTTTATGTTTATGTCGAATATAGTTGTTTGTGAAAAAGTTTATGCCTTGCAGGCAGTATGTTTGCGCCGTTAAAGCAACTTGGCACGTTTTCGAACTTATTTATTGGTCAACGGTTTCGGTTGCAATTTGTGTTTCATTTTTTTTCTTTTTCTCAAATATAAAGTCCTAGCGATAAATGTAACTGTCACCATATACTACAGGTGCTAACTTAGAGAAGAAAAGGAAAAGTAGTGGTGAGGTGGAGTGGTAAAAGGAGACTCTTAAGTACCACTCTTGAATCGAGGAATATTGTTCATAGATTATTTACTAAATTCGATCGATGGAATAACGGTAAATAAAAGCATTCAGTTGAGTTGGTGCTGAGGTTATTGTCCTGCCGCATATATATGTGGTATGATTATGCAAATACATGCAATAATAAATAATATACCGACGTCTTATATATAGAATATAAACGTTACATTTATAGCAACTGTATATAATATAACAGTACATTCTTGTATTTATTAATGTAAATGCCTCAACTGTCTAAGTGAATTTCCTTTGAAATGTGGCAACAAGCTGTTTGTGGCATGCAAGATACAATTTCATCTTATGACAATGCAACTGCGGCTGTGTTTATTTCAATAATATGTTGGTTTTACAACAAAAATAATTTCAAAGAATGTTGCAGCTGAAACTACACCTATATCTAGTGATATAGTATATAACATCAGAATTAAGTAACATTAAGTATATAACATTAGAATGTGGCAAGCTTTGAAATTCGAGCTAAAGATTCTATGAATGCTTATTTTTAGTCTTTAATGGAAGATGTTTTTAGGCGTAATTGTTATAAATAACGGATTTATGTTTTTATTAAAAATATTGGCTGGAAAATTTTAGTTATTTTACTTGTCAGAAAATAAATTCAAACAAATCTTTCTCAGATGTACAAAAAATTATATACTTAAAACAACAACAGCAAAAATTGCGATTTTTTAAAGCATAATGCGCCTAAAGGTATGCTACAATGTTTTTTAGCTTATTAATTTCTGTGTGGTATTTATTTTTTATTGTTGTAAATGGTATTTAATGCAGTAAAACAACTGTTAACTAAATATTTTAATTATAATTTTTGAATATTAACAGCTATACTGCATACTTTCAGGCTAATAATAATTAAAGACACGCAGCGAAGTAATTTGAAAGTCAGAGTAAATGTTATAAATATTAATATGGAATTTATTTATTAGTTTAATAGTAGTAATATTTGCAACATGAAACTCAAGATAATATTAAATCGAGGAACAATAATAATTTTATTGAAATTGCACAAACAACCATATAATCATAATAAATATTTATGCAAGCAATTCGCAGCGAAGATAACACATTTTAATCTGTCTAATACTATGTTTACATATAACGAGATTATCTCCATTTACGAGCTTAACTCGATAATCTGTAATTAAGAAACGAGATTTCCCATACAAAATTCCTCTCTGGATAATCCGAGATTATACAATTATCTCGTTTTATGCAACTAGATTTTCGGTGTTATTCCTAGGTTTATCGATAATTTTGCGAAGAAAAGGAGAAATGTCAAATGAAAATGTAAACAACAATGGCCGACAGCGAGAGAAATCTGTGTAATACAACAACAAATGCAACACATTTGACAATTGATAATCTCATTTGGCTATATGTAAACGGTTAGATTATTGAACGAGCTTAGAACGAGATTATTTTCATATGTAAACATACTATAATACATACTTAACTATGCAAGCAATAAAATTATGAAAATATCGCATGATATAAAAATCTCATATGTAAGTAACTAGCATTTAGATGAGATTGCATATGGAAAATTAATATTAATAACATGAAATTGTTTTCCCCCACCACCACTCGCAAACACTTCTCGACAACAATCGAAGATGCTAACGGAACAATAAAATTTTGCGACCAGTTGTTGTTGTTGTTTGTATGTGCCATTGAAAGTGCACGTCGAAGTAAGTCGAAATGGAAATGTTCAAGAAAATATCATGAAAATAAACATATCGCAGTCAAATGTTCGAGCGCAAATTAATTTGCACACACGCACACATGCAACACAGCCAAAGAGAGCGCATAAAAAATTTACTTGCACGCTCGCTTGCACTTATTTATCGCACCTTCCAAGTTGAATGCCGTGTGTGCAGTTCCCTAGAGACAATACCAAGAAGACGGAAAACATGAAGGTAAAAGGATAGCGCGCCGCTATCAAAGGCAAGATGTGAGATGTAAGTACGATTACAACAAAAACAGCTGTAAATAGTTGTTGTAAGTGAAGGGACAGCACCGTTGCCTTGGTAGTGACAGCCGCCAAAGTACATCGACAATGGAGTTGGAGATGGAGACGACGACGCCGCCACCGATTGCCGTTGACTGTCAAAATATTAATGGACCCCATATAGACTACTAATGTGCCACCAGGGCAGTAAAATCATTTCGTGAACTGCTAAAGTGCACAGACACACGAAGCGAAGCTATTTGAGTATGCACTGTAAATGTTGCCCACGGACGGTATGGGCTTTTATACGCTTACATATGCTCATCAAATATTTAAAAATTCATTCGTTACTTTACTCGACACTTCCGTAGCGAAGAGTGGACGAGCGCATCGCAGAAGATGGAGAAGAATTGTATATAAGTGTAAGAATGTACGAAATTGATGTGGTTCCTTGGAAAAATGTGGGATAGTGAAAGAGTTTCATACTAGCGAGCTTAATAAAGCTCAAAGCTTCCAAAAAGCCTATGAAGCTTTGGTCTAATCTCGTAAGCACATTATCAGCAGATCAAATATAGAATTTCATTCCTGATATCTTTACAAAAATATGTTTTTCGGCAGTAGATCCGATTCGAGAATCCACTAAAAACAGAAATCTTACCGAAAACTTCCAAAGCGTCCAAAAAGCTTATGTCTAATTTAGTATATTATCAGCAGATCCGATATACTTATAATTAACTTTTCAAAGTCTCTCCAAAAACATATTATTCGACTACTGGTCAGACCCGAGAATAAATTGAATAGACATCTTGTCGAAAATTTTAAATTTAAATTTTCTAAGTTCTCTCCAAAAACATGTTTATCGACAGTAGATTTGATCACAGAATGGATTAAATGCAGAAATCTTGCCGAAACTTTTTTCTGCTGAGATCGTGATCCGACTCAGAAACCAACACCTGCAGCAATATCGCTTCTTTAACTTGTAGCATTTTTCCTTCAGGGTCCCTTAAAGCGATTTACTTGCATGTTTCTTCAACTGTCTGCGCATAGTTGAAGTCACAACAATGCTTGAAGCTGTACAATTGAGAGCTGAGTATAAAATCGCATTTTACATGCATAAAAGAAACATTATTTCCTTTCTTCCACTGCAACTTCTCACAAAGTGAGTTAACAACTTAAGTCCACTGCTGTCGGACAGTTGCAGCGCAAATGGCAGAAATGCATGGCTCTGTAGTAAAATATGCATGTAAGTAGCGCGTCGAATGTGTAATGCGAGTGGCAGTTGGACAATTGTCGCTGACAAAGTGGAAGGAAATGTGAAAGGAAATTAATTATTTAAACCAACGCAGGCAAATTAACATATGAGCAGAAATTTTACAGTTACTTGTACATATCGTTGGCTTAATATAGAAAAGGCGTATCTACATTTTTTTTCGAAATCGCGTTTTTAATGTATTCTGGTAGACCACTGTCAAATACTCCTCCCCTTAAAAAATGAGTGGGCTATGATCGTAAATAACGGATTTATAGTCATATAAAAAAAAGCCCTAACTCATTCGAAGTTACAATAACAGCATAAAGCAATATCTCAAATAACTTCAAAGAAATTAAAAATAATAACAATATTATACCACAATTGAATTTGTTACCTGTTTTGAATAAAAATTGCAATATAAATGTTTTTTGCATCTTAAGTTTTTAAGGTTTTATTCAGTTTTTTCCTTCTCCTGAAAAGTAACGAAAAGTGTAGATACGCCTTTTCTATATTAAGCCATCGATATATGAATGTGTATAAGGTAAGAAAGGCTTAAAGGCAGCAGTGAAGGTTTAATTATCTTTGAGAGGTATCATTGATTGTAAATTCCGTAAATATTTATAATTATTAGATCATATTTATATTCGTAAAAATTTATTAGTTCTACTTTGCTTCCGCCGTTTTCCAATAGATGTCTCTAGGGTCAAGCACTGATTTTTTTTATATCGATCTTGGAAATTTGTGTCAACATTAACCAAACAAAATATTTGTAGAGATCTGTTTGCATCCCAAACTTATTGTCAACTGAAAATGTCACTTTTTAAGCCAAATTCTCGACATTTGCGGGAAATTGTGCTTTACTTTTTAAATTCCAAGAAAAGTGCGGCTCATCGACATTTGTAACCGTTTTTATACAAAAAAAACTTCAATTTACAAAACAAAATGGCGGAAGCATAGTTTTAGATCTAATAGTAAAATTTTCATAAATGATTTCAGCTAATCTATTAACTTCTAATATCTGATCTACTAACTTCATTGACCACTACTCTATAATCAAGGTCCGTTCAAAAAATAACGGGAATTTTCAAATTTGCAATTGTCAAAATTTTAAATTTTGCTTTTATATTCGCCAGACATAACTCCATGTGACTTTTTCCTATTTAAAAAAGTAAATAGAATCTTAAAGGGCAGACGTTTTACAAGCTTAGGAGAAATCGTTGAAAGAAACAAAGGCTTTCCTAAAAATCGATTTTGAACAGGTTTCGAAGATTGGAAGAAGCACTGGCATAAGTACATAATATCGCATGGTGACTCTTCTGAAGGTTTCAACATTTTTTTGAATTATTTTTTTTCAAAAAACGAAAATTCCCGTTATTTTTCGAACACACCTCGTAGTTTGTTTGCATAAAGAAAATCTATTCTATGTATTTATTCATTCCGTAGCAATTCCATAGCATACTATATTATAAGCCTATAACATTTACCGTTACTAGTGCGCATGTAATTCTTGTTGCCAACGTTAGTCTGCCATTGTGACGTGTGTTGTAATCAAGTTGTGCGCAATTTCCTAGCAAGTTTTATTAATAAATTATTGCAAATATTTTATAACAATTACAATTGCCGTACAAATAGCCTTTGGCGTGCTTTTGCTGTAATTGACTTTACACATTTATTTACAATTACACAGCAGAGCGCCTTAAAATATGTTAAAATTAATTATAAGCACTTTGCGCCAAATGTATGCGGAGTCGAGAGTATTTGCCAAGGACATGGTATATACATGCATATAGAAGTATTTATAGGCATAAATATGTATATACGTATGTGTGTGATATACGAATAACGGTGTATGTGTGCTGCCCACATGAGGGACGCCACTTTTAAATAGTTGCCATTGAATGGCTATAGCTGTGTGTATGCGTGTGGTCAGGGCTTAAACAAATCTCCAAAGTGCTTTACCGTTAAATTTGTTTGCTGTTGGTCCTCACACATGTATTGTTCAATTTGCAAATTTCCACAAATGTGTGAGTGTGTGTGTGTTGAGTGTATTTAAAATGTGAGCGCACGCACATGTGCGCTTTGTATGCCATGTAATATTTACATTTTAATCTCCCTGAAGCGTGCAGGTTTATATATATGTGAATATAAATAAATTTTACATACATACATACATACATATATGAAAATTTATTAATACCAAAAATATATTTAATACACTCGCTCCAGCCTGCGCTTGAACTACAAATGCGACATGCACTTAAAATGTCAAATTATTGTTCTATATGTATGTATGTGTGTGTGCGTGGCTCTTTTTACAACTCATTTGACAAGGCAACTTTTTCACTTTGACATTTCCAATTGCCATTTTGGCATAAACACTACCTCACGCAGCACTCAAATATTCCATTTTCCACAATTTTTTTCTCAAATTTTCTGTGAAACTTTTTTTTCAAATAGTTGTTATTGTTGTAACTTCAGCTAGGTCGCAGCTGTTTTTGGTTGGCCCAAAAAAGCTATTGAATACTTTATATTCTAATTACTGCACTCATATGCAGTTAATTACTACAACAACTCGCTGGCTTTAGCATATAATATCTATATATGTATGTATGTGTCTCTCTCTTTCACTCTGTGTGCGGGTGTAAAAAATGTCAAAAAGTGCAGCGAGGCGGCAACAGTCCAACTTTTCCACTTTCAATTTGTTCAAGTTTAATCTCAGCTGGGCGTCGTTGCAATATTTCACTTTGCTAAATTTTTGCCGAATTCCTTTGTGGCATGCAACCACGCCACTATGGTTGGTAGCAGGCCAGCTAGCAAGGCAGTCAAGCTTACCGTTAAAGTATATTGGAATTATGTATTAACATGTGTAATTCATAAGTGACGCTCACACAGGCATACTCACACCTACACTTGCAGTGAGTAGCGCTACTCATACATAATCATATGTAGTTAAGTGCCACAAGTTGTGGCAAACTATGCAAAACTTTTCATACTGTTCATTTATGCAACATTAATCATGACGAAATTTGGCTTTTCATGCGGCTGGGATTTGTAATGAACACACATACCTTAGAACACACAGACATGCACTTACATAAAGTGAAATAAAGTAGCGTTATAGCATTTGTGGGGCGCTCATGCTTGAACGCCAAGTAAAGACTAAAGTAATATGAGCATGAGCTTAAAGCTCTAAAGATATCATATCTAATATTAAAAATTTCTTTGAAAATTAAATATTTTCTCTGCTTGCTTAAAGTTTAAAAAAAATTAAATATTTGCGCTTCGTTAAATTCTCAAGTAAATAGTCAACTCACAGGTATTGCATTAAAAAAAGTAATTGTAATTGAAAGCTTAATAATCATTCGCATTTCACTTTGCCCAAACATTATAAACTTATTAACATTAATTACAGTTATATTTGCAATTCAATTCGCGCTTGCAATACCCGTGCGTATACGTAACTCCCAGAGAAAAGAATATGCTCCGTTTGTCTCTCAGTCTCGCTGCTGGCTTACCGCTATGCGCTTGCTGCCTGCCATTTGATTATCTATTTGTCCGTCTGTCTGTCCGTCTGTGTGTGAGTCTGTCTGTTTGTCGGCCTACCGACGACGACCCGCCATTTGTATGCACCCTGCAGCGTGGAGCGTGTGGCACGCTCGCTTGCTTGCTCGGTTGTGGATGCGCGGCGCGAACGTGCTGTCATGACAGCCGTTAAATACACCGTTTGCCCCATTAAATATGCAACATTATTTGCACAATTTCACTGGCTGCCGCTGAGCTTCTGTTGGCGAAGTGTTGCTGCCGCGCCGACGCCGACGCCGTCGCCATCGTCGCTGCTGTTGACAATTGAGTTGGCGCATTGGTTCACACGACCACCGCATGTCGCGGTGTTATTTGCTTGATAGCATAGGAGTGTGTGTGTGTTTTTGTCGTGTATTGGCAGCCCAGTAGGGAATACACAGCGGCAGCAAGTTTAATTATCCAGCTAACGAATTTAGTAATTCGCAGCGCATTTGAAAGTTCGTGTTGCGGTTGCAGGGGAGATTTTTTATACGAATGCCAAATGGTTGAAGACACGTGCAACAGTTGTACACACATACAAATAATATCAATATATGTTAAGTATGAAAATAAATAGAAGAAAAAAATATATTTTCAGGAAAATTAAAAAAAATTTTTTTTTTTGTTTGAAAAAATTTTTTTTTTTTTTAACTCAAAAAATTTAATATACATATTTAAAACCAAAATAATAATTTTAATATAAAAAAATATTGAACAATTCTTAAATTGTCATACTCAAAAGAAGATAAAATAATTAGGCTATAATTAAAATGTTTTTTGAAGAGTTGCCACATGACTTGAAATGTCAAAAAAAAAAATTAGAAATAATAAAAAAAATGAAAAAGTGCAGATATGTATATTGTTTAAAGTAAAAAACAAATTAGGTAATTTCAAAAGTTTTTTTCTGAATTTTCAACTCAAAAAATTAAAATAGAAGAAAACTACAAATTTTAAAATATAAAAATTTAAACAAAAATAGATTAATAAATATATAAAAATAATAAATAAATTAAAATAAAAAAATTACTAAAATGTCATAACTAAAATACTATTAAATAATTTGGTAAGATTTACTAAAAAAATTATTTTACAGAGTTGCCACCTGATTTTAAATGTTTACATAATTTTAAGAAATAATAAAATAAGTTGAAGTACTGCTATATAGTTATTAAAAGGCATTAATTTAAGTCTAGAATTTTACAGAGTTGCCACCTATATTAAATTTTATGTATGTATAATCAATAGAAATATTTAAAAAATAAAATTTTAGTATTAAATGAGCTCTATTATTTATAGTATCTTTATAATGGCAAAAATAAAGTTATTATTTTATATATAAAAATTCAGAATTCATACAAAAAAAAATTTAAATAAAAAATTTAAAGAAAATTAAAAAAAATTATAATTTTGTCTGTTTGTATTAAAATTAATTACATTATATTCCTGAATCCGAATACCACTTAAAAATCACCTAAGATTACAATAATAAAATAATCTTGTTATGGCAAGCGACGAAAGTCTCTATAGCCTCTAACACCTCTAAACCAAAATTATTATTAAATAATTAATATTATACTTTTCAAAGCAGCAAATTATTAACTATAATATTTATTGCTTTTCCTCATGAAATAATATCCAAAAATTCCCACTTCAAGCCAAAAATACCAGCTAATCCACTGCTTCCATAACCGAACATATTTCTATGCATAGCAGCTGCATATATGCGCCACGAGCACGCTTCGCCACTGAAGCTTTCAAGTATATACGAAGTTTAATTCGAAAAAATCCTAATTAGTCTTTCGCGTAATCTAAATAAATACGCCCGCAATCGCCGCAAATTAGCAAGCATGTAAGTAGCCGAGCGCACATGCTGAGCAAAGCAAACACCAAGTGTAGCCGGTGTAATAGCCGGTGACCCCAACGGTAAGTCCTGCAAGCAACAGGAAGGCTAACCAAGCAAGCAATCAACTAACCGAGAGGCGGCGGATAAGCCAATGCCAGCAGCAGTCACACCAAACCGACGGCGACGGCAGCGACGCCACCGGAACGAGACGCGACGCAAGTGACAGCGATGCACACCGACCGACCAACAACAATTACCAACAACTACAACAGAGCGGCACACAATAGTCGCAGGCGCTGACACGAAAAAGCGCAACCAACCAGCTTACAACAAACAAATATGAATTCTCTGTGTCCACATGAGTGTTTGTGTGTGTGTTTGTTTGTGGGTGCGTGGGCGTTGCTTGTTTTTGGTGACCAGCCAACGGAAAAACGGAAAATTTCATGCATTTTAGATTAGGCGAAAATGTAATTTTAAAACGCGACCGATTAATGTTCAACACAAACTGCAACAACAACAAATGCAACACTAATACTCACACGCCGTGGCGTTGAGTGCATTCGAGTGTTGCACGAGTGCAATGTCGGTGGCAAAAAAAACAAAAAACATTAAACGACAACAACAAGAAGTGTTAGCAATGAACAGAAACAATGGCCACTGTGTGTAATGCCACAAAATGCTGTTGGTTGGTCGGCCAACTACACGCATGCATGCATTCATGTGAATGTGCATTAGTACGTGTGTGAGTGTATGTGTGTGTGTGTTTGAGTGGTAAAAACACAAAACCGCTGTGCAAACAACAAAATTGACTGTTATTAGTCGCAAAAGGAAAATAGAGCAATGTTGCACGAACGCGCGTGCCACATGTGTGGCAGGCAAATGGTGTTGCCAGACTTAAAACAAGTAGGGAATAAAGAAATAAATAATAAAAAAATGTTTTTTTTAGGGAAAGTAATTTAAAAAAATATAATTTTTTCATAATAAAATTTCGAAAAATTCGCTCTTGGTCGCAGAAAGCGATCGCAAATGCCTTTTAAAACTAGAAAATAATAAGTACTTGCTTTCTGGCAACGCCAGTCATGCAACCAGCGTCGCTTACAAGTGCTTTAGTATGCTCATGTGTTAGCTGGCGTCGTATATTCGCGCCTTGCATTGCGGACAAATGTTAAACCAACAATTGTGTCAAGTTGACTGCACCGAGAATTGATATTGGCGGCGGTTAAGCGGTGACCTTAAGTCAAGCTAAGTTGGTTCACTGTACCCGAAGGATTTGAAAACGTTTAATTAAAACTTCATTGATTTAGAAGGCATCAATAGGGATTTTATGTAAATCTTTTTAATTTGATTTACGATAAATTCACTTTAAGAATACCAAATTTAATTTCTTTGGGGTAAAATATAGAAGAAATTGAATGACGAGACAAAAAGGGATATTTTCAGAGCCTTTATATATTTTATCTTATTTTTTTGCAATTTAAAAACCTTTGCGCAATATAAAAAATATCGGTGATGTGGAGAAAATTATTTTTAAGAGCCGAAGATGGGTGGTAGGTCAATGGAAAAAATATATATTTTCCCGTAGTTCCTAGGTGGAATATAGGGCCTCAATGGAATAAATAGTATATATCCATACTTTTTGGTGGTGTTCGATTCGCAGCAAATTTTAGCTCTTTTCACAAATGTATTTGCAATTTAATTGAATGCAACAATAAAGTCGTCGAGTGGTATAACAGCATGCTATACTTGATTTACACCAGTTGTTTGTTCGATTCGTCAATCTCCAACTTTTGGTTAAGATAGCGCTTAAATGTAGATTTTTTTCAATAGGAAACTGTGGCTATATTTAATAAAAACAAGTAAGGAAGGGCTAAGTTCGGGTGTAACCGAACATTTTATACTCTCGCAATTTATATATTTGACTTTATTTATATTATATAATACACAATTTGACCCACATATTCGTCATATATATTGTATAAAGTCCATTGAAAGTTGGAAACCATAATATTAGACTAGAAGCACCGAGGTCCTCGTGTTCGATATATGGGGCCTTAAAAACCTATGGTCCGATTTCGGCGATTTTTAGAATGGGGCTTCCACACTATAAAGGTAGTATTTGTGCAAAGTTCTGCATCGATATCTTCACTAGTGCTTCCTTTATATATTGTAAAGTTAACGATTCAGATCGCCTTCAAAGTTCTGGTATATAGGAAGTAGGCGTGGTTGTGAAGCGATTTGGCCTATTTTCACAACATATCATTGTAAAGATGTAAAGAAACTATTACAAACCAAGTTTCATTGAAATCGGTCGAGTAGTTCCTGAGATATGGTTTTTGACCCATAAGTGGGCGACGCCACGCCCATTTTCCATTTTGTAAAAAAATCTGAGTGCAGCTTCGATCTGCCATTTCTTATGTGAAATTTAATGTTTCTGTCGTTTTTCGTTAGTGAGTTAACCCACTTTTAGTAATTTTCAACCTAACCTTTGTATGGGAGGTGGGCGTGGTTATTATCCGATTTCTTTCATTTTTGGACTGTACTAAGAAGTGGCTAAACAAAACGACTGCAGAAAGTTTGGTTTATATAGCTCTATTGATTTCCGAGATATGTACAAAAAACCAATTCGAGGGCGGGACCACGCCCACTTCCCAAAAAAAATTACATCCAAATGTGCCCCTCCCTAATGGGATCCTATGTTCCAAATTTCATTTTCATAACTTTATTGATGGCTTAGTTATGACACTGTATAGGTTTTCGGTTTCCGCCATTTTGTGGGCGTGGCAGTGGACCGATTTTGCCCATTTTCGAAAGCAACCTCCTCAGGGTGCCAAGGAACATGTGTTCCAAGTTTCATTAAGATATCTTAATTTTTACTCAAGTTATCGCTTGCACGGACAGACGGACAGACGGACAGACGGACGGACGGACAGACGGACGGACAGACATTCGGATTTCAAATCCACTCGTCATCCTGATCATTTATGTATATATAACCCCATATCTAACTCTTATATTTCTTGGTGACACAAACAACCGTTAGGTGAACAAAACTATTATACTCTGTGCAACAGGTTGCGAGAGTATAAAAATAAAAACATTGGTTCTAGGTTTCTTACAAAAAAATTATTTAAAATTCATGTATTTGAAATAATTAGTATTTTTTCCGAAACTTAATTTATATAAATTTATTTAAAAAAATTATAAAAAATGATTTTCCGCTAATAAATATATCGCAGCTATCTACTTTTAATATTATTGCATGAGAAATTGTCGATAAAAAATGTTCGTTTCTGATCTTATCTAGTCGTTATCTATCACATTTATCTATTTACGAAGTGAGCTCACATGATACACATGTTCGCTCATATTCGTGATATTAACAACACAGCTGTCATTTTATATGCAATTTTCGCACAAATTTTAAGCATAAATAAATGAAATACCAAATAAATAATAAAAAGAGTTGTGGAAAAAATAAACTAAGTTCCATATCTATAAAAATGTATAATATATACACCTATACAACATTGTTCAAGCCAAAGCGCAACTTAATTAAAAGTGAAGCAGAGAAGCCTCACTGGCGCTTTTCAGCAGCGTAAATGTAATTATTGTAAAATATTGAAATTGTTTTCATAGCAAATATTTCAATTTATTATTATTAAATGTATAACTATGTATGTGAAGTACAGAACTAACCGCTATAGCACATATATAAATAGTATATGTACTCGTATATATGTATGCAACTAAAGCATTTCAGCGCTTCTTTACGCTTTCACAATACAACATTACAAAGGATACTCGCAAATGCCACAAAAAAGAGCGGATTTCCAGCAGCTTACTCCCCGCTGCTCCGCATAATCATATGGAATATATGTAGATATAAAACATGAGTGTGTGTGTGTGTGCTTAACTGCATGCATTGAAGAAATATTTAAAATTCCGAAATTTATTAATTAAATAACAATCGCAAGGTGGATATAAAGAGTGCGAGTTGGGTGATTAAGGGAGGTTGTGAGTACACAAAAATATACTGTATATACGAGTGTGAAAGAGTGGAGCGTGGCACAGGTATTGTAAGGCAGTGCATTATGTTGCACGCGCTTCGTTTCTCTATCTCCCTCCCTAACTACTCTTCAACCTGCTACCAATTGCAACACCCAACTGGCAAATGGTTCCGGCGCCCAATTGTGTGCCCGGCGACAATAAACCAGCAGAAGAGGTAGAGATAAGCAGCACGAGGAAATGTATTCTGCTGCAAGTAGAGTGTGTGTGTGACAGAGAGGGAGAGAGGGACCGCTGGTGAGTGGGTGAGTAACGCTAGCGTGACTGCCATTCACCGGAAATCGAACAAAAATGCTTTTAATATCGAATGCAACCGCAGGCCGCAGCAACGGCTGCAGTTTTCATTTATTGCTTTTACCCCACCTCTCCAACACCATGCAACACTTACAAAAGCAACAATGTTTGTTTTTCTTATTGGCTGGCTGTGGTTGTTGTTAAGCTCATGCGCTTGGCGCACTCCTCTTATGCACCGTTATGTTTATTAATATTTTGCGGTATTGCAAATGCCATTGCGAGCAACTTGCGGCGACCAAGCGGCGAAAGAGCGGCAGGTGAGTCACGCTGAAAGGTAAAAAACGCGGCATAAAAGCGACGAGGTTTGGGTGGCGCTGATCTTATCTGCGAGAATGTTGATGGAAATGCCTAGTTATGCTTTCGCAATCAAATATTTAATTACACAACAATACAGGAGAGAGCTGTGCGGGCGAAGAGCGCGTGCAACGGGTGCGCTGTGAGCTGGACAAAAATGGATAATGAATAAATTCCTTTTTCGTTACAAAAACGAACATGAAATATTTAATGCATGCACGCATGTACAGTGTTGCATGGAAAAAATGCACTTTTAATTAAGAAATTCGATAAAATATATTAAAATAAATATTTTAAAAATAGAATAAGCGCCTTCGCTCGCTCTCTTTCTTTTCTATTTGAGCAACTAAAATAATTTTATATAAAAACTTAAGGTGAAAGCCAATAAAAACAGCAAAAACACAAAGCTTTGCTTTCACAGACCAATAATATTTAATGCCGTTAAACAAAAAGCACACCGAGTAGAGCCAAAAAGAGAGTACCAAAGGTGTGACACACCACGGCAGGGTGCCTCCTCCATGTCGTCGGCTACTGAAAATATTTATTTATGAAATGATTGCGATTTCTTGCCCGGCCATGACGTTTATTGTGGCATAATGGACACGGCACGGCACGGCTCGGCCATTGTGCCACAGCCATTGTGAGGCACACAACGAGTGCCAAGCTCGATTGGACATTGAGCGCTGTGTGTCCTTTGCTCTACATACACCTTTGGTTGTTGCTTTGGCATTTTCATGCACGTTGGCATTTCGTTGGGCTGAGGCACTTGGCAATGCAGATAATTAAGCTTATGAAAATTTCAATTATTTCTGTGAATCCTCACCAGCCAATCGCCTTGTGCCGAGCGGCAGACAATCAGCGCTACGGCTGGGCTGCTATTTGTATTTATTAAAAGGTAAATTTCATTTATGAATTGCAATTTGTTGGCGACAGTCGGTGTCGTTATAATACGGATGAAGTCCGGGGTCAACAAAAGAAAGCATAAGAGAATGCATTGTATGCGAGTATAGTTTTCTGCAAAAAGGCGCAGTGGGTCACTTGTTGGACCCCATTCGGTGCGCTGTGGTACTTACCCAAATAGGCTTGTTGTGGTTCGGCCATTTGTATGAGAGCTGAGTCTTTTTTGTTGTATAAGATTTTCACACGTTGCACATCTCCATAAACACCTGTGGGGAAGGAAAGGAAAAACCGAAATTAGTGAATATTGAGTGAGAATCTTCATTTAAATAAAATTATAGACTTTTATATGGAAAAGGGTGACAAAAATATGTGTTTGAGTTGGAAAAAAAATGTTAGAAAATAAATGGAAATTAAATACTTAAGATCAGTTGAAGGCATCCTAACTATATTTATAAATATTTATAAAAATTTTAAATAATATTTATAAAAAAATTATTAAAAAAACTAAAAAAAATTATATAAGTATATAAAATTATATTCTCCTAAACGAAATCAAATTCTATAACTAGATATTACACAAAATTGGCAATATATTTAAGGGTTTTATTGTCATATTTTTTTCCCATTTATAATAATTATTATTTTATAAACATTTTTATCATAAAAATTTTTATATTTATCAGTTTTCTAACTTATACTCATACCTTAAAACTCATATAATGTTATACATTTAATTATAAATATATTTCTCTTTCAATATAATATAATAAATAACTAAATTATTCCAATAACTAACTCCAATTATACATAAGCTATCATACTACTGAGATACATATACACACACATCTCCACATTATCTTATTGAAATTTGCCACAACTCCATACTACAACGCTACAACCGCCAACTTTTGCCGAACACAACACTAATGCGCACTCCCCGGAGAGCGTCTGCCGCCGCGACACCAGCGCTCGACTTCGTTGGCATATTTGTCAAACAATAAATTACGATAAAAAGCAACATTTCAAAAACTTTCGCCTCGAAATGCGCGGCACGGCGCGCTGCCATATTGAAACCATTTCTAGGCAACTCCTAAGGGAAGCCTGTGGAGGTGTGCACGAGGCAACAACTCAAAATTGGAAATGCCTGCAAAGTTACCGCTATTTGTCACAATATTTGTGTGTGTCTCAAGTTAAGTCCTTGTAGTGAAGTGTGGCAATAAATTTAATATATTTGTGAGGTAAGGAAGGGGGAGAAGACTCAATTCGATTTCGTCTAGTTTAAATAAGTAGATATAACTTACTGCCTTGGAGGTGAGCATATATTGGGTTCTTATGTTGATTGAATGCGTTGTAAAAAAATTAAGTGACAAGTCAAACATACTAAACATTAAAAAATTGTCTCTTCAGAAGAAAAAATGATAGCTGAACTCACCAGCATTATTCTCATTCATTATTCATTTATTTTAAGAAGAAAATTGAAATTCTCAACAGGTTTATGAAATACATATTTTCCAATAGTGATGACATAAGTACTTTAAAGTCGATTAACCGATAATTGATTAATCGATAATATATTTTATGAGCAAATTTTTAACATACATTTTATTTCAATGACAGTCGGATATATTTCCGTCATTCTAGAGGTTTGTACAACATAAATGTAAAATTATCTGAAATCCAAAATAGTGAATTATTTCTTCGAAGACTTATTCAGCGATATCAATAATTTAGGTAGTCGTTTTTATCGATAAATATCGATTATAACCTCTAGTCTAATTGTGACAATTTCTCACTCTCAGCAACAGCTGTCTACCTTAAATACTTTCTCGTTATAAAATTATTTTTTTTTTTTCGTTAACCACATATTCAGCAATTCTCAACAGGTTTATTAAGTGGCAAATGAGTAGAAAATTATTAGAGATTATGATATTTAAAGTCTTAGAAATCCAATAATGCTAACACAGACCTCAAAAATAAATACAACAAACTTACTAGGGCCAACTGCTTAAATAAACACCGACTAAAGCGAATTATGTGCTAAAGCATTGTGCAGCCCACAACAGAAAACCACAAAATGCCACAAATACACAATTTCAAATGGAGAAATTGACCCCAAAGACGACTTTTCAAAAAGTGCAAATTGTTGTTTAGTGGCCAACAGAAGTAAATAAAGATTGGCCAAACAGAAAACATCACACACACACGCACACATGCACATATAAATGAATTTACAGTTGAATGCATAAACTTGCAGCTGGAAGCGCACTGTTGTGCATTGATAGCGCGCGCCAAGGTTTAGGCAAAGCAACAAAAAAATGAGAGAAAAAATAAAGAAATAAAAGCACAACAAACGGAGCCAAAGTGAGTTGCACAAATGCAAAGCAGAAACTGAATTTGGGCAAATGGCAAAGAAATTGACAGTAGCCGAAAGTAAAAATGGTAGAAAAGTGAATTTAGTCGGCCAAAAAAGCGGAGCGCAGCGTGAGGAGCAGCAAACAAATTGGGTAGGCTCCTGGCAGTTGTGAGAGAGGTGCGTGCGAGCGGCAGGCGATTGAGTGCAGCACTTGTGTTGAAGAAGAAAAATTGTGCATGCCAAGAAGTAAATCCATTTTACACAGTCGAATGCATAAACAAACCGCACACAGCCGGCAGTGAGGCGCACACGACGAGGCACAGCTCTTAAGCCGCTCGGCACAAAGGATGGAGCACTCGAAGAGGCAGTGCGATAAAAAATATCTGCTGAAATGCTGGCAGCATTTTCAATGTTGCATGCAACGCCACATTCAAAAATTCTACCGGGAACGATAGAGCCAACTTGCGCTTGCCACTCAGCCAGGCAGGCAGGCAGTCTGTCAAACAGACAGTCGGCCAGTAGGCAACATCCGGCATCAATGCTGCCACAAACCGGTTAGGTGAAGGTGCACTTGCAACAGATCTGTCGATGACGTCGCAACGGCGGTGTGCGCAGAATGGCCGGCATCCGCTTGCTTGATGGCTTCGATGTGCACGTTGAAGCGGAAATGAAGTCAACAACAGTGGGCATCGACGGCCTGGTGGCGGCAGCGACGCATATGCGGATGCAACAATTGAAGCGGAGGCGCGTGTGTACCGTAATGTTGCATGTAAAAATTTATTCACTTTTCAGTGCGCTTGACTTGTGCGCCCTTCCACACACACACAAGCAAATACACAAGAAGTAAGAAGTTAACAATTGGAAGGAAAATATTTACTCTGCTGGCGAAAAGAAGAAAGGCGATAAGAGTGGTGTGGTTGTTGTGCTCTGGTGTAAGAATTTTATTTTTTGTTGTTCGTTGTAGTTATTTTTTCTTCATAATAAATTATTTTTGCTCCCAAACTGATTTACAAGCGCTATCAATGCTTGCTGACGTAGATTTAGCACAATCTCGTGTTGTTGTTGTGCGGGTGAGCACTGACTGCAGCAAATCACCATTACTGCGTTGAATTCCCCAGCGTGCCATTAGCTGCAAGTCAAATAATAAATGTATTGGAAGGGTTCAAACGAACAAGATTTGGCGATCAGGTGTGAGAATTATAGCTAAAGACTGCTTATTTAGTAGAAGAATATTATTTGAGAGAATAAAAGAAAGTGGGAACAATGTGTTCGAAATTCCGCAATTAGAATCCAAAAAGGAAATATTTTAAATTTTTTATATATTTTTTTTTATAAAATATTTGTTTTTTTATGAAATATTTATTTTGTAATAAATTTTTTTAAATATTTTTTTTTTTAATAAAATTTGATTTTATAAAATATTTTTTATAAATATCTTTTTTTAATTTTTTATAAAGAAATTATTATTTATAAACTATTACTTTTCGTTATAAATCATATTTTTTTATATAGTAGATAATTTGTTTGTAATAATTATTTTTTTTAATATTTTACATTTTTTATTAAACATTTTTTTTTTATAAAATATTTTTTTTTATGAAATTTGTTTGTTATGAATTTGTTTATTTGTTTTGTAGTACATTTTTTAAATATAGTTTTTAATAAAATTTGATTTTATAAAATATTTAATATATATATCTTTTTTTAATATTTTTTATAAAGAAATTATTTTTTATAAATTATTACTTTTCATTATAAATCATATTTTTTTATATAGCAATTTTTTGTAAAAAATTTTTTTAAAGTATTTTTTAAAAAAATTTTTTTTTATATATTTTTTTTGTAATTCAATAAATAATTTGTTTTTATAAAATAATTATATTTAATAAAATTATTTATTTTCATAAAATATTTTTCCGTATATACAATATATGCATTAAGCACATGTTGACTCAATATTAATATTTCCTAGCTTTATTTCCAGTTATAAAGTAAAAAAGCACAAATTAAGCTCATCTTGAAAAAAAAAATAAAATAACAGCGATAACAATTAGCGCACACACAATCTGCTTTCTAAAGCTAATGACATCATAGCTTAGGATAAGCGGATTGCAAATGCTTTTAAAAATTGTAAAAAACCCGTTATGCGTCACTGGGTTTTAGCAGCTTTTGTTAAAAAGCGCAAAGCTTTAATGTGCTGAATTAATAAACAGTTATTACTTTGAACGAGTTTTAAATTTTTGTTCGAAAAAATCTAAAAAAAGTGCTGAAAAGCTAGAAGATGAAACCAAACGAGTTGGCTGTTTCACTTTTTGAAGAAAGCTAATTCAAATTATAAATGTATAAGCTTTATAAGTAAGCGTTCATAAGATTTTTGAACGTCAAACTTTCACTAACAACAGCAAAAAAATTAGTTTGAAGCACAAATCTTGGGAAAATAGTCAAAATTGTAATATGGATACATATGTACATGTGACACACACATATGAATTGGATAGACGTGTGTGTTTGTAATGAGTGCGCTTGTGTGTGTTTGTTGTTAAAAAGTCTAATACGCAAAAACCAACTTACTAGCAACCAACATTGATGTCAGTAGCAAGCAAATCTGCAATGAACAACTTTACGTATACGTAACCTCCAACAGCACTTACTCGTACATTACTCATACGCAGTGGTGGTGCTGCTGCGGAGAAACATTTGCGGTTTACAATATTTAGATATTTTTGTGAGTAGTTGTGTTGGTAAAGCTTAGTTTTGAAAACTAAAACCACACGCTGCATAGTTGAGTAGAAGCTGAAGATGAGTGGCGAAGATTTCTAAAAAATCAATGAAGGCGGAGCAGAAAGTAGTCTTTCTCTTGACTACTAAGCGCGTGACACCTACAATCAGTAGTTTACTGGGCAAGTTTTTAAAAAATTGCCACTGCTGTTTATGAATTTTATGTGAATATAAGCATCTGTTTGAATGACACTTGTGCTTCGTTGAATATTATACCTCCAACAAGTGCAACATACAATGTTAATGCGCATCAATTTTTATTGCACAATTAAATGCCAACGATCAATCATTTGCCAAATTAACTAATAATAAAATTTCATTTCATACAAAATTTTTGCGAAGAAAAAAATTCGCCTGCATAAAAAGAGAATTCAACGAAGCGTAATGAAATTTGCATACAAATCGCCAAAGTGCCTGGCAATAACAATAACAATTGGCAATTGGAAAAACGCTAGTTCATAATCAATAGAAATGCTGACGAGCGATTGGCTGCTGGCGGCTATAATCGACACAATTGCACTTGATTAAGTTTTTATCGCGCTGGCAAATGTGGAAATGAATTTTAAGAGGCATATTTGATATGGAAGAAAGAAAAGTGAAATTTGTATGAAAAAGATTTGCTGAAGAAAAGAATGTTGGAGAATGAAGGAGAATATATTGTTATAAAATCAGTGGCTGGAGGTGAGTGTTCGAATTTTTTTTTTGTGTATGAGAGGGGTGTGGGGTGTAGGAATGATATTATAAATGTGAGTAAGAACCCTTTCCAGTCTTAACTGTGGAAAATCAATGCTCTGAGTAGACTTTTAAGCAAAAATTTCTTGCTTTTTGATGACATTGATGCATTGCGGAAGTATTATTGCACAGCAGACACCATAGAAATTGACAAAAAATCATATTCAAAGCATTTTGTCAAAACTAATAAAATCGCTTAATATTTCCACACGAAGAAGGGTGCCAAATTTAGACCAAATGTAGCTGAGGAATGCATATTTTTGCACTACATTTTGCGCTATTCCCCCGACCACTAATAATTGAGAATGTGTCACATTTCAATAGCAGCCTTAACAATGTGCGACAACAACAATAACAACAGCTACGACTATAATAAGCATGCCAAACATGAACCGTACAATGATGGCGTGGCAGTTCATTGAATATGTAAATATATTTCCTGCTGATTGTATTTGCCATGCATTTCAGAGAGGTAAGGTAATGATGGTGGTGGTGGCAAGAATATGTGGCAAGTTATTCTTAGTAGCAAGGTGGCAAGTTAGCGGCACTGCGTACGCTGCTTAGATCAGAGACAAGACGGGCCTTAAATGGAGGGCAATAAAGTTCAAGAGCGTGCAATATTTGCATGCTTAGCTTGGCTTACGAGTGTGAAATGAGCACATGTAGTTGTTGTAATGAGTTTGCACAAACACACGCACGCACATACAAACAACTAAGCAAATATGTGAGTGTTGCAAGAAGAGTACACACAAGTGTATTTGCGTGCGGCTTGTTAACAACAAAAGTGAAATTGTTGTTACGTGCGTGCGTGCCACTATTAACATAAGAATAGGCACAGCACAGAGTATGTATGTGTGTTGCAGAAGTGCTTGCGTATATTAACTCGACCGACCAACCGAAACAGGCATTATCTATGTACTCGCTAGCGCTGAAAATGTGTGTGTGCTACGTGCAACATCCAGGAGGAGGAGGAGCGTATGTAAATATTGATAATGCGAATACAAAGACAACATTTACAATGCAAGCGACAAAGTAGCAACAGCTAAAGGCGCTGAGGCACGCACATACTCACATACACATATGCGTATATGGAGCAAATTTGTATTGTCAGAGTAGCTGTCGCACATAATTATTTACTTGGCACACTTAACGGCGGCAAGAGATACTTGCAACACACACTAACTGTTATTTGTATACTTGTATAGATAGTATGCATATATATATGTGTGTATCAGTAAATATGTATGTGTTGCCGTCGTTGTCCCAATTCATTTCCGCCACCACCATCCGCCGGCTTAACTATTACCTGCCGCAAATTGCCGCAAAACTCGCATATTTGCACATAAAATTTTCGATTACGATCTAAAAGTACCTGCCTCAGCGCACCCGCTTTAGCCTCGAGCAACGACATATTCTCTTTTCTATTGTCATTTCGCACTCATCATCAGCAACACGGAGGCATTGTCATCATTGCTGCCATTAGGCTTTATAGCGCCGTGTCGCGCATTTTTCATCTTCATATTCGTCACTTTCTATCTCCCTCCTCTGTTTTGCTTTATTGCTGCGCCTGGCGTATTATCATTTGTTTGCAGCTTGTTTCGATTTTCACGGCAGCGTTTTGCTCGAGTTTAAGATTTTTTTAAAATGCTTATTTTCGTACTGGAAGGGGTGTAATCTATAGGTGCAAATAGGTGAGTTATGAAGAAGGTGCTTCGATGTGGAAATAATCGATTGCTGGAGAGTGAAATGTCGCCATTTTATGTTTGGCTGTTTTATGATGTCTCAGCTGAGGTCCTTCCCTACAGACTAATGGACATTGTTTACATAATTTCATAACAATCCTGAAACAGAAATAAACATTTACTGGACACTCAGATTTATAATTAGTAAAAATCGGGTTCTAAGGAGCTGTATATGTACATGTTTATATATAACGAGATTATCTCCATTTACGAGCTTAACTCGATAATCTTTAATTAAGAAACGAGATTTCCCATACAAAATTTCTCTCTGGATAATCCGAGATTATAAAATTATCTCGTTTTATACAACTAGATTTTCGGTGTTATTCCTAGGTTTATCGATAATTTTGCGAAGAGGAGAAATGTCAAATGAAAATGTAAACAAAAATGGCCGACAGCGAGAGAAATATGTGTAATACAACAACAAATGCAACACATTTGACAATTGATTATCTCATTTGGCTATATGTAAACGGTTAGATTATTCAACGAGCTTAGAACGAGATTATTTTCATATGTAGACATACTATACGACCTCTTTCTCCTTTTATTTGAGATCTGCCGTCTTTATATTATTCGATAAGTGGTAAGTTTTACTAGTTCATCAGATCTGTGGTGGGTTTTGAGAGACTTTTTCATCGTAGAAACATGCCGGAGAACTATCGTAAACACTATGCGGCCTTGTCTTCCATAATATTATGTTTTTCTCGACTAAGACTACGACTATGACCTGGCATTACTCTAGAGTCTCAAGTATACAAAATTAAATAAAATAATACACAGATCTTGCCCTACGAGACCGACTTTAACCAAGAAACGGGATGAAACTCAGATGATCAGCTTGAGCTTCATTTTATACCAACGATCTGAAGAAAGGTGATTCGTAGTAACCTCATCTTTTGGAAATCTCACTCAAGAAATGGTGACTTTTTGATTTTCCATATCGATTTCATCTTTCTTCTCTACTCGCTTTTAACTGCGATACCCTCGCCAACTAAATTCTCAATGACTTTGCCACGATGTCAACTTAACTGCTGGCTCAATTGGTGCTGTGGCTTAAGAAGTATACGCGTATAAATAGCAACAAGCTGATCCGATTACAGTCAATAAAATGTGCTATTTTGCCACTTAAGCAGTCACTCAACTAAATCCTGCGCGTAGCGTGCAATGGACGGACGAACGGCAGCGCGCCAGTCACACGGCGCCATAGAAACATAGAAAAGCACAACTCAAATTATTTTTTCTTTTTGATCGCTCGACGCTCATCAGCTCGCTGGCATAAATAGCGATTTGCGTACGCTGATAGGATTGGCGTTATTTGCAGCGATTGACACGGCTGATGAGATCAATCGACTGCCAGCCAATGAATGAAGTGGAGCAAAATGAGACTGCAGGCGAGTTGCTTTGGAGGGGCGCGAGTGTCAGAGCGCGCTGTTTAGGGATATTAGCGGATTTTACGATAGATGACAGATTGCGGCAATTGATGGTAATTCAAATCAGCTAAGTGTAATATGATATAATTTGCACTTAAGTGGAGTTCATAGTAATGGAGATGGCGTGAGAAATATTTGAAAAAAAAAAAATTAAATATTTTTGGGTGTTTCTAGGGTAAAGGTGGCACATTTTAAATTAATAAAGCACACATATGAAACTCCTTATCATATAGCATACATTGGTCGATGATATAAGTCTGTATTGACTTTATATTTCAATATGGACTTTTTTGCCACAAAGAAAGTGAATCCTTTACGTGCAGCAAAAACAATTGTATAATTTTTTATAAGAAATTTATAATTAGTTCCACAGCTAACTGCCTTCCATTGAATAAAAAAAAATATTTTCTTCAAACAATATGCCTCAAACACACTCTGAGAGTAATGAGAAGTTCCAATAAGGTATTTTACTCAAACACCTTTACAACGTTGTTGCATTACCTGTACTTGCAACGGATTTATATGCAAATGAAATAAACTTTTCTTTATTACAGACTCATTTCCGGTGTTTGCAACACGCACACATACACACAGAGACTTGCCACATTGCAAAATGCAATATTTATACACTTCAAAGTCAGTTTACCGTTAGGTCGGCGTGCCACAGAGTAACTGTTGGGCTGATCTCTTAATTTGACATTTAAGCTGTCATCAGTTTATTTAATGTCTGTCCGAGGCTTAGCCAGCAACGTGACAGCGACCAACTTACCCCTCTTGCAGTGAGGCAAACTCAAACAAATAAAAAAAATGAAAGAAGTTGCAAACAAATGTTGCATATCAACTGTGGCACAGCAATATTGAATCGCCCGCAGAAGTGTTGTCTTCTATTATGAGTTCTTCCAATTTATATATGTATGTATGTCTGTCTGTTTGTTATTTATGCCTGCTGATTGGCAAGAAAACAGCTTATGCAGTGAGCTCTTTTGCTTTGCTTGTGTATTGGTTGGCATGTGCTGGAGATGGAGAAGACGTGGCTGGCTGCAGAAATTTAAATTCAAATTAAATTCAATTTAACAAACCGTTATGAGCAGCAAATGCATACAGACACAAGCAAAGCATGAAGGATATGCCTGTAAGAAATAAATGTGTTTGACAACAGTGCTTACGAGCGGCACATACAAAACTAGATTTAACAACAACAATAACAACAAGTAAGTTGTACACAAAGACGCGGCTGGCGGCGACAAAGTCAGTTAGTTGGTGGTGGGAGAGAGAGAGAGGGCTCTTGCGGCATGAACTACGATTTGTGGCAGCAACACACACACACACACACCCTCTGCTCCAAGTGAAATAGAAATATGCAAAGAATATGGACTGTACAATAATGAAACAACAACAACCAAACAGTGCCGACAACCAAAAACATTTGCCACAATCCGTACAACAGATAAACTGTAAAACAATTGTGGCAACAAATCCATTATGTGGCAATTATGTTTGTTTGTTGCTGTTGCTTTTGCTCTCTAGTTGTCTTGTTGTCTTATGTGTTGCTTAATGCAAAATCCACAACAATAAAAACAATGAACTTAACAAATACAGTTATCCTAAAAGTATACCAAAAGTAAATAGAGTAAACGAAGAGCCTCGGGTCTCAGTGCTTGCCACAGTGAGGGCTTACAACAAATTTGAATTTATTTGCGCATTTGTATGAGTGCGTGTGTGTGTGTGTGTGCTTGCAACAACAAACAACAGCTGGATTTATATAGTAACTTTATAAAGTTTCACTTCCACAAGCATTTATTCATTTCACAATGCCCCCTTCCGCTGCACCGCCTTTCGTCTTTCACTCGTCACATTACTCTCGTTGCTTGTTGCCAGCAGTGTCCTTTTCCATTCTATTGCATTTAAATGTTTATGCAACAAATTGAAATGTACATTTTTATTGTATTTTTATTTATTTATTGTTGTTGCTTTTGTTGTAGTGGTTGTTGTGTTCTTCTAACTATTTCACTTATTTCATTACGTTTTCACACACACGAACGAACGACTAAGCGTTTGTTGTTGTTACTGTTGTTGTTTAGCGCATTTAGTGTACTCAGAAAATAGAATTGAATTATAAGTCCATAAAATCTTCATTTATGAACACACACACAAACATACATACAGACTGAGGCCATAGTTAGAGTTGAGTTAGTGCGACTTAGCAACGAAATTGCAGTTAGACTAGTGAGATAAATTGCATTTAATTTCATATAAAATAATTCAAAAGCAGGTACAAGCTGGTGAACTCATGATTAGAAAGAAAAAACAAGATCTCATGTAAAGATTTGAAGAATTCTAATAAATGTGTATGAGATTTTATGACTTCTTCTCAAGTTAATTATTTTCGTAAAAACCTAAAAATTAAAAAAAAATATTTTATATTTTCATTTGATGATTAATCAAAAATTTGCCCAAAAGACTGTGAAACAGTTCTTAACAAGTCATGAAATGATACCTAGTGATATGCCGCTATAGTGTCCAATCAGTGACTAACATGCCTCTAAATAGATCTGATATGATTCTGACAAAATTATTGTCCATATATCTTTTTGTCGTGAGATTTTCCCTCAGACTCATGTATAATGTCTTATGAGTTATTATATTAGGTCTACAATTTTGCTTCCGCCCTTTTTTTTGTAAATATAAAAACGGTTACAAATGTCGATGAGCCTCAGCCGCACTTTTCTTGGAATTAAAAAAGAAAAGCAAATGTCCTCCAAATGTCGAGAATTCGGCTAAAAAAGTGACATTTTCAGTTGAGAATAAGTTTGGGATGCAAACAGATCTCTACAAATATTTTGTTGGGTTAATGTTGACACAAATGTCCAAGATCGATATAAAACGATTTAATCGATTTAATCAACTAGTGCTTGACCCAGAGACATCTATTGGAAAACGGTGAGAGCAAAGTTGTAGACCTAATACATATATTAGTTGTCTTCGATTCACCAAGTGTTAGAGAGTAGCGAATCAAACATAAAAAGAGAAATTGCGATTTAAAGAAAGCTCTTAAATATTTTCTCTGAAAATTATTCGAAAAAATCATATTGTCCAGAATTACTAGGATATATGTATATCCAGAGATTTATTTGGACTACATTCGAAAACAAACGCTTTTAATTTGCATGCGATTATGATGGAAGTCAGTTCTACTCCCTATATTTACTTTGATTGTTTTTAACTCGCAACCTTTTAACATTCCAAAACATTCTTAGAATAACCAGAATATTAGAATTTCTTTTTCAATCCCCATAATGGATACAGAATTTGAGAGAATTTTTAAATAATCGAGAATATGAGAGGTAAAGATTGAATACTCTATCGTCCCTAATGACTTTACATCTAAAAAAAAAAACACGCAGGGAGAACTAAAAAACCGATTCAGTCCAATAAGAAAAGATTTAATGTACGATTAATTTTTAAATCGGAAAAAAGATGATATTCAAATGACTTTTTAAGTACTCGTACAAAAACTGAATGCTGATTGAAAGTTAACAAGATAAAAAACAAAGTTTCTTCAGGAGACTGACAGAGAAAATATTTGGACACAACTACAGCAAAATGCGTCAATAAAAATGAGGAAATACCTGAAGTTCGTTTTTTCCTGCTAAAGTACCAGGGTCGTGATTCGAAATCGAAGTACAAAGAATAATTACTATATAATAAAGTCACAAACATATACAAATATAAGAAACATTTAATTATAATGAATATTTTATTACCAGCTGGAATGATGGCGAGAAGCAAACGAAAGACGAACAGAACTTGGAAAGCCGTAGCAATGGCATCGGAGCACCCCACCAAGCTAAATAAACTAACTTCTCAGTATTCAAAACTTCTCTATAAGCTCATATGTATCATTTATACGGAGAGCTCCTTACATACTTTAGTCCACCGCCTTTTCAGTTGTGTTCCCTAGCTTCACTTATGGCGCACTTAATTCTCATAATTTGCACACACTCAACTAATACAATGACAACAACAACAATAACTAACAATGCAAATCAAATAAAAGTCATAGCAATGTATGAATTCCATTGCTCAAGCAAAGCTAAATCGAAAAGTAAAGTTTGAGGTTCATTTGTTGAATCACCCGTTGGAGTGACCAAAATGGAAAATGACCCGACTGACCGAAGCGCTGACGAGTTTGGCCGGTTGAATAAGCAAATGAATGACCAACAAAGTATTTGCAGTGCCAACAATATGAAGTGCAAGGAGTTGCATGGTGGCAGACTGCCGGGCACTGGTCTGTAGTGAATTGAGGTGAAGTGGCTTTTACTGCTGAAATTGTTTATTGTGGCATAGAGACTCCTGCTGTGTTATTGTTATTGTTTTGCCGTAGTTATTTTTGATTTGTATTTTTCTTTTCATATTTTTTGCTGTTTTTGTTGTTGATTGTTGGCATGTAAATTTAATTTTATTGCTCTACGTATGAATGCTTTGGTGGCTGGTGTGGCAAGGACATAACCTCTGAGTCGGGTATTCAAGAGAATTTAATAAACTTTGCATGGAATTTGTGTTGACTTGATTTCATTGCCATTTTCATGCTTTATTTGATTTTTTTTCTCAGTTTTCATTTATTTTTATTTTTTCTATATTTTCATTGTTTCTGCAGTTGCTCTCATCTCTATCTCTTTGCCTACAACCATATATTGCTGCATTAAAAAATACTCGCAAAAGTTCGGTCTATCTTGCGTTCTATTTACAGTTCACCTTTGCTAAGTCACAGCACGCTGCCAAAATGCTTTTATTTGATTTTCACTTTCAACATGAGAGATTTCAAAATAAATTCCAAATAAATGAAAAATAAGTGATTGGAAAAGCGTAAAAATGCCGCAATTGAGGCAAGGTTGGGCGCACCAACAAAAGCAACAAAAGCTTCGTCGTGAAAGCTCCTGAGCTGTAATTGCTGTGTAGCGAAATAAGTAATTAAGTGAAATTACTCAATCAATTAATTCAATCACTTTAAAATCATTACATTAGCCGCTAACGGTATCTACCGACGCTTGTGCCCTTGCGCGTGCTTTTTCCACAAAACTTCTTTTTCCACAAAAAGCTTGCACATTTTTTCCGTGCCGTTAGCTTTTATTGTATTACAGCGACCTTCCATTAGCAGCAGCACTCCCACTTTCACTTCATTTTATACTTAAAATAATAAAACTAATTTTAGCAATCCCTTTTGCTTCGTTTTTTTTCGCCTCCTTTTTTGCTCTCCTGCTTCTTTATCCTGCACGAAATTCTTACACAAGAGTGCTAAGCATCCCATTTGTATGCCTGTGTGCGCTCGGGTGTGTGTTTGTGTGTGGGCGCCGGAACAGCACTCACATAATTAAGCGCATTAGTGCTTTTGTTATTCTTTCGCACTTTTGCTCAATTGTCGAAGCAAAAGGCAAAACTTTTCCTATAAACACGAAAATTCGTTACACATTTTCACCTGGTGGCACGGAGCCCCTCACCGCCAGCAGCCAACCGATATCCTCCGTTAGTCGACCGCTGGCCATTCTCATACTCCTTGCTGCCCGTCCATTCCGAGCAGCAGCGTGTCGCAGTGTGGCGGAGTAGAAGGAGTTTATAGCATTTGCTACGCTTTGTTACGGTTAGTTGCTGCCTCAATTTCCTGCCTCACCACACCGCGGGCCAGCCACTAGCAGTCGCATTCAATTGGATTCGCTCGGTCCATCCTAACGAGTTCGCAACTTCTCACACCCGGTCAACATTTACACCTCGGGCGTAATGTTCTGCCTTCCATTGTTGTTGTTGCTACATATTTTTAAAACTCACTTAGTTGTTCGTTTGCTGCATACAGTCACCGACCGTCGTTCTAACGAGTGAGTGCTGTGTTCTTGTGGTTGTTGTTATTGTTGTCATTGCTACTGTTATTCGTTTGTAAATAAAATTCGTTAGACGAATTTAAATTGTTTTCAAATAAACAACTCGAATTGTAGTGGGGCTCGCTACCATTCGTCCGTCCGTCCTGCATACGCGCGCATTCGTTCCAGCTCGTTTCGGTGGCGACCGGGGCGCTCCATTACTTCACCTTCTCGGCCGGCCGCATGCATAGTTTATTAAGCTTTTTGTTGTTATTGTTTTTTTCCTTTTGCTCAGGACCACTAGTTTATGGCTCGTCTGGCCACAGTGGCGTATGCTGTCTTCGATCTGCGCTAAGCGCTTCGAGTGCCGCATTTGTAGTTAGTTTTGGTGTTGTTGTTGCATGTGGCAAGTACTGACCATTAAGAGTGTGCTGAGGTCCATTGGTACCTTTTCGTGCATTCACTTCATCTATTCACTTTATTCCGCCTGCTTCAGTTTGATCGTGTTTTATGCTTAAGCTGCTGTGGTCTCTTTAAACCCCTACCGGTGTCTTAGCCACCAAACGCTAGATGCTTTGCGTGCTTCGCTCTTCACTGTTGTTTATTTATTTACAACATTTTCGAATTTCTATCTGCTCTAACAATCCATTCGATTTTGCATTTATCTCATTGTCCTGCCGGTTCGAACTGTTGCGTTGCTGTTCAGCTGGCCATGCATGTCCGATGGGAGTTCATCATTTGGCTTTGGTCGATACTCTTTTTTTTTATTGGTTTTCCACCTGTTCCTTATTTGTAGTTTTGTCGGTGTCTCATCTGTGTGCTGCCACTGAATTTTTTAGTTTTTCTGCAGTTTGTTTTCCTGCTGCGCGTGCAAACTTTGTTGGCTCAGCGCTGGAGTGGTTACAAATTACGGGCGTATTTGTCTCTCATGTTCTCTAGTGGTGCTTTATTATTATTATTATTTCACATTGTTCTATTTTCATCGAAAGTTTTACCTATGCAAAGTTGTCGTTTCGAGTAATACACTCATGCGGTGCTCAATAAATGAGTACTCGAATATGTGTGCTTTTGAAGTTAATATTTATTTCAAGTTATATTTTAGGAAGAGACCCTTGTCGATTAAAGAAATAAGCTTGGATTTAAGAGAAAATACAGCTTTTGGAGTAGTGCTTCCCGAGATATTTAAAGTTCTATTAGCGATAGTCCACTTTCCATCTAAGCCGACTACCTTAGAACAATCATTCGGATCTCCCATACGAAATCTACAACCTACAAATCTTTGAAGAAAACTATGAAATATTATTCCATCAGCTAAAGTCGATATCTGTGAGTTTGCTGAAGACTCAGGGCTCCAAGATCCCACTGTTTTATGCGTGGAACTAGAAATAACAAATATTAATACTTGGGAACGATAATCAATTAATCTCTTACGGGATGATTTTCAATCCAGAACCCATGAGCTTTTAGACTTTAGACGAGGATTATATATTAGAGAGCACCGACGATTCCACTTTCATGATTTCTATTACAAACTGAGGTTAAGTTCTCTCTTCAAATATTGTTATTCATACATATAAAATATTCCTTCATACCGTAAGAGAACTGTCAAATACAACACTGCGTTCATGTGATTTTTAATCAAGCAATTGAAGTACTGAGTGAATCAACACAAATTCATTAGTAAACAGCGCACCTGCGAAATTGGGACGTGTCGCAAATTGTCTTATAATATAGCTATATATACTTCAGATTAAATAAATATTTTTATGAACCTGTACTTACTCTTATTCGAAATATTTATATAAGGTTTACAACTGTTTTTCATAAACAATCATATAGACCTACTAAATTTCATAGAAAACTTCAATGAATTGGTTTTACTTTTCCAATCTCAAAACCAACATTTAAAATTAATAAAATACAATTGTTAAGGATCTTAAATTATTGCACTGAGCGCCTAAAAGTATGTGAAGTGTTACTATATTAATAAAAGAATATCAAAACAGATAAATTTTCGTAAAACCAATTCACTTAAGATTCTATCTCAAAAACAAAATAATAATCAAATAATTACAACAAAACAAAATACACTAAGAATTTTCTGTTAAGCTTAAAACTGTAAAATGGTAATGAATAATGTAAAAAAAAAAATATTTCAAAATAAACAAAAAACGAAAATAACGAGAGATTTCATATATAAATAACAGTTACTAGTTATTAAAGGAGAGTTTCAATTAAATAAGGCGGTAGCAAAAATAGTTGATAAAACATATAGGATATATATAAATGATGCATTAAGTATGTAAGTAGACGATGTTCATTCTTTGTTTTTGTTCTTTGTTTTTGTTTTTCAACTATGTAAATATAATAAAAATTAATAATATTTGTGCAGACGTACCAAAGAGGGTAAATAGAGCATCAGGCGTGACCATCTACAGAAAAAAGAGAAAATAGAGTTTCAGTTAGCGAGAGTTTCTTTTTTTTTTTTGTAAAACGTAAAACAAAAACTAAAAAATAGAGTTTTTAAATGTTTGTTGATATTTGCAGTTTCACTAATTTTCAAAAAAAAAAATCTGTTTGAATTTCTGATGAGAGAAATGTTTTTTTAAAATATTTGACGGTAGTTTAGCAGACGCTAATGGGGTTTTGGAAAGGTTTTGGAAAGTATACTGAAATTATGTATTGCAATTTTCGAATGGAATTATAATTGTTTGTTCTTGGTTTTTGTAGTTGAAGGCGGCTAACATATACAGTTTCTTCCAATGGTTGTCTTCTTTTTGAGGTAATTCGTAAGTAATTTTTTATAGTCCAGCTCAAATTGTGAAAATTTTGAGTTATCATGGACGATTCCTAATAATTCACTGATACAATTGGAATAGTTTATATTTTTAATTTTTATAAAGCTTTCCATATCGAAAAAAACACTGGAAAAGCGACACTTTAAGTTAGGTTATTGTTATTTTTCCTTCCTATACATTGCGATCTTGTCATTACTGGAAAGTTCACTTCTAGAAAATGTAGTATACATTTAGGATTCAAAATCTATACGAAAAGTGTTTGGAATAAATATGAACTCGAAAGTAGAGTTTCGAAATAAGAACATATCACTACTCGTAAACTATTTAAATATATTTTTATACAGATTCAAGTTCATCTATTTTGTTAATCGTTGATGAGATGAGAAACTTAAGGAAGTGAAAGTAGAAAAATTACGAAAATCAATTAAAACTTTGAAGAAAAAGATATCTTTTCACTTCATGCTACTTTCAGCATAAAGAAGAAAGATTGCGTTGCTTGCTGGAAACTTGGAAATTTGAAAATAAATAGCGAAAAATTTGGTCAGCTAACGTCGATTATATTGTTTGGTTATATATAACACATAAAATAATTGAGAGATTGAAATTTAGAAAATAGTTCGAAATGTTATGGGAAATATAGCTTGGAAATATTGCCAATTATTTTATAACATATTTTTTTGGGTACAAATAACGAGCAATTATGAAGTGTAACAAAACGAAAATAAACGAAATGAACGAAAACGAACCTACAATGGAGTAAATATAAGACGAACAAAACAAAATATGAAGATTTTAAGCATTAAAAATACAAAAAAAAAACAATGAAAAATTAGAAAAAAATATAAAATAATACAAATAACGGTAAAAACATTAAGTTATACATAAAAAAAAATATATTGAAAATATTCAAAAAATGTTTCGATGAAATATATTTATGCTTTGTTGGATTCCAAAGAAACTACTTATATGATAGTAAATGATATAGAAAGCTTTTAGTATTTTCATATATTTATTATATGTGAGCGCCTTGAGTGTGACGCTAACGACTTACCTCTTCATTTAAATTCGACACCAGCAGCACGTTGGAGAAGCCGCGCAAAGCGGGCGTTGCTGTCTGTAGAGCACCACTGTTGGCCAGCGCAAAGGCGCTCAAATTCGGTATGCCGCTATTATAGCCGCCGGCGAGCGGTGTGCCAATGCCGAGTGCGAATGGCGGCAATACACCGGGTGCACCGAGTCCGTTCACTGCAAAGTAGTAATTTTGATTTTTAACTTTTTTAGGAAAACAAATTGAAATCGGCATTCCTGACGAAGGGCGGGAGGGGACGAAATATTAGGAATATGTGTTGGGTGGTTGCAGCCCATTAACTGGGGTGCTTTCTACATTTTTAACGTGAACTTCAATCAAACTAATGCGTTAAGTTATTACGGGTTACTTTGTGGTTGGTGGTTGAAAGCCTAACGTATGACTAATGTGTCGGTGTGTCTTGTTTATATTTTTTTGAATTTATATTTTTTTATGTAATGATTGAAGCGCTTTTTGAACCTGGTACTCGAGAAATATATATATGTAATAACTAATATGTAATGTTTGTTG
The DNA here is from genome assembly GCA_031772095.1 of Zeugodacus tau. Taxonomy (NCBI): domain Eukaryota; kingdom Metazoa; phylum Arthropoda; class Insecta; order Diptera; family Tephritidae; genus Zeugodacus; species Zeugodacus tau. The sequence goes on from CM062649.1 coordinate 88,406,079, forward strand.
TAATTTATTTGTTGTTGTGTTAGTGATGTAAGGTACTGTTCATCTAACCTAGGTGACTCTGGGAGTTGTGGACATTACTTAGTTTAAAGTTATATATAATACTGCAGACTACTTAAATATATTGTTTTATGCTCAGCGATAGCGTTTGGAGAGCAAGAGCGCAATCGAGTAGACAAAGAGAGAGTAGGGAAAATCATTTTGTATACAAAAATTAAATTTACGAATAAACTCGGCCAAATGTGATTGGAATTTGGAATTTGGAACTCATTTAAAAAGTCTCAAAATCAAGTCAAACTCAAATATATAAAGAAATTATGGAACTGATAGTCAAAAAAGGAAAAGAATTACAATTATTTTTTTGTTTTTGTTATTTTTGGTTAACGAAACGACAGTTAAAACAAAAAAAAAAATGAAAAAAGGAAAAAGTAAAAGTGTTACCTATTTTATCACCTGTTAGGGATGGCCGCTGTCGGGCCGCGATCAGGAGCAAATCATTTGCATTTACCAAACCGCCAGCGGTGGGCATGATATCGGCGCCGGGCTCACCCGGTGGCAATGATGGATTTGTGAAATCGCGCGATTTGTCATTGTTGTATTTGACATTCAAAGCAGTCAATTTGCTGTTGTCGATGCGCAGAGTGCAGCAACCGTTATAGATGTTCTGGCCGTCCAAAATGTTCTTGGCATGTTGAGCCGAATGGGCGTCCGGATATTGGATCAGTGCCTGCAAGGGAGAGTATAATATTATACATAACTGTGTTTATATTAAATAAAGGTGGCGTAACTAAATTGAATGATGTATGAGCGTGCCAACAACAACAACAAATACAACAAGTGCAAATTTCGTTGAAAGCATTTCATGCATTCACGCTTGATTTGCTGCGCAAGCGAGCATGTGAGCTGTTGAATATTTGTATATGCTTATGTTGTTGTTGTATGTTGTATTTGTATGCTTGCACTTATCAATTATGAACGATGTCGCGCTGTGGTTGCCACTTGTCATTTGACATAAAATGAAATGATGCTTCACAGAAGCAGCAGCAGCCTTTCACTTGCCACCACTCATACATATTCTATATATTCATATGCCTATATACATATATATGTGCGCTTATCACTTCGCATTTACCTGGAATGAATTATTCTTTGTAAATGTAACGATTTTCAACACTTTGCCGAAACGTTGGAAAATCTGATGTAAAATATCCAATGACACCGGATACAACAGCGACTCGACAATGACGCGCAGCACCGTATTCGGTCCACCGGCTGTGTTGTTGGCGGTGTTGACTGCATTCGAGTTGTTCTGTAGTACAGCGATTGTGCCATCGGCATTGGTGGCGGCGGCGGTGTTGCACAGCGGTAGCGGTGAGCCAGATGCTGGCGATTGAATGCGATAATCGCTGGACACGACACCGGTCTGGAAGAGGAGGATAAAAATTCATTAATTGCAATTTAAAATTTTTACCTAAAAGTATTAAAAATTTATGTGAGTGAGAAGTATATAGTGGGAAACTGCATTAAATACATTTATTTGTAAGAAAAAAGTTAAGTTAAGTTTTTGTTCGAGATAAGATATATTTAAGTGTTTTCAAACTATTATTCCATCCAAAATTTATCTTTTTTTATAACAAATAATTCAGGTTTATTATCTAGTTGCTTTTATGGGAATTTTTTAAATTAATTTTTGGTTTTTAATTAAATTAAATTATTTTTTTAATTCAAAATTGTTTGACAATTTTTTAAATGAAAATTTTGTTTATTATTTTCAGTTATTTAAGGAATTTTTTAAAATGAGGTTTTGGTTTTTTTTTAAATTGTGTGTTAATATTTTAAATAAAAATTGTGTTTAGTTTCCAGTTAAATCATTTTTTTACTTTTTTATAAATGACTTATTTTTATATTTTTTTAGTTAAACATTTTTTATTTACAAATAAATTTATTTATTTTTATTTTTTTTTTTAAATAAATTTTTTAGTTTATTTTTTCAATTTCTAATTGTAATCTTTTTTATTTTTTATAGTGAAACATTTTTTAAATTCAAAAAGTTTTTATATTTTATGTTTCATTTTAAATTATTTTCTTTACTTTTGGTAATTTTTAAAAGCTTTTGTTTAAATCTTTAATATTTTTTGAAATTTTATTAAGTTTATTTTAATTTATTATTGTTTTTTTTCCAATAATAATATTAATTATTTTTTTTAATCACATATTTTCTTTTCATACAAATATATTATATAATACTTAAATATTTTTTTTGATTAGATATCAAATAATTAATTATTAAACAAAATAAAATTAATATTATTTAATAATAATGTATTTAATTTTATTTATAGGCATTTCAGACAACCAGTATCAGTAATTTAGTCACACATATAATTATAGAGTGCTAAGTGACTCAATTAAGACCTTATCTGAAAAGCTTAAATTCTTATTTTCTATATCCAGAAATATTATTTTCATATGAAATTTTGCCATCAATCTTATTTAATATTAAACTATATAAAAATTGTAAAAATCGAAAAAAAATTTCTCGCCGGGTCATCGCACCACATTAATGCCATAGAAAAGTTCGCTCATAAATCTCAATCAGAATCAATAAATTCATATTGTTCCAGTACAAAATAGGAAGGAAATCGATACGAAGCAGAGAAAAGAAAAAGAAAAAAATTATACACAAATATGTATATAATAGCCGCAAATTACACACACAAACGCATTCATCCTTCCTTCGCTGTTGTCTCGCACACCTTAAGTGAACCTGCTCGAGAAGTCTATTGTGAAGACGCACTGTAATATATAATTCATACCCATATAAATATATCAATGTTTGTTAGTGAGTGTGTGTGTGCGTGTTTGTCTACTTGCCAATCGTAGTGAACATCACACAATATCGGAATACAATTTAATGACATTCGGAAGTGAATTTATTCCAGTTCGTGCTGAATTTTGATTTAAAAATCATAACGTAAACACATTGGCTTTTTCTATATAAATAACGTAAAAGCACACGCACAAGCGTAAGCACACACGAAAATAAAAACAACTCAAGCAAACCATAGAAAATCTGAAGAGGATGCTTTGCCCCAAGTGTGCGATTTCCGATTGACGACAGGTAACGGACGACGACAACGTCCGCGCGACGCAGGTGTATATAAATGTGAATAACGGTATGCGAGATAGTCCAACAAATGCATATATGTATATAATTTATGAATATATTCAACTGTATACATATATGTATATATATATGAATATGTGTGTATGCGCGCAAGTGATTCTCGCATTAATGTGCTGGGCGGCGACGTGAGGATACGCGGCGCTGAGTCGAGGGAGGTGTGTGAAATTCACAGCAACAGACAAGCAACGTTCGCGCTGCTCACTGAAGTGCACAACAACAATACAATACGAATGCAAAAGCAAAAAACAACACAATAAAAACAAATCGAAAGCAAATGGCAGAAGAAGCAGGCCAGGGCCAAGTCAAATTATAGGGCGCGCACTGGTGGCAGGAAGTGGAACGTACATATGAGAGTATGCCTGTGTATGTGTGTGTGTGCATTGTCAAACGTTAAAGGACACTTCAGCGAAGACGATGACGCTGTTACTGCCAAGAAGATTGCAAATATAATAAAAATTGATTAGAATTGCGAGAGCACACACACACACACACATACAAAGAAATATAAATATAAACAACAACAAAGCCGTGCATAATACTTTTATAGAGCAGTGTGAGTGAGTGTGTGTGTGTGCGCGTCGGTGCGTCTTGGCAGCACTTGACAGGCAATCGTAGCTAAGACTAAATGGATGACTGCACGGCGGACAGGTCTAGGCGACAAACAGACAGACAGACATGCCACAAGAAATTCGCACGCACCACATTCACACTCACACACGAATAATACATATACACTGCTTTATACAAGTATGGCGAAATGGATATGTTAGCCAAGTTGGCAGTCAGCGCTTTTTTTTCCTCAACTTCATTTTTTTCACTTCCACTTATAGCCTTCCGCTTTCCGATTTTACTTAAAAATCGCTTCCGCTGCGTCTCCTTGTTGCTCTTGCTGTTGTTGTTTTAACAGTGGTTACAAATAGAAAAAAGAATTTAAAGACGACGTGCAGATGAATGAGCTGCGAATACGCCATGAATGGTTGAGTGTTGAATGGCGCTTTAAATGATTATGATTATTAGATGATATTAGATGATTGCGCGCGGTTTCGCTATTGAGTATTTGTAATGATATAGAGCAATGTGAGAGAGGCGGAAGTACGAAGCAGTAGCATCATAGAAATGTGTTGATTGAATTTTAGAATTATGAAGAAGCACAAAACACCTTTTTAATTTGCCCATTTGTGGCTGTTAGAAATGAGACAATGCAAATTGGAGCAGATTTATGGTTGCTGTACTTGTTGTTGAAACATTTTTTATATCACATTCTTTTGTTAAAAGCTCTGCATTCATTAAAAGCTCAAATTTATGATTTTTATTCATTTTAGTAATAAAAGTGAAAGCTTTGTGAAAGCTGTGGTGAGACAATGTAAATTGTAGCAGATTTGTGAATGAGATTGTACTTGTTGTTGTTGATACACTTTTGGTATTTCAATATTTTGTTAAAAGCTCTGTATTTACTAAGAGCTCTTCAGTCATTAAAAAACCTTTGAACATAACTTTTGATATCTATTATTAAGAGTGAAAGCTTTGTGAAAGCGGTTGGTAGTTAAAAGTGAAAATAATGCATATTATAGATTTTTCGTGGTTGTTGTACTTGTTGTTGTTTATAGATTGTTTTATCAGTGTTTATTCATGTTTAAAAAGCTCATCAATCACTTAGAAAAGAGCTTTACCTATGGATTCCTATTAATTCTTATTATTAAAAGTGAAAGCTTTGTGAAAGCGTTTGCTTTTGTGGCCCAAACTGAACATAATGTTGCAAGAAGAGACATTAATTTAATATTCTCAATTAGAAATTAAAAAATAAAAACGAATAATTAAAAATAAATTAAACATTAAAAAGTTCGCATGGCTAACTGAAAGTTTTTTAGCTATCAATCCGCTCAATTCGTATGAAAATATAAAAAATAACAAGTAAGGAAAGGCTAAGTTCGGGTGTAACCGAACATTTTATACTCTCGCAATTTATTTATTTAACTTTATTTATATTATATAATACACAATTTGACCCATATATTCGTCATATGTCCATTGAAAGTTGGAAACCATAATATTAGGTTAGAAGCATCGAGGTCCTCGTGTTCGATATATGGGGCCTTATAGTATTTGTGCAAAGTTCTGCACCGATATCTTCACTAGTGCTTACTTTATATATTGTAAAGTAAACGATTCAGATTGTCTTCAAAGTTCTGGTATATAGGAAGTAAGCGTGGTTGTAAAGCGATTTGGCCTATTTCCACAACATATCATTGGAATGTAAGGAAACTATTACAAACCAAGTTTCATTGAAATCGGTCGAGTAGATCCTGAGATATGGTTTTTGACCCATAAGTGGGCGACGCCACGCCCATTTTCCATTTTGTAAAAAAATCTGAGTGTAGCTTTCATCTGCCATTTCTTATGTGAAATTTAGTGTTTCTGACGTTTTTCGTTAGTGAGTTAACCCACTTTTAGTAATTTTCAACCTAACTTTTGTATGGGAGGTGGGCGTGTTTATGATCCGATTTATTTCATTTTTGGAATGTATTAGGAGTGGCTAAAAAAACGACTGCAGAAAGTTTGGTTTATATAGCTCTATTGATTTGCGAGATATGTACAAAAAACTTAGTAGGGGGCGGGGCCACGCCCACTTCCCCAAAAAAATTACATCCAAATATGCCTCTTCATAGTGCGATCCTTCATACCAAATTTTATTTCCATAGCTTTATTTATGGCTTAGTTATGGCACTTTATGTGTTTTCGGTTTTCGCCATTTTGTGGGCGTGGCAGTGGTTCGATTTTGCCCATTTTCGAAAGCATTTTCATATGGTCCCAAGGAACATGTGTGCCAAGTTTCATCAAGATATCTTAGTTTTTACTCAAGTTACAGCTTGCACAGACGGACAGACAAAAATCCGGATTTGAACTCCACTCTTCACCCTGATCACTTTGGTATATATAACCTTATAACTCGTTTAGTTTTGGGTGTTACAAACAACCGTTATGTGAACAAAACTTTAATACTCTCTTTAGCAACATTTGTTGCGAGAGTATAAAAAGTAATGACGTCACTGCTACTTCCAAGAAAAATAACAAATACCAATCATTTGAAACCCTCTGATGTCTCACGCTCACATCTCACCAAATACGCAAATTATTCATGCATTTCTATTTACAAAAAGAAAATATTGAAAGCAAAAATGTTTAACTGCATTTTAAACGCCGACAGCTATCAATCGGCTTCTATAAAATCGAATATTTTGCAATTCAAATAAATGCGCTCGCTATAGCTATAGCACTTCCAGCTAAAAACATTTTATTTTATTTCGTGAAAACGCGCTACTGTATTTGTATTTGTATTGCTGAAAGTGAAGCTCACTGTACTGGGTAACACACACAGCACACATGTGTACAGTTATTTTATTTGCAAGCAAAGAGTTGTTATCGATTTATTTTATTACTCTATGGAAATGAATTGAAAAAAATGACGCACATGCAAAGTTAAATATATACTGCTTGTATGCTTAGGCTAGTGGGTATATTTCGGTTACGAGTATAAGAAATACAGTTAGGGAAATTTATTTTTCAGTAAACAAACTCTATTTATGTCGCTCGGTAAATATAATAAACTTCGTCTAAGATTTGATTGAGAAGACGACATGAAAGTAGTGTACAATTATTAATAGTGTTCACATAAGTGATTGAAGAAACATTAAGATATGTTTAATGGCATTTGATAGACAATTAATTATTCAAACAAGCAATTAGTGGTATTCTGTTAAGTGAGTCATTAATTATTGCTCCTCATACGTATAACAATTGGCTATAAGCTAATTGAGTACATTAAGTTAGGTCTTATTGAGTTAATTAGTTCCCTAATTGAGTAAATTAAGGGTATGTCTGAAAGTTTAATTAACTAATGAGCTGTATTTTTGGTTATCACAATCTTAATATTTAAAATTTTAAAATTTGTTCTTTAAATTATATATGTATATTTGAAGGATTTGGAGCCAGTTTCAAAGGTTTTATAAACTCCCATTGATGCTAAGTGAAATAACGCTAATTGAGAACGTCAGCAAATTAATAAAATAGTTGGATTATTGTCGATTAGGACTAGTTGAAACATATGATAAATATGCATCTTTAATTTAATCCATTAACAAATTGTCTACAATAGAAGACAGGGAGGACCACTAATTGACTAAATTAAGTTTTCCAGTAAGATGATGCAAGCAGTATGCGAGGGATTTTTTCCCAATTAATAGTGAAAGTGAGAAAATAACTAATCAAGCACACAACATGTTGATTAACATGATCATGGTATATACTGCAAGAAGTTACTAAATGAACTCGTTTAAAAAACGAGTCATCGGAAAGTTCACTAGAATCTCCCTGATTATACATATATTGAATAACATAAAGCAAAACGTATCTCTAATTGAGGATTATAAAAAAAATATTTTTAATATCAAATCGTAGATTATGAGCTTTCACAATATGAAAGCACTTGGAAAGCTCTATGAGAAGCATATTCGATACTTTACGGTAACGGTATAACACGTGTTTGCATTGCCGTATTTCATATTATTTCCATTAATTTTATAGTTTGTTGTGCGTTGACCAGTTGGCATTTCCCAGGAGAAACAAAATGAAGGAGGCAAGCAATGAAAGCGTCGAACGCGCAACCAGTGAGGGAACACCTCGCTCAAAATGGTTGACATTTTCAAAACGAAATAAAAGTCGGACACGTAATAAAGTCATAACCGCTGTCGAACAGAAAAAGCGGACAATGCACGGTGGAAGAGGCGGCAGCGAGGCAGATTAAGCTAAATATGAATGCTTACTCGCGGGACTCAACACACAGAGGAAATAAAACTAAGACGTCGATGCGGGTTTGAGACAGAGAAAGTAACAAAAAAACTAAAGGTAAAAGTGTGCATAAAACAAAAAATTACTACAACAACAATAGCAGTGATGGCAACAAGAAGCGTGAGCACAGATAAAAGCTTTTAACAAAAGTTTGCGCAAAATTTACAAAGTTTTCCATTTTTATTACAAGCAGCGCAATTGAGGTGGCGTGCACTGAGGTGTGAGGACCTGCGAGGTAGTCTTTTAGTACTCGAGCAGCCACAATGTCGCAACCACAATGCCAACCACAAAGCAACATAAAATCCGAAAATTTAAGCACACCAAAAAAGAACAGAGAAGACAACAAAGAATCCAAGTCCACAAATATACAAGAGGAAAATAAAATTGAAGGATAATCCGTGGCACTTTGTCGTCGGTGGAGCGTAAAAAAAGCACGAAGCGTCGAACGAAGAAGGCAAAGTGAAGCGGCGTTTTGTAAATTGATGGCGCTGAAAAAAGTTATTTATGCAAAAAGCGTTAAATGAGCAGCAAAACTACAGTGTCGCGCGCGCACAAAAAATATAGAAGCACTCAAAAGCAACAACAATAAAAAAAGAAGACAAAACAAAATTTTTGGCTTTCTTCAACAATTGTTTAAGCGCCAAAGAAGCCAAAGCATGTTTTTGCCGCTTTAATCCGCAAGCGAGAAAGTGTGCGGCAGAGCGCGAGGCGGAGGCAAGTAGCAACAGGAAGCGAGTAAAGCGATGAAAAGCCAGTGACAAACTAAAATAAAATTTGTTTTGTTGCTGCCATACTGCACTCTTCTCCTGCTTCACTCATTCACTGCGCTTTTTGTTTGCGCGTAAGCGGTTTTTGTCATCAACACCAACAACAACAACTGCATAAAGGCATCAAAATATAAAATAAACCGACTGCATGAAGTTAAGAACTATTGAAAGACTATATGAAGCGTATAAAAGAAGCAGTTGCTCGCATTTTAAGCTTCATAAATATTATTGTTTTCCATTCACGCCATTCTCTCTCCCGCACTCGAGTGTTATATAATATTTGCATGCGCTCTTGTTTGTGTGTCTGTGTGACGACAAAGTTTATGCAACCCTTTTATGCGCTTGCTATGGAAATTTTATACAGATATATAAACCTAGAGAGTTGCAGCTGCATTTTGTACTGCGTAAACTTGCCACCGCAACAAGTTAACTTGACGCATATTGCGTGGCTTTGTTGCATGTGCGGTCATATAAGTGGCAGTTACTTGTGGCACTAAAGCAGTGAGTTAAGTCGGGGTTATAGCGCCGCAAATGAGCATATGAAAAGATTTTATTATTCCAAAGTAATTGTATTAGATATTCACGTCGAAATTGAAATAAAATTAATAGCTTCTGAGAGAGTAAGTATTAGAAAGAGAGGAGAGCGTGTAATATGATATTTATTGGAATCTTGGAACATCAAAGGTGCCAAAAAGGACAGGTAAAGCTGTCTAAGTGAGATTATCTGCAATCGTGGAGATCTATATCTTGACCAGACCTAACCTAACATAAGGACATATTACTAAAGCAATTGCTCCAATTTATAAATCAAAATCAATTTTGAAATATTTTATAGCTTTAAAATATATTTTTCAGTAAAGAAAGTACAATTTTCTACTTATTTCTTATTTACTCATTGAACCAAATCGAAATAAAAGAAATGATCCATTGTTTGTCGGATATAACCTACTATCTTTCAGCTTAGTTTTGTTAAGGCTCAAATTCTTTAAATGCCTCTCAATATTATATGACAAAATTAGTGTTTTAAAGAAGATAGGGTGTCCTTTAGGAGACGAGAGAACTCTCAAAGTCTTCAATCTTCTCAAAACCATAGCTTAACATAATAGACTAGCTGACTTTGATTGCCACTTCGATCTCCTTAAAGCATTGAAAAAACACTGCTTCGGATGACTTGATAACAGCGAATTGATTCCAACTTATCAGGTAAGTTTAGAAATATGTTTAACTTAAGAACAAACTCGGATCAGTAAGCTTTAAATTTAGGTTCGAATTTTTTGCCATCTGTTACTTGATTTAGAGATGACTGCAATTAAAGAAAGCCTTCTCGTTCTGTCTTTAAATCGGCTTTAAAATCACTAAAGTCTCAAAAAAAGAGTAAAGAAGTCGAAGATAGTGAAAGAATGCTTGGATTTACTAATGACAATGATATCATATTTCACGATACACCTGCAATGGGTCTCGGGACATAGTGACATTCCTGGAAACTGTGTAGCAGATGAACTAGACAGTTTGGGCACAACACTGCAGTTGGATACTAATAAAGAGGGAATTTACATACCTCTGGCAACGTGCAGATATCTAATAGATAAACAATATGTTGATACGGCTGAAGTAGACAAACGTGGCCTGAGTGGAATAAGAGCCGCACATGTCGCTTATTGAAATTTAAGAGGAATGACACAAGAACCCTTGTAGGGGTGTTAATGAGACACTGTCTTATTGGGAGACACGCTAGTAGACTGGGGTTACCTTTTAATGATTACTGCAGAAGCTGCCAAGAAGAAGAAGAGGAAGAAACAATTACACACCTTCTATGTGGATGTAACTATTGGACGCGGTTCTCTCGTGGATGTGGGCGAAGTTGCTCATATCAAATTGTGTGAATTTTTTCACTTTATTAAGAACACAGGGTGGTTCAAAGATGACTCAATAGTGTGAGGAATCACAGTCGCAGTGGTGTCATAATGGGCATCCCAAAGGCCTAGGTGCGTCGTTTGACAACCACTTAACCTAAATACTTGATTTATACTAGGTTTGGCTAACCATTTCATAAAGAAGAAATTTTCCGGAACAAAATTTATTCCAACTTTTCGAAAATAAGCTGCGAATCACATAAGTTTCGAAGCATTTAACTTAAGCCTTGAAGAAGAAATCAAAATCAATTGCCATAAAGTTACAAATTAGTAGACATTTAATATAAATATATCTATATATCTGTATATATACAACTCTATAAATCTATACTATCACACACGAAACCTTCGTTGGCAGTTGATTGCGCGTGCAAAGGCGTTAATTCGCCTATGTAAGCTTAATTGAATTGCTAATCCGGGCAGACGAATGTGTTGACATGCAACTAATGCTTGTCAGCAGCCTTCGAACTACAACTTGCAACAGCAGCAATAAGCCAACAAGCAGCATACAAGTGTAGAAAACTCGGCAACAGCTAAATTGGCGCGAAAGTTAAGTAAAGAAGCGCGCCAAAACGACAAGCGATTAAAGCGCAAAAGGATTACTATTATTAGCAACGGATTAAAGGTGGCAAAACACACACGAAAGAGACTTAAAGACAGCGCGCGCCGAACATGAATAAGAAAGCGCTAACAACAATAACAATAATAATGCGGCTAAAGTGAAATGTCAACGACAGCGAGTGGAAAAAGAGAAAAAAAGAGAAATTGCGCAAAACAACAAATCAATGCATACAACTAGGCGCATAAGCAGCCGCCATGTGTCTGCTGTGAATCCTTTTTTGCTGTTTTGCTTTGCTTTTCCTTGTGTAACAATGTATAAGTTGTTGTTGTTTTTGTTATTTTCTTATATTTGTTGTTGTTGTTGCTCACATATGTGTTGTTTGATTTGCGCTAATAATATTATCTCTGGCATGGCAGCAATGTAAGCAGCGTGTTTATTTAATTTTCTACTTTATTTCAATCTAACAAGGCGAGAAAAAGATTTCCACGCACGCACGCACTCACACACACACACACACACACTTCCATATGTAGGTGTTTGTGTAAACAAATGGCATCATGTATCCTGTCCATTTGCAGGATTATAAGGCACTTTGCTGATTTATGTGTGTGAATGCCAGCACACACAACGCCCGAAGTTCGTGCTTTCGTGTTTATTTGGCGTAAAAAGCTTTACCGTTCATACCATCAGCCGTATAACCGTATCAGCCAGCCAGCCAGGCAGGCAGCCAGCCAGCGAAGAGGTGGCGTAAGCAGCGCAAATTCAATATTATAAAAATAATAAAAACAAAAACAAAAGACCAACAACAGCAACCGACGAAGTGCCTGCCAAACAAATAAGCCATGGAGAGAAAATTTAAAACAACAACAACAACAAAAGCACACCAAAAGAGGTTAAAGGATTTTCGTTGATGTATTAGCACGCCAAGAGCGCACACACACACATGAGAGTATATAGTATGTGGTCGGTGTGGTGGGGAGTAGCAGCTTGCCCTCCGACTGGCGCTCGCCGCTTACAAGCCAGGTTAATCTTGTGTTATTACTTTCTTTTTTTTCGTTTTTTGTTTTTACTTTTGTTTGTCTTTTCTTGTTGTTGTTGTTTAACTTGGTTTCTTGATATTTTTCTTTCGCCATTCGCCATTCGCCGTTCGTGTATTGTTTGGCGCTAAGCGAAAATCAACAAGATGCTTTCTTCGCGTTGTTGTTGTTGCTTTTGCCTTGCTTGTCGATACACTTCGACCGCTGATTGCTGCTGCTGAAGTGTGCGAAGCGCAGTCGATGGCGCGCGCGGTGGTTTTCTGGCTTTTCCACAGCTGCCTGCCGCAGCCGCAGCCAGATCCTCGTGAGTATTGCGTGAAGATTTGTGGCAGCTAGCTCACATTTCGCAATACATCGTGTAGTTGTTGTTGCGCAAGCATAAGTTAAGCTTATGTCTAACGCTATATATATTTTGTTCTTATGCCATATTGCTATTGCTGGCTGTTCTTCACTCTTTTCACCTAAGCTTCTTCGTCGTCAACGTCTCCACCATCTTCACCTGCGTGCAATCGATTGGTGTGACGTGTGCAAATGGATTTCAATTACCGTTACTACGTGCATTGAACAGTGAATATCGCAGAGAATGAGTGGAGTCGGTGAATGGAATAAGCCAGCTAACAAGCAATATTAGCCACAGAAGTGGAGAAGAAAAATAAAAGCAAACAAAAAGTGAGAAGAAAATCAAAGAAAACAATAAAAAAAACAAAAAAAAAACAAAAAATAAACAAAAAAATAACGAAAAATAAATAAACACGAGAGTAAAAGCCAACAATGCCATATGACCAAACTGACAAAGTGAGTGCAAGGGGTTATGCGTCGCACGTAAGTATTGAAGATTTACGTATGTTTGGCTATAAGTCTGTTGATTTAGGTTTATTTCGCATTTGTTTTATTTAAATTTGGACTTTTAATGCTTGTTAAAATTGTTTTTCAATGCAAAAGGTGACAAATAACATAAAAGCATTAATGAAGGTATTAAGTAATGCGCCTAGATGTATGCTTTGTTTTCTCTAGCATAGCTTAGTGCAGAATTATTGTATTTCATTTATTTTTTTGCTATAATCCCTTTACAATTTCAGGTACAAAGAAATAATTTATGCTAACATTATTCCAAGAATGTTAATTTGCAGAGTTGCCACCTCGATATAATTAACAAATGTTGAAAAAAAATAAAAATAATTTATTGAACTTGCAGCAAGATGTATTTTTAGTAGTCTAAATTGTATCAAAAGCTTGAGTACTAGTAGAAGATGGAACTGGGTTGCCATACTTTTTCTTTCCAATATAAAAATATATATGACGAAATTAATACAAATTGCATGAAGTAAATATTGTTATGAAATGTTTTGCTATTTATAGAAGCATTATGACTGAAAACATATTTTGAGATTGCCATCTGATTCAAAAATTAAAAAAATTCAAATTTAATTAAAAAAAAATATATTGCGATTTTTTGTCTGTAATAACTGTAGCAAATAATTATCATATTAAATAAAAAAAAATTTGGGTTGCCACACTTATAAAATATTTTTATTGATATTTAAAAAAAAATTTTTTTTTTGTTTTTTTTTTTTTTAACTATTAAATATAAAATACGTTTAAAGACTTTAATCAAGTGTGTGTAAAGAAAATAGTATAAATTAAATATTATTTAATATTAATTAATATTAAGTTAAAAACAAAGTTGTTTACCTCTCTCTTTTAATTTGAGTTGGGTTATCAAATAAACATCATAAGTTAAAAGGAAATAAAAAAAAAAAAAAATTAGGGTTGCCACACTTTTCAAATATTTTTATTTATATTTTTCAAAAATTAAAAAAATATGCACACTTGATTCATGTCTTCACATAATGAACAAAATAGTTTAAATAAATTATTACTTAATGGGGCTGCCACCTGATTTTAAATATACAAAATTAAACCATTTGAAAACTTTTGCAACTGTGGAGTATAGTAATATTTTAATAAAATATTTTAAAATAATTATATATTATATAAAAATGCACCGGATTTTCGGTTTAAAAATATTCTTAAAGAAATATTTTTGAATTATTTTTTTTAATAAGAATTCTAACTTGTTTACTACTACATTCATATAAATAATTCAAGTTGTTTGCACTTTCCATAATCTTTGCAGCAATTTTTGTTTTGTTTTGAAAAATTTTGCTCTTTAAATTCTGATAAATATTTGTTAGATTGCGTTTCCTCTTGCACAAATACCACACATCCACATACAAGTGTCACACACACAACAACAACAACACATACTTAGATTTCATGTGTGTGCATCATTCCGATTTCCAACTATTTCTATTTCAAGGTGTGTGCATTACAAATATTTCTTATATACATATATACCATATATACCTTGAGGGATTTAACCCTCATAGAACAGGATTTTGCAATCATCTGTTCAAGCAACAAAGCAACACACACACACACGCATGCAGACAAAGACATGTCGGCACAGCACAACACAACACAACAATAGCAGTGAAAGCAAGCAAATCAGCTAAGCAATGTATGAAATAACAACAACAACAACAACAACAACAAATAACTATTGCTGACACATATATGAATACAAAGCAAGAACAACAAAGAAGCGCTCCCCACTGACTGACTGGCTGCTATATATGTATACTTGTGGCGCAGCTTGTTTGGGCTGACATTTCTTTTTTTGGTATTACGATTGAAGAAAAACAACAACAACAGCAACAATAAGAATAGAGAGTTATAAAAAGAAATATTCATACACGTACGTTGGGACCAAAAGAAACCGAACTGAAGCAATATGTCACGTGAAGACACAGCCAAAAATACACAAACGCATATGCTTAGAGGAACTCAGAAGCATGTGAGTGAGTGTGTGTGTTTGAGTGTTTTGAAGCACTCAGTGAATTGCGCAGACACACTGACAGTTGGTAGTTGCGACGAGCACAGATGGATTTCCGAGGATTTCTGCTGCCAAAAGTGGATGCGCCAGTGAAGACGCAGATTCCAGCTGGAGATTGCTGAAGAAATGAATGAAGATGAATGCAGCTGCGGTCGAGATTGTAGGATAAGTGAGGCGCTGATGACTAAACAATTTCGGCAAGGCGAAAGGGAGGGTGTATGGTGGGCACTAATGGCAAAAGGTGAAACAGCCAGGGGACAGGTAGCGACAAACAACAACAACAATAAATATATAAATTTATTTGTTGTTTTACTTATTGCCAAGCAGCGTATGTTGGCTAATATGCCTCCGTGTGTGACCATGTGTGTGTGTTATTTGCGGGATTTCGTGCTGTTGCGGGTGCTTTTTAGGGATCAAATTTGACGTGTGATTGTTTTTGTGGGTAATTTTGATAAATTAATTTTTGAGCTGGCACAACAACAGCAACAGCAAGCAATTGGTGGAAGGAAGCAGCGCTAGTTGAAAGGGTTAAAAGGGTTCAATGCGCAGGCAGTTGTGTGTGTGTGGAAGTGAGTGATCAGCAGCCACATACATCAACAAATGGCATGAAATGGAAGCGGAATTACTGTTTGGAGTAGGAATAAATAAAGCTTTTTGCTACCTCTGCATTTGTTTGTGTTTTATGGGAAGCGGGGGCAAAAGCGGATTACAAGCTTAATTCAGCTTACAAATACATGGGCGACAGCCTAGGCACAGACATATACACGCACGGGTTTGACTAATTATCTCGTAAATAAATAATGTTTGTAATGTGAATTGTTTTTTTAAAAGCTCTTCAAAGTAATGTATTTGTAGCCAGCATGAGGAGTTCATTCGAAATGAATTTGATAGCAAACATATACTTTTTTCTGTTTGTATGGAAGAGGATTAATAGCCGTCAAATGGGAGTGAATATTTTATATTCGCTGAAATTACTGAACGTCCACAGGCAATCGTGAAAATTTCCAGAAAGAATTTTTTCTTTCAAAATATTTATTATATATTTTTAAATTTTTATAAGCATCGGCTGGACTCATAAGTAGTTTTCAAACTTTTTTCTAGCATCT
The DNA here is from genome assembly GCA_031772095.1 of Zeugodacus tau. NCBI lineage: Eukaryota > Metazoa > Arthropoda > Insecta > Diptera > Tephritidae > Zeugodacus > Zeugodacus tau. The sequence continues at coordinate 88,422,389 of CM062649.1, forward strand.
AATGATTATTTTTCGCATTATTTCATTAAAAATAATTGTAAGAATCACTTTAAAATTGAGCTTCCAACAGTTTAAAAAACGTTGCCTACCTTTTGGCGCCTATATAAAATATGTATGTATAAAGAAATCATATCAGAAAGTTAACCCACTTCATAAAAAGCTTGAAAAATATTTAAAAAGTCGTTTTCTATATATAAAACAAGCTTTAATATGAATACAATGGAAGGCATGAGCATAAACTACCATTGATTGTGCGCCTAATGAGCAACTTTAAGCGCTTAATACAGTTCAAACTTCGTGTACAAAAGACGCTACAAGAACTGGCTAGCGTATTTATTGTTGTTGCTACTACATTTCTATCTCTACAAAATAATACAACAATTGCATGTTTACATATCTATCCATAGCATTAACTGCATAACAATGTACGCGAGCAATACATGCCTCTTGCTTCGTGATGACATGCAACAGACTAGAGTCGAAAGACAAGACAAGAAAACAACGCCCGAAGCCTTAATGTATGCAATATTTATGTCGGTACCCCCATTAAATGCGCCACATACATATACTCCTATAACAAGCATTTGTTTGTATGTTGTTAGGCGCAGTTGGTATGCAAATATATTTACCATTTGTGCCCCCCTCATTGTTATAATACAATTTGTGTAATCGACATAATTGGCAGCTGAACACAAGGCAAATAAACAATATACACATTATTAGATATGCAGCGAGCAAAGGTGTTGCCTACATGCAGGCGCTGGTGATATCTTATAGCTTTCTGCTGAATGTGTAGATGATTGGTTGGTAAACCTGCGCTCGGTATTGTTGTCGTTTCAACGCTTACGACTGGCAAACGCACATTTGAAACGTGATAATGGCGCTGGTAATTGGTATTCGGGAATGCCATTTGTAATTATCGTGATGTTTTCAGCACTTACACCCAAGTGAAACAACAACAAGTGAAAGCTCATGACTGTAGATATATAAACAAACGCTTTCGATATGTTCGATGGGAAAATGTGAGAATGTCTACGCGTTACAGCTGATAGTTTCCCCAGCCTTTTGTCTAATGCTGAATCTAATAACTGTTTCAGTCGCTCAACGAGCTCATGATTTATTGATGACCAGACACACAGCTGATGATTTCTTTATTAAATAATTAACTGAAGACTAAGCTTATATAGGTTACATCGTGCTCATTTTAATTGATATCACATTTACTTGTGGTTCGTGTAATATTCAACGTGGAATAAAGAGGCGAAAGCGTTGATAATTGGTCAATATATGAACGGACATAGACCAGAACCGAAGTGAAAAGAGTAAATGTACAAAATTCATATCTACATCCGGCTATTTAACTTTCGACCCGGACGAGGCAGCATGTAAAAAGCTTAATAAGTGGTCTCAGTAACATTATTAACAGGAATCTGTCATCTCAAAATTTATAATTCAAAGCTCAGTCGAAAGCTCAAAAGCTCAAATCAAGAAAACTCAGCAATGGTTTGGAACAGAAATTAATTATATCATGATATTTATGTACATATATAGCGGTAACTTATAAGAAAACTCAAAGCTCTCTCGAAAGGTCAAAAGCTTAAACTCCAATAAAATATACTCAGCGTTTATTTGTAACAGAAATTAATATATCTCGATAGCTATATAGCGGGAAAAAAAATAAAAAATTCAAAGCTCAGTCGAAAGCTCAAAAGCTTAAAGCTCTTTAGAAATATAATGAATGAAAATGCTACTAAAACCACAAACGTTTGTGACATTGATTTAATACTGTTTGATTAAAAATAATTTCCCACGCACTCAGATCTCGTCTTGCTTTCACCGAAAATAGGCAAAAAGTAACAATAAATCAAAATAATGAAAATGAAAAAAAAATTAAATGAGACAAGCCAACATGTTAGCTGTAATCAGTGGAATGTAACATATGTCATCTTCTTCTCCCCTGTGGGAAGACAACATTCATTGAAGGTAAAGACAAAGCTACCCTCAAAAGGATTCATGCATTAGAAGATGTCTCACACACATCGTACAACTAGCATCACCTTGACACACGCACTGGTTGACTGATGGACTGACGGACTGATTGTCAGTAGTCGCCTGACAGCAGGTTGCTGCGTGACTGACTTACTGGCCTACTGCGATGTCTTAGCAGACACCTTCCCACTACTAGAGTGATATCCTTTGACCTCAACGCTAAAAAGGCAGGTAGGTGACAAGCAGACAACACCAACAAACTCGCACTCAGCTCAAAGCACGCGCAAACGTGTGTGGCGTCACGCAAATACAACGCAGCATTTATTTTAATTCCAGCCGAGTATTTCCGAACGTGTGAGCTTAAATTCTAAATTACGCGCCGGCATTTCAAGGGTTGAAACCCAAATGAAGACCGAAAAATTTTAAATTCGCACAATGTGTGGCACGTATAACAAAGCGGGCAGAGCATATGTGTGTGGGTCGTGGTTGGCTGTCCGTGATTTAGTGTATGCTTTGGGTATAATTTGTTACAAATTGTGATTAATTAAAAAGTGTCGAGTTTGCCACCTTTTTGCGGTCCTTTTGGGCAAACAACAAAACAACGAAATCCTAGCTTTGTTTGTTGTTGGCTGCGGCGGTTGACAAATGACGTCATTCGCAATTATAGTAGTTTCATCCATATGCGGCTGGATGATTGGGATATTTAAATTAAATTGTCGTCATAAGTATTAATTTCGTGTGTGTGCATGAATTTTCATTTGCATTATTTACCATACACACCACAGTTGAATATGTGAGGTTATGTAGAGGTTTAAATTCGTGTGCAAATAGCGGTGGAAACCTTTCTATTTACCGAAAATTATTATTTAAATAACGAATAAAGTTTGGCTAACACAGTGTTGGGCAAAATATTAGCACTACAGTCGAGTGAGTAAAAGAACACTCGCTAAAATCATGTTTATCGTTATTATGACTTTTTTTTTACCTACTGAGACATTATTTATATTTTTAAATAATTAAAATCTAATTTTTTATTGTCTACTCACATTATTGTGACTCTGATCCGTTTTCAGCTCACGATGATTGGAGAACTGTACATAAACCATGCGTCCGTGCATATGTGGCGGTGTAACGGTATAGCATGAGACCATAGATGTCGCTGAGACTTCATCGGCCATTTCGAGGAAAGCTTGATTTTTACCCTTCAAGACGAGCACATTTGTGACACGGCCAAATGGTACACCTAATGAGATGACATCGGCTTCGCTGGACTCGATTGGAATGTTGCGCAAGTGGATGACTTTTGAGGGTTTGCCTGAAAGGTGAAAGAAATTGAGAAAATTTGTTATTTATTTCGGTAAAAAAAGAAAAAAATATTCAAAATAGAATTTAAAAACAAATTTCATAAAAAATTAAAAAAAGTTTAATTTTCACTTATATGAGGCATAAAGGATGAAGAAGTGCCCTGCCTCCCTTTTTGAATACTTTTATTGCATTTCTCACCTACAAGCGACAGCTAATTAACGGCATATTTAAATGAGGGTAATCAAATTTTACGACGGACTGGTATATATGTATATTCAAATATATATAGACATACATGTATCTATGGCAGTTACCAGCTTCAAACAATACACTTTTTATGTTTGCAATAAAGTTCTTTTTCTACCTTGCCACACTAAAAATGCGTCATCCATGCTCGTGCCACATATCTCTGGTGGCACATAAAATGCCGTTATAATATACATGTATGCAGATATGCATGTGTGGCAAGTACTAGATGTGGCAAGTTGAGCGCTGCAGCAAATGGTCGGATGACGTGCCACAAATGCAGTGGTAAATGCCACACATTTTACGACTAAATTCCCCATGCAACACACTGAGTGGCTTGGCAAGTATGCCGAGTCTACGGCACTTGTCGTTGCCGCCGCTGCACCCATGCTAGGCGATGTGGCACATTGCAGCATGGCAGGCGGCACAAGAAATACTTTATGTTTATAAAAAATTTAAGCTACTTCAGACGTCAGCAAGGAGGATCACTGAAATGTTGCACATCACAAGTTGTTATGCGACAAACGGTGGCAAAAATAGATGCCGACAAGTGGCATGTTGCACACAAACAAGCAAGCCAATATACTTTTATGTGTATGTGTGCGCTGAGGTGACGGCTTAAGTAAGGATATGGCACAACCTATTTTGGACAAATTTTGGGAGAGCATTTGCATCTGTGTGACAGTGTGTGTTGTGTTTGAGGATGTTGCACTCTCGTGTGGGTAAAGACTTTAATCCGCTGCTATTTGTACAATGTTGCAAGCATTTATTTATGCACAAATACTAACAATGGTGACAACAGCAAAACAACAACAACAAAAATACAACAAATGAAACTAACACACAACAACAACAAAAACAGTGTAAAGCGTTGAAAGCGGCAATTTCATGCAACACAACCACTCTACTGGCGTGAACTTTTACAGCAGACAATGGCGACACGGTGGCAGGCAACACAGTCTGAATAGCCTCGGCTTCGGTCACTCGACCGTTAGTCAACTAGTCAAGTGCGTTATTAGTCCGTTAGTCAGCCAGACAAACTTATTCACTCAATGAGCGCGCTAACCAGTCGGCCAGCACAGCAAAGCGAGCACGAGCGAACAGACAGGTGCATTTGCAATGGATTACGACGAAAGGTTACTCGGCATTTACGAGTGATGGACGATGTGAGTGTGAATTGCTAATGTATAGGGCTTATACTCATACACGGATGAGGGGCATGTGAACGCGACAATGTCCATCGGCCTAAAAGCTGTTGTTGCGGCTTATTTTCCCAGCCACAGACACAAACAACGTTACACACACATTTGCAAGTAAAAATATGTATATGTATGTATGTTTGTTGGGCCGAATCTGCATTCGCTTAAATACACAAACGCGTTTAATGTGTTGGTCGCCAAAGTGCCAAAGAAAACAAACACTAGTGTGAAAAATAACAATATAAAACGAAAATAAATAAAAATATTCAAAAAACGAAAAGAGTGGAGATTTGGCCAGCGCTCTGCTGTGGTGCCAGCGGCCGTGTGCTCACACTCGCCAAAATGCTGGCAGCACACAATGTGAGTTTATCTCGCATGTATTTCGTTGGGAATATTCGCAGGAGTCGGCAGCTGTCGCCAAAAGCTACATACTCGTTGCATGCTATGGTCTTTTTTGTATGTTTGTGTAGTATTTTAATGAAATTAAATGATTTTTATATGAATTTTTGTTTTAAGAAATATTTCAGAAACAACTGTTCTGTCTTTAAAATCGCGCTCCGGACTTTAAAGTCTAAGAAAAGTGCTGTAAAGCATTATTAGACAGTCTAATAGTGAAACAGGTGGTTTGCTGTTGTATTGATTGGGGTTAAGAATGAACTCCTTTCATTTTAGAGTATAAATTTGTATTAAAAATTCATGGAAGAACGCTTGAATGTCTTGAAAGAAGAAGTCAAAACTATAAAATTTACTGCAAGACTGCAGAATATTCCAAGTAGAATTCAAAATAATTATTTTTTACAAAAATATTGAACTCATAAGCACTAAAAATTACCGATCCCTTAATATGCCTAGCATAATTATTTAAAAAAAATGTCATTAAATGTCGTACTATTTAAAAATGGCAAACTATTAACGCCATTAACCCCTTAAGCAAAAAAAAAAGAAAAAAGTAAAAAAAAAATTAAACGTCCATCACAATTATTACATTGAAATCATTTAAGTATTGAGTTACACAAGCGAGCATTTAACTCGTTACTTTTTTTTACTATTTTCTTTCATTTCTGAATCTTCGTGTGTGTCTGTGTCTACATATTTTTTCCATAAATAATTGTAACTATTTTTTTATATTTATCAGATAGCTGCTTGCATGAAATTGCTTGTTTACTCGCACCACTATGTCATTGTCTGCCATCGTTGACGACCCACTTTCTGCGAGCGAATTAAATGCACGCTTACCCCTTCGCTTCTACTCGGCTGTTGCAAATTTTAATTGAAAATAGTGATTTTTCATGCCAGTCACACTCGTCCCGCACCCTTAAGGAATATAAGTTATTAAAAACGCTCAACTGGTGGAAGAAAGCTTTACATATACATTTTATAAGTTCAAAGAGAAAAAAGCAAATTCTTCATTTCATTTGCGACTAATCTAGCGGTTAAGGAACTGTAAGTAGACAACTTAAAATTTATTAGGAGCTCACTCCAGATTGTCGGATTAAGCGACTCGCTGTTGTGTTCGATTCGCCACTTCTTTGATTGCTACGTTTATGCCCTGCTTTCACATGACTACGAAAAGCAACTAAAAAGGTATCTTCACACTTTGGCGAATCGAACACGCATACATATTCGTAATTGTAGGAAGCGGTATACGCTTGAAGCGTTAAACCATTATTTCTGTTATATAATATTTATATATTTTGAGTAATTTTGTTTCTCAGGGTAAGGTGAGAATTTCATACCACTAAAGCCTTTATTACATATGCTACTCGCTTATTGTTGCTTTTAGAGAGTTTCAAAATACTACTAGATATTTTAACATTGACTAGTGGAGACCATTGCTAACAAATATTTTTTTTTGCCATTTTTTATTCAGATAACCAACACCTTCGGCGATGAACATAACTCTCTTAATTTCCATTAAAATGATTTGATTCTTTTTCTTGCAAAATAATGTCAAAACAGTCCCTGGAATTATTTTCAAACTTTCGCTAGTTACGCAGTTGATATCTAATTCCAGTTCTCTGCTCAAATTCCACGGAAATTGGAATTGAAAGTTTAGTAATAAAAAGTTCCAAAAACAAAAAATGTGATTCAATGGAATTTGCAGGATAAATGCTAGAGAAGTATGCTTATGCGGAATTTATAAAAATAGAATGCTTACGGAATGTGAAAATCACTGCTGAATATTTGTTTCAATAGTATGTACAACATGTAGTTCAAGGTAACGCAGGTGATTTCACATTGTTTTCCACAGCATTTCATGAACTGAGCTCCGGTATTTGGAATGTCAGTTCGAGTTTGAATGTTAATATGTGGCAATTAAAGGGTCACATTGCAGGAAACAGCAACACTATTTAAGGATATCCTCGAACCGAAAGCGGCACTTTTTGCAAGGCCGAGTGTAAATTCGCTGATTACCGTTAAAACAACTTTTTTCGTTATAAAAACGCGTTAGGGTTAATTAAAAATTATGAAAAACTATTTGCTTTCAGACAAATTAAAATTAAAATGCATGAAAACAAATATTTAATTTGTATTTAAATATGTTTGCATAAAAATCGCACACAACGGACGGCGGCAGAAAAAAGTAAAATCCCTTAGAGCTGCCAGCTGCGCGAGAAAAAAAATAAAACGACGATGAGCGCACAGCAACAACTCGTGTTGTGTCTTTCACGCTCATTCGCTGTGTGTAATTTCGTTTCGGATTCATTTCCGCTTCGAACTAATGAAAAAGTGTAATTTCCGATTTGACTAAAGGCAACTGCAACAGTGACCGATTACGGGCTGCCGTTGCTGCTGCTGAAAAAAAGTAAACAACAAAAATGCACACAGATAGCATTTCAACAGCGACAACGTTTCATTTGCAAAACAGATTCATTTTACCGAGCGCTGATGACACTCAACACTCCCGCTCTCCATCAATAACTGCAGGTCATTAATTTTTTTTCAAGCGAATTTGGAACATTGACCTGCAGCGAACTGCAAGCAGCATTTAGCGAAGTGTTGCAAGTACACGTACTGTGTATGCCTTGTAAGCTTTAAAAGCACTGTGAGCGTTAGAGAGTAGAGCTTGAACACAATTGAAAAACAGGACTTAAGTGCATGGAATACAAGTATTTAGGTTGTAAGCTGCGGTTCGGAAGTAGGCTCAAAGTGCAGTGGATAAATTAACGGGTATTTAATGGTTTAAATGGATGACTAAAGGTGTTGAAAACTTGAAATGAACTGAATAAAATTGTCGGGAGGGATACATACGTCACCTTCTAGCATGTCGTGGCTTCAAGCATCACACTAAGAGGCCGATTGCTATTTTAATTTTCTTTAAGGTTTCTAATATCAATTTATATATGTAAATGAACGCTGTGTAAGGTTGGGTAATGATATTTATCGCGAGGAGATCTCATGCGGAACAATAAAGCAATCCAATAGAAAACATTGAGAAGATACTGAATTCTTCAAACCACTATCACTTGAGATTTCGGACATCTTCAGTTGTCCGAAGGTTTCTTGAAAGGGTTTTCAACTGATAATGACCTCACCAGAAAAAAATTATATAATTTCAAAAGTTCTACTACCAGCTTTCGAACTCAAAACGCACCGAGCGTTAATGAAGTGACTTGACTGTGACCTCCCATTAGACTCGGCGCGCTGAGTTAATTAATACGTGATGCTGAATAAATATTTTAATTGTAATCAATAATAATAATAATAAGGAAATGCAGCAAACACAGACGCGGCGTGATATCATGACCATGGCGGACCGGACAACAACAACAACCAAAGTGCCACCGTGTGACCTCAGTTGGTAGGCGGCGGTTAATGCAATGATGCAAATTGGCAGTGCAGCGCGAAAGCAGACTTCCGTTGCGGCATACATCGAGTTGTTGTTGTTGCTTTGTGTCATATTTATATTCAATATTTACTTATTTATTAATATACCAACGTAGATATGCATGTATGTATGTGTGTGTGTGTGTTTGAGCAACCAATAAATTTGCAACACTCACGGGAGTACAAAGCGCATATGTGTGTGTCTCTTTGTATGTGCTGTGGATATGAATTTAAATTGTCATCATTAATTAACTTTAGCATATGGAGAACAATGCAAAGTGCTGCCGGATAATATCTCCATATATTTGTATATAAATATATGTGTATGTGTGTCTGTATGTATGTCTGCGGAAGCCTTTACAACGGTTTACTTCATTTCATTGCATTTATCATTTATCACATCACATATATTCCATATCATCATGCTTAACGCGCTTGATATTTCCGCGCTTTTGTTATGTGCGGCTTCAAGTAGAGATGTGTGACATTTATCGATTAATTTGTGGTATTTTTGAATGATTATATTCGATAAAGGAGTGGCAACAGCTTCTCCGAAGCTGTGTCTATTTGAATACAGCGTAATTTTTTTAGAATATTTTAATAAAATCATCTTAATACAACTTGCAACATCATATTTAATAATCGATTAATCGATAACACTTAAGCCAAACTTGCAAATTATTGCTTTTATTGTTGCAAGAAGCTGATGTATTGTGCGCTTTCACGTTCTCTCCCACCGCGATATCACGTACGTGCCATATATTGTTGCATTCAACGTCCATTTAAAAGCTGCACTTTGTCATTCGCAGGATGCAGGAAGGGGCGTACGGGTCGGTCAGCTTGTGCGCGCGTTGCTACTCAATTACGTTTTGTAAACTTTTCAATTTGTAATGCAGCGCAACGCAGAAGGACAACAAGCGTAAAGCATGTGGCAGCAGCGTAAAGGAAAAAAGAAAACAATTATGTATCTGTTTATTTGTAGCAGCCACCGCCGCACACTGCCTCATAATCGATTAATTGAAAAGCACACACACTCCCATAGAGATACACATACAAACGCGCGCGCTTGCTTTTCCACTTTCGCATGCAAATTCCAATAAGCAGCTGCATAACGGTCAATAACGCGCGCTGGCGCTGGCAAGCTGCCAGGCTCCTCAGACTCAGCTTGCTGTTGTTGTTGCTGATAGTTATTGGCCATTGTCGCTGCAACGCCGAGGCACACCACACTTCGATGCGCGCGCTCGCGCTTGGCATACTTCGCATCCTTTGCCTTGCTGCCGCTGTACTTTGCTTCCTCTACTTATTAATAAATTACAATATTTTCCCATTTTTCCGTGCAACGGTGCGTATGATTGTTATTTAATAATAATAACTGCTTATATACGCACACAATGACAGCGCGCTGTGGCATTAAAGCGTGCCACATGTGTGAGTGTGTGTATGCGCGTGTGCGCTTCATTATCGCATGCAAATTATGTAAGTGCGCGCTCCGGAAGTCGCAGTCGGAAATGAAACAGTAACTTGCGGCAAAAGTGGCTGTACCTTACGCACACACACACACACATACTCGGATACAAATGTGAATAAACACGGCTGTGTGCTTACTTTAATGCATAAGTAGAAGTAATAATTGTAAATGGACTATTATTGTTTATTGTAAATATGAATAAAAATTATTGATCAGTACTTTCATTTGCCACTCATTACATACATACATACAGTTACGCGTAACGGTTGAGTGCAAACACTAAGTGGCATGCAGCTTTAACCACAGTTACAGTAATTGCCGTAACGGAAACTCGAGGCCGACAGCGGTAAGTATGAAGAATTTGTGCATATTAAGGAGAAATTAAAAAGTCAGCCTAAAGGTAGGCAACAATTTGCGAAAAAATGTAGTTTCTGAGCTTAAAAATGCGAAATTTTTAATAGAAATTTTAATATAATTAATAAAAAAGTATATTTAAAGAATATTAAAAAGTCAGCCTAAAGGTAGGCAACAAATTATGAAAAAATGGCTTTTAAGCTTAAAAATGGAAATTTTCGTAAAAAATATATAATAAATTAATTTTTTCAATAAAAAATTATATTTCAAAATATAAAAATATTTTTTTAATACAATTTCCTAGATAACTACATACATATATAGCGCAAAAATCACAGTATGTCATTGTTTATTGACCTAAATTGAAAACTTTAATTAACTATAATTATTTGCCTTCGAAAATCAGTTAAAAAACATTATGAACAATAAAAACCACTACCCTTATTACTTGTTCACACACACACTTCACACTGTACGTGTTCATTTGCGGTAACAAAACAATCAACAGCAATAATTTGCAATGAAACTGACAATAAAATTGCATTCAAGGCATTAAAAATTTATTTGCACCATGACAGCTGTCTTTATGCCCCAGCAATATTGTTTTATAGCGCGAACAATAGCGTTTAAATTTGTCGTTTGGCGCCTGAGTGTATGCTAAGGTTTATGGAATGACTGCTAATAGGTAGGTGCCGGCGCAATCAATTTTCAAATGAAACCAATAATTTTGTGCAGTACAAGTTGTTTCGCAGTCAACTCGCCACAAGCGAGATAAACCCGTGTAATAGTTGGGTACTCCTTTCGAGCCAGCACATGTTGATTTAGCGAAATTAAATATAAGTGTCTAACAATAACTGTTGTTAGTGGAAAACACTTGCAAGGACACTTAAGCGCTTGCTACGCTAGGAAATTGCTGATTTTGTTGTTAAAAGTATAAATAATGTACGCGACTTATGAGGGAACTTCAGCAGTAGCCCTTATTATAAAACAAATACTATTATTAGTATTTTAATATCCGACTTATGAGGGAATTTCAGCAGTAGCCGTGATTATAAAAAATACTATTATTAGTATTTTAATAAATTTTTTAAAATATATAGTTTGCTTTCGTAATCAAGCTACCAGCTTTTTCTAGTCTTTCAGTGGAAATTTAATAATATATATTGAGTTAAAATCAATGCTTCCTCTTTAATGTCATTAAAAATTCGGAACAGTTGTCACTGTCATTAGTCAGAAGTCTCCCGGTGTTGTTGTTGTCCCGGTCACTATCGTTATTCATGTTTTAGTCATAGTCAAAGATGATTTTCTGTCGTACTGTTTTGGTTTTCTGTCTGTTTCTGTTTATCGTACTGCTTTGGTTTTCTGTTCTTCGTAAACGCTGTCACTGTCATCTGTCATGCTTTAGTCATATTTAAAATGATCGATAAATGATTTTTTCGTTTACTACCTTGTCTTTATCATTATAATTCTGTTGTTTACTGTATTAACTTCTTTAACATCATTTTCTACACATTTGTGTTTTGGTCATAAGCGCTGTCATGTCATTGTCATTAGTCACTGAAACATGACTCCCAATATAGTTATTTCTTTCTTCACTTTTTGTTATAAAAATAGTTTTCCATTACTCTTTTGCGCTGCCACTGGCCGCCTGCCTAACCTCACATTTTGTTATTTGAATTTTTCAACACTGTGGCGAGGAGCACCACTCACAGCGGCTAATCTATGTTGCATAGTGTAGCCATTAAACCCGCAATCGACCGATAAACAAACAATCAACACTAACACCCACACACACACACATACAAATGGCAACAAACAAGCTCAAAGCTCAATAAATGACAACAAAATGCTCAATAAAAGCAAAAGGTGAATAAAAAACTTTTAAAATAAAACAACAACAACAGCAACAGCAACACACTAACGCCTGAGCTCAAACAACAATGTAAGAGACTCAAATTTCTAACAATGCTACCAGCAAAGCCACACAGCAAGTCAGTCAGGCGACGGCGCCTAGTAGTATGCAATGAAATTCCACAAAATACATATATGTACACATGTAACTTGTGGTGTTGTTGACTGGTTGTGGTGCTGCTTGTGGTGGTGTCCGCATTCACCAGCATTCTTTTATTACATTTACGTGTTAGTGCAACGTGTGGCATGTAAGTTGGCCAAAATAAATGTGTGTCGCACGAGGTGGCATACACCTAGGCGGTGTGGTGTGGTGTGGCAGGTGGCCGTATAACATTCAAACACTACGGTGTATGTTGACAATGTTATCGAAGCGCAACCACACATCAAATGCCAAACAAACAACAACACAAACACAAACGAAATGGCAGCCAACAAGCATTGTAGGTATTGGTGGCAAGAATGGTGGGTGGAGGTATTGGTGGCATGCTTGGTGTCACGTCACTGTGCCCATATGTGCTAGTATTTGTTTTTGTTTTTGCTTTTGCTTTTGTGTCGGCGCCTAAGCAGTCTGCTGTCTGAAATACAACAACCGTTAGTTGACTGTGTTGCACAGACGACACTTGTCGCACAATCGCACCAACAATCTATTGTTACAGCCGACTTTTATGAGCCCCGACACGTTCGTTCGTCGCAATACATTGTTGTTGTGGTTTAGACGCGAACGTCACACGCGACAGCGGAAAAGACCAAACAATATGTTGACCAACGAACAGCTTTTGCTAATTTTCTTGTGGTGTGACCCCGGGACTGGCTACATTTTTTTGTTTTTTTTTTTGGTTTTTCTTTTTTTTTTGTTTTCTTTTTTCTCTCCTTGTTCACCTCATCACGTGGTTGGCCTCATCACGTCGAAAATTCGCCAGGCTCAAACGCATATAATTCTATTTATTTATTAGTACTCATACTCATACATAAATGTATGTGTGTGTGTCCACCGTTAGCTTTGCTGTTTTTCTAGCCTCTATAGTAAGTAAGTAAACATGTGCGTCCTCGGTGCCTTCGTCCACACACAATAAAAATGTCCTTACACGTTTATTTAGCAATTTTGTTTGTTGTTATTTTTCCATTCAACCAATTTTTGCTCTTTCACTTTGCGTCTATTCTGCTATTCATTGTTATTGTATTTTCTCACTTCTTTTTTATTTTTATTACAATCTATTTTTATTTGATTTTTGCCGTTTTTGTTGCGACAAACCAATACAGATGCCTCTAAGTAGTCCTGACTTAGGGCTCACACACACACACCGAACACCGAGCAGAGGTACACAATTGAGTGTGAGTGCATTTGAGTATGCATGAGTGTCGCATACAAATATTAGATTTAGTTGTTTTTTTTGTTGTCATACTTTTTCTTGAATTTTTGTTGTTGTTTAATTCTTCTTTTTTTGTTTTTTTTTATTGTTTATTTCTTCTTGTGTAGTGATTTAAGTCGTGTCGCACGTGTGGATTTGTTATTTTTGCGTTAATTTCACTTTTATTTATTTATTTCGTAATGAAAGCGAGTGGCGGAAGCGCGCCGGACACATTCGTGAGCAGTTTTAATGGTCGCGCTGAAGTGAATATCACAAAAATCGGAAATCGTAAATGTGAGCAATAAAGAAAATGGGTTATATTTGAGGAGAAATGTCATTAAAGCTAAGTTTTAGTGCTGAATTTTAGCGTTGCCACACTTTAAAAATAAAAAGATATTATTCGAAAAAAATCAAAAAATTGTTATTTAAGGGTTTTCGTAAAATTAAACAAAAATGGAAAAAATTAAAAACAAAAAAAAATAAAGGAATTATTAAAAATTATTTTATCAAAAAAATTAAAAAAAAAATTTCAAAAACATAAAAAAAAGTTATTTAAGCTTAGCTTTATCGCTGAATTTGAGTGTTGCCACACTTTAAAAAAAATATTATTCGAAAAAATATTTTCAAAAAATTTATTATTTAAGGGTTTTCATATAATTGAAAAAAAAATGAAAAAAAAATTAAAAAAAAATTAAAGAAAAAAATTACTAAAAATTATTTTATCAAAAAAATTAAAAAAAAATTTCAAAAACATAAAAAAAAGTTATTTAAGATTTTTTAAGTGATTTAAAAAAAATTAAAAAAAAAATATAAAAAAAAATTCAAAGTATTATTTAAAATTTTCTACATAATAAAAAAACTATTAATTTTTTTTTAAACTAATAATTTTTTTTAATAATATAATTTTTAATAAAATATTTATGATTTTCTACACAATTTCAAACACAAAATGAAAAATATTTAAAAAAAAGTAAACACAAATTTATAAAAATCAAAAGAGCTTTATTTAAACACATCAGGCACATCAGATATATTTTTTGGTGCCACAAATAGGAAAGGCTTGGCTTTGAACATATAAAAGTTTGACGTGAATTTAATCCAGCCTTAAAAAATAATTTAATTCTCAACACTTTTTACTATTTCTCATTAATTAATTTGAATTTTGAATGCAGTTTCTCTCAATTTCACTCGCTTCAAAGAAACTCAAAAATTCACTAAACAACCTCAAACAACTACATTTTAGTTTAATTAAAACTCGTGCACACCTCCAGAACCACCACCATATTATCCGAAGAAACGAAGCGCATGTAACTGTTGCGCTTCGTTTCTTACCTCGTTAAATTAGAGACCGCTACATTTTCGAATATGCGAGAGTTGGAATTTCTTTCGATACCAGCATACCAGCAAAAATGAAACTGCGCCCGAGGCAGTTTAATACAAAGCAAACAAATCTGTTAGTTCGTTGTTTTATGCAAATTTAATGCTGCCGCGCGCAACACACGTCACACCATCACACGCGCAACAACAACAGCAACAACGCCAGTGCAAATTCATTGGAAAAATGCATGCGAGCAGAAATTTCCAAACGTGTGCTCCAGCAATTTGCAAACACAAACCAACAGCTACCGCGCAGAGAATTACAACACAAAACGAAGTGTTGCAAGCAAAATAAAGCGCGGCAGCGAGAGCAAGAAGAAGAGGAAGCATAGCAAAAAAAATTGAATACAACAACGTTGTACAACAAACCAGCATTATTTCATTTTGTAGCGGTGAAATGAAAATGCCCGCTGGCGGCTACACTAACACTAACAACAACAACAGCGGCTTGTGATGGTGGAGCTTCAACAACAGCAAACGCGTCGGCGTCAGTCCGTGTAACCGCAAATTTTTCCACTGCGTATGACGCACATACACACACGCGAGCACTCGTTCCTGTAGCGCTTAAGGGCAGCAGTGCTAAATGCTGGTATGCGTGTGTGTGTGTCTGAAAGCTTTTCAGGTGCAACTACAATTTTGGGGCATTACGCACACACACACACACAGAACTTTGCTGCCAACGACGTACCGGCGCTTGTTTGCATTTCCTTACTCTCCAACAACCAACCAACCATGTTGACGCTGTCGCCGGCGGCGGCCATACCAACTAAGCAACCAACGGTCCAACCAACCGAGCATCCGAGCGAGCGAGCGCGCAACCATTCAACCAACTAACCGCCACACATCATCTCATCGTTTTGCGGTTAAATCGAACGGCGACGAGTGACTAAACACAACAACAACTACAACTAGAGTGTGCTGACCATGGCATACAACAGGTGTATGAATGAATATACGCGTTCTAACGGTGAATGGCGCGCTGTTTTGTTGCTTTTTAATTAATAGAAAAGTCTTTTGTAAAGTAATAAATAAATATTATGTTTTCAGCGGGTCGGTCACTTTGGTGGCCACCAAAGGAAAATAACAAACAAAAAGCGTCAATGCAAAGCAGTGAAAAAGCAAAATAATACAAAAAGGAAAAAAAGTGAAAAAAGGAAAATTGACCGAAAATAGAAATAGCTGCTGCTAACGCATGTATAACGCGCTTTTGCAGCACTGCGGTGGACTTTAAGGTCAGTGGAATTGGTTGCGTTTGAATTAGTAATCACTCAATATGGTGCTATGAGCTTAAATAAAAAATTCAATATTTTTCTGGAAAATATTAGAAAAAAATGTCATGTCACTAACCGCAAATTTAATATCTATCAGCATTTTTTCCTCCACTCTCATAATTCCCATAATCCATTTAATGGAAATTTAAGCAAGCAAAAGTGAAAAATTAACTTTAAAATTATTTTTTAGTGCGCAATATGCTACACTAATCGCATATGGTTAGTGGATTATATCTGTAACTTTTTCTATTTCAGCCTTCAAATGTCATTTGAAATATTTTTTTGGCATACTTTTAGGAGGTATAGGAAAAAATTTCACTCGGAAAATTTATTACGTACGTTATTACGTACTATTTGCTGTTGTAAATGTAGCAAATTCAAAAAATCTCCAAGGTTTCTAGATATATAAGAAAGTGTATTGTATTACCTATATAGCCACAATTTTTTGAATAGCTTTAGGTGGTCTACAAAAAAATTAACGAATAATTGTTGCATACATTTTGGCGCAATTACTATAGAATATTAAGCAGACCTTGGGAACTATAATTCATTAAACTACTCATAAATAATAACTGTACAGTAAGAATTTTATTAAACAACAGTCGGTTTTTTAGACGTGTGATTTTCAGTGAGGCAATACATTTTTCGGACTTATAGCGTTTTTAGACAGCCAAATTAATTGATCAATTAAAATGTTTATTGAGAAACTCTTTTTTGGCTTTTTTACTGCCGGCTACTCGATAAACGATCAGCTGTTATACATTTTTCCTTTTGCTTTTCATAAGAAGTTGGTAAGTTTCATCAGCTGATTAATATTTTTAGCAGCGACATCTACCGTAGCTTTTTTATCAAAAAATTCAGCCAATCGCAGACAAAGAACGTATATCGTACGTCTTTGTCGCAGAGTTGCATTTGATTTTCAAGTCGATTAAAATTCAATTAAAAATAAATGTAGATTTTATTTTATATGGTAAATCGATCTTAATAAGCGTTCTAATCGAGCAGAGGACGGTTAATTGGTCAATTAACTCCTGTATAAAAATTGAACCAAGAGATAACTTACGGATATGCTGACATATCAATAAACGCTGTTCCGGAGTTGGTCTGTTTTGATTATGAAATGTCAAACTAAAATGAGCAGCTGTAAAAAAAGATTAATTTAGTTTTTAGACAGGAGCTAATTGAATAATTAACCGGCCTCTGCTCGATTAAAACGCTATAGCTGTAAAAAGTGGTTGAAAATTTGGCCAATTGGCTGGAATTGGCTGGTAGTCACTTGCCCTAAATCGTTCTTAAAACATAATAGTAAATCTTTAACTATATAATAAATTCTGGGACATCATATTATATTTTAAACGCTTTATTTCTCCATGAAAACCACATTAAAAATTACCCTTTACATATTTTTAAAATTTTTTAAGTGAGTAAAATAAATGAAAGCCGCGGCCAATTATGTGCAATAACAATAAATTTCTAATCTCAAACATAAACAAAACACGCATTACAGTTTATGCGCAACATTACAGTTTTAAATTAATATTAAATAGCGCGAACAAAATCGCCAAATTGCCTTTAACTAAAGCCAACACAGGCACTATTCAAACTCAAAGCTGAGTTGAGTTCGCTGTTGTTACCGGCGAATATTACGACTCGCATTTATTGCGCCAAACTATATATTTTATTAACGTAGTTATATAATTAATTATTATACCACCGGATATTAAATTCCGCACTACAACGGTACACACACATACATTTGCATGTGTGCATGTAATGGCGGCCAAGCACCGCGGCGCGCTTTATTAATTGCCGTTAATTACACCCCTAAGAATTATATTTTCATTCATTAAACTCGCGCGGCGCTCGTTGAGCTTATTTCCCCGAACAATATGCAATAATAATAATAAGCAAACAAACAAATAATAAAAAGCAGCACTAAATATTCAATATTCTGCACACAGTATGGCCACATAACGGTCAGCAACTACAAGCACAAGCAAAAGTGCCACATGCTACATGCCATACAAACACACACACACACGCAGCTCCAGCGCCAGAGTTAATGCTAAAATGTATATATAAAGCGCTCGTTATGGGCAACACTGCACCGGACATTGCCAGCACGCAGTGGCTCAAACATACACACATTCATATACATATACATATGTAATATATATGTTTATGGATAAGTGGGTGGCTGGTTCATAACCTATCACCTGCCCTCAGCAACAGCAACAACAACAAGCGCAAAACATGTAAACACGGCCAATAAACACAGAACAACAACACACACACACTTAGTCGACTGGCCGAACGTTCGAATGGCTGACCGGAATGCATGCTGCGCGGCTGACAGCCGGCTGGCGGCTGTTGAAACGCGTCGGCGTTAGCTTCCAATTCAGTTATCGGCGCGCGTAAAATAATTACAGTTAAAATGTTGTTGTGGTTGTGCGCTGCTTTAAAGCAATTTCAATTTGTAGCGCAACAACAACAACAACAACAACAGGCAGGCGATCCAACAACATCCACGGGTACTCAATGCCACCGTAAAGTTTATACAAATTTTTTGTTGTTGTGTGTACCGATTATGGTGTAGTGTTGAGAAGAATCGCTTCGGTTGCACTGTTGATTTTATGTTTTTGTTATTGCCCAGTGACATTGCAAGTGCAAGTGGCTATCATCATGGTTGCGTTTTATTGGTGGCAAACAGATCTATTATGGCTGTTAACAGTTTCAACGCATCGGCAGTGTAATATTTATTAGTTGTTGTTGCTGTTGTCGAGGTGATAGTTGAAAGCTTTTTACGAATAATACTTCGGTACAGACTTCTCTACTTGTTTGTAAGTGTTTCAAGTAGCAGATAAATGATTTATGGATTTTCGATTACTCTCTTCAGGTTTAATGGTTTCACAGAACATCTCTGAAGTTTACACTGGTTCTAGATCAAGGCGCTGACTTTAGTTTCCTATTTTACATAATATTGTTTAGTTTACATGAATGAAGTAACAATGTATCCCTCAATACATAACATGAAAATAATCAAAATCGGTCCTTAAATAGAGATTTTATGGCCATATAAACTTCAGCGCCATCTAGCGGGATATTTAAATATGTTTCTGAACTTTAAACCAAGAAATTTTTTTTTATTTTTTTTAATAATTCTTTAGGGTGTAAAAATCTATAATTTCGTATATAAATAATTGTATTCATATATATACATATCTGACTTTGCTTAGATACAACATATTTCTAATCGTTTAACCACAGCGTTCGAACATCCAACCGCTTCTCCCAACCTAATAATATACCTATTAATATTCCACGCACATATTGCATATTCTAAACTAACGGGTGATTTTTTTGAGGTTAGGATTTTCATGCATTAGTATTTGACAGATCACGTGGGATTTCAGACATGGTGTCAAAGAGAAAGATGCTCAGTATGCTTTGACATTTCATCATGAATAGACTTACTAACGAGCAACGCTTGCAAATCATTGAATTTTATTACCAAAATCAGTGTTCGGTTCGAAATTTTTTTATCGACAAATTTTGTTCAGCGATGAGGCTCATTTCTGGTTGAATGGCTACGTAAATAAGCAAAATTGCCGCATTTGGGGTGAAGAGCAACCAGAAGCCGTTCAAGAACTGCCCATGCACCCCGAAAAATGCACTGTTTGGTGTGGTTTGTACGCTGGTGGAATCATTGGACCGTATTTTTTCAAAGATGCTGTTGGACGCAACGTTACGGTGAATGGCGATCGCTATCGTTCGATGCTAACAAACTTTTTGTTGCCAAAAATGGAAGAACTGAACTTGGTTGACATGTGGTTTCAACAAGATGGCGCTACATGCCACACAGCTCGCGATTCTATGGCCATTTTAAGGGAAAACTTCGGAGAACAATTCATCTCAAGAAATGGACCCGTAAGTTGGCCACCAAGATCATGCGATTTAACGCCTTTAGACTATTTTTTGTGGGGCTACGTCAAGTCTAAAGTCTACAGAAATAAGCCAGCAACTATTCCAGCTTTGGAAGACAACATTTCCGAAGAAATTCGGGCTATTCCGGCCGAAATGCTCGAAAAAGTTGCCCAAAATTGGACTTTCCGAATGGACCACCTAAGACGCAGCCGCGGTCAACATTTAAATGAAATTATCTTCAAAAAGTAAATGTCATGAACCAATCTAACGTTTCAAATAAAGAACCGATGAGATTTTGCAAATTTTATGCGTTTTTTTTTTTTTAAAAAGTTATCAAGCTCTTAAAAAATCACCCTTTAGTTCAGAATTCAATTAAAGCTTTAAACACATAACGACCTTTTAATTAACACGTGACTACAACTATAACTATGCATTCAAAGCATTATAGCCACGACAAACCACGCGTGTGGCAAGAAGGCTTATTAGTTGTAGTTGTATGTAAAATGGTTGTTATCAACTTTTGTTTACCAACTGCTGTTTGTTGTTGTTGTTGCATGTAAGCTGTGGTGTGAATAAAATTTTGCGGCTATGTCCATGTTTATTATGATTATTTTAATTTTAGTGTAAGCAAGCAAGCAAAAACGCGCCCGGCCACACAATGTGGCAACGGTGGCGCACAAAACCAAGCCACAAAACGCAATGAGCGATGAGCGAAATAATGACTACAACAAAGATAATAAGTGTGATAACCCAAAAAAACAGCAGCAACAACAAACAATGCAGAGAGGGGCTACATAAGTAATAGCTGCGTGTGTGTTGGTGTGCCATGGCGTATGAGTAATTTTATGATTTGTTACACACGGCAACGCGTTCAGAGTCGGCTCAACGCCTAACTCAGTGCCACATAGTAGAGAGATACATACATATGTAAGCTTCAGCCTGTGATTATCTGCTGTTTGTTTGTTGAGGTTAATTAATGCGTTGTAAGCGAATTGCGTTTGCGTTTGCATTCCGGTCGCTTTTATAGGCCAAAATACCGAGAGCAACGAGCGCATCAATGGCTCAGCGCGCGCGTACAAACAATGCGGCCATAGATGAAATGCGTTGGCTGACTGAATTTCGGCTGTAATTAGTTCGTTTATTAGTGGCAGAAATACAAGCTCATCATCACACACATGTGAGTAGGCGCGGCGCGGCGCAAGAGGTGGTTGTTGGGCGCATTTTTTTTAATTATCTGTTTTTAAGTGTGGTGCGTATGTGGTGTGCCAGAAATTGCGGTCGCTATGTGTTGCGGTGCTGATTTGTGCGTACATCGCCTATTTTATTTTATAATGGCAAATGGCAAATGTCGTAGAGGCGAGGCGGCTAAAGGTCGGCGCTATAAAATTTTATATGGCGCTAGTTAATGGCCGTTGAGTCGATGGTTGTAGGTGACGAGTAGGTGATAAAATGTGGCGTTTTACTGTTATTAAATGGTAGAGGAAATATTTATTTTATTTTCAAGCTTAGAACGCGTTATTGATTGCTTTGAAATGTTACTCAGTTGATCCGGTGATGACCTCAAGACGTTTGCTCTAAAATCGATTTAAGCACGCAGTGTCTGCTCTGTTACTTTAACTGTTTTATGATTCAGTTTTTCGGATAAATTTTCTTATTTTTCTTACGCAAATAGACTGTTTTGTCTAAGATTCTGCTCACAACTGATTGGCTTTTAACATTATGTTATTCAGACTGGCTGAATGTTAACAACTCTATTACGCTCTCTCTCTATCTCTCCTTATGTTATTTATTTAAATACCACTGTTATTTAACAGCGCTGTTATGTTATGATTTCCACTTGATATAATTCATTGTTCTAGTTCCATTTTCACTACACTGTTCTGCTTCATTGAAAAGATCATGTTAACTATCCTGTTATGTTCCGGATCCTCATTTTATCTATTGTTATGTTATTAATGTTAACTACTCTCTTCTGTTAAGAGACAAATCACAACTCATTACTCTATATTGAGTATTCTTTTTGAGAACTAAACTGAATTTATCAGATATTCTGGGGTTAGATATTATGTTAGATTAGGTTTCATGACTGCTCCCCACTGGAGGAAACACGCTTGGACTATAAAGTACAGTGACGCCAAAAATTAACCTCCTTAATTAGAATCAAGAATCGACAAAGTTGCTAGAACCTACTATACCGAGGTTATTTGCTTGTATATCTACTACTTCTCGAACATTTTCAAATTTAACCTAGACTTTTTTGGCTAGATCTCGTAAAGGCGGAGCTTTCTAGAAGGAAATGTTGCCTATGGTCGCAACTGATTTATAATGTTTAGAGACTGAAGTAGCAGAAAATAAGAAATTCCTCTACTGGGAATAAATCAGCGAGCAACGACCTCTGGCGGCACTCGAAAATTATAATATATATTTTTCCAAATTATTTTTTAATTTTTTTTTTTTAATTTCTTTTCAAAACCATTCTAACCCTCATTACGGCAAATTTATTTCTTTATATTCCCCCAAAATTGCCAAAAATTGAAAAAAGCGCACAAGTGCACCTTGCACTTGAGTTGTAAGTAGTTGTAGCAAGTGCGGCAACGCTAATTGTTCGCACGTGCCTTAAGAAAAAAATAAAACAACAAAAAATAAATATTTCTGTAAAAGTCTTAGCAGCTAAAAAGTTGCTGCAAAACAACAAGAAACCCCATCTGAAGTACTTAAAAGAAACTCTACAAATATTAGTGCCTTTAATATAGTAACTGGCTTGAGGAGGAGGGGAGAAAGGCGTGAGAGCGTCGGCAATTAAGCCCAACCATTACCGGTGCATTATAATGCAGGTGAATAATAGTTATTAAAAGCAGTAAGCTTAAATAAAATAAAAAAATACAAAAATAGTGGCATTCGTATTAGCGCCAAGCATAAAAGATGCAAATAATGTAATATAATGTGGGAAAAAAGAAGGAGAAAAACTTACCAACTCCACCAAGTACGGTGCTTGGCTCCAATTTGGCTTTCTTTGTGGCTAAATCCTGATTATTATTGTCAGAAGCGGGCGCCATAACTGCAGCTTGACTTAAAAGTTCGTCGCTTCCACGCTGTTGTGTTGATGATTACGATTATGATTGTTGTTGTTGGTTGAGGTTGTGGTTGTTTGTTGTTTTTTTGTTATTTTTGTAACAAAGTAGCAGTAGCACACAGTAGATGGAAAGAAACAGAAAGCAAAAGTATTTGTGTAATAAGTATAAAAACAGATTTGCTTGAGCATAAACGTAGCATAAGAATAAAAATATATTTGTGTTTGTCTGTATATAAGCTTATATAGTATATAATATATATGTATATATAGTATGTAAATATGTTTCAAGTTAAATATTTGCTATTTATATGTAGACGTAAATAAGTAAATAAATTACGCAGATGTTTTTTGGCTTTAAGCTAATATTAAGTAAGTAAGTGAATAGGAGATTAAAAGTGGCGCGGCGGCGTCCAACAGCAAGCTAACGAAGAGAGGTAAGAGAAGAGAGTGGGCATAAGTAAATAGAGCGCTGCGAGTAGCGGAAAACGTGCTTTACTAAAACAAATAGCAGCAAGGAAATTACAGTTTTGGACTGTGAGTGGCGAAAAAAAGCGACTTTGGACTGTGAAGTGCTGCGCGGAGCAGTGAGTAGGGAGCTGAGGAAACATTTCTACGAAATGGCAGCGGAAAGGAAAGTATTAGTCATTACAGTTGTATTGTCGTTCATCGTGGTAGAAAGAGGACGAGTGAAAAGAGAATACAACAACACTATAACTATAGGGAAACGAGGTAACAATGTGAGCGGCAAGCCCCTGGGCATATGCTTTAGTTTTCGTTTTTTTGGAGTAAAATGTAAAAAGTAGCGGTAATGTTGGTGTTTAGTAGTAATTACAACTGCGCTACTGCAGCGCTCTTGACTTTGTAATTGCACATATAATGATTACAATGTAATTGGAAATGAAATGATGAAATGAGGAAGTTTGATTTTTCATGAAATTTATGAAAATATTTTTTTTTTCCACCAAACTTAATGAAAATTATTCAAAAATGAATTAATACAATTTTTAGAAAAAATAAGAATATTTTTTTTTGGCAAATTCACTCCTTGCTACATTTCTATTTATCCTAACCAAAAACTCGTTTAGTTGCATACCTGTCCATCAATACATACATACATACAAACTAGGGCTCTTAAAATTATTCGATTAACCTGAAAACCGATTATTCGAATATCCGGTTTGTAACCGTTCGTACGAATATTAACCGGTTAGCACTATTCGGTTAGTCGCAATGTTCCGACTATTCGAATAGTCGTTCTACTGCGGTTATTCGAATAGTTATACTGTCACTATTCGAATAAATGAAAAAAAAAACATAGCGATTTTTGCTAAGGCCAAAACCAGATATATGTCCGTATTTTCCAGATATATACAATGTGCGGTATAAATCGGTTGAGAAGTGTTCGGGCAGAAGGGCACGAGCAAAACCGACCACTGACCGACCCAAAAAAACCGGTTCTTCACAGAAAACCGACTACCCACTTGTCGAAGATTTGCCCCAAAACGCCCCAAAGCCCCACCCACCGACCGCCCACACTGCTACGAGTGTGTCCCAAAATAAACGGTTCCAAAAAGTAACCGGTTACTGCAGTACTAGGCATATGCCGCAAAAAACCGAAAAAACTCGACATCAAGTGGGTAGGGGTATAGAATAGCGAACTCAAGAAACATACCACGCAGTGTTGTATCAGTCATATTTTAATTTTGCATGTGAAACAACAACAGTGTTGGTATGACAGTCATAAAAAATAGCGAGTTTTTTTGTTAGTTTTAATGTTTCACTTTTTTCAATAAAAATAAGAAAATTAATGAACTTGCACTATTCGAATAGTCGACAACGAACGGTTAACCGAATAGTCGAAAATTAGCGGTTAATCGAATAGTCGATGACTGACGACTATCCGAATAGTGCAAACCGAATATTATTATTCGAATAATGCCCTATTCGGTTATTTCGGTTAATCGATTAGTCGAATACCAAGAGCTCTAATACAAACTCTACACTCTATTTGCTGCTAAACTTGTGTCTCTTTATTAGCATTCAGACGCGAGCGCGCGCTTGCTTTCGCCACTAAATCAACACACAATGGAAATCAAGTCGATAAGCAAACACGGACATACGTGTGGCCAAACACACACACAAACACAAACAAAATTCAACAGCCACCATTCAGTCAGTTCACTCTCACTGCCTCGGTGCCAGTAACGCGGCGCAAGTCGCCGAATAAACAAACAACAAAAGCCGCAAATTGAAAAGGGTAATTTCGTGTGAAGCACTTTTTCACGTCATTCACTCGGCAATGTGCTTTTTCGACTGACTTTCAGCTATCTATCCCATCCATATATACATAAACAATTTGTACATATATAGATAAATATATGTATGTATGTGTATGCTCTGTGGCAAGTGGTATGCGTTTGTACACCCTTTCTGCCACAGTTTGCCAATACCACAGCGCGACTGCGATGGATTCACATAGACTTGACTAGCGCCCACGCCTTAAAGTATGCCATACTACAGCTAAAACTGAGTATCTGAGGGGGGGGAGGTGTGCAGCAATTCGTGTGGCATGCAAGTTAGTTGGTTTGCTGCTTGACTGCTTGACTGGTTGGTTGACTTTATGTGACAAAAAGCAATGACTGGATACTCGCTCGTCCGTTCGAAGGTGATTTGAGAGACAAAAAAAAAGAATATTCTATAGAAGGTAGACGAGCGTGTAATTTGAGTGTTAATAAAATGGTAGATTAAAACTACAAAAAAAAAAAACAGGATGAGCAGTGATGGTAAGCAAAGGTTAAAATTCAGAAAAAAGTAGCAGCTGAGCGCATGCAACTGGTTGGTGGCTAATGAGCTGTGCTCTTCTGCTAGTTGCTGTGTTTAAGTTTTGTGCAAAAATTTTGTTAAACCAATTGGAAAATGAGGCAAATTAAACAGTTAAATTTCTGTGTAGAAAAAAATAGAGAAGGAATAATATTTGTTTTAACAGCTGCCAAGTCACATATGCACAACTCTCCGAAAAAATTGGTTTAGCGCTTCACTCATTTGCTCTCTACTACTGCCTCTTAAGCTACCTAGTACTACGTTTTGCGCTATTTAGTATGCACGAGCAACGGAAATGACAGTCTAAGTGCTAGCATAAGCCTACAAAGCATTGCAACACAAACATTCCGAGTTGCTAATCAAATATTTAAGACACTTTTAGACATATTAAATGTACCTTTTATGTTGGTCATGCTGGCGGAGCAATTGCTTGAAGCATGAGTAGGAATGTGGGAGCCAAACAAAAAAATAGAGCTAATGTCTTTCAGCGAAGATTTGCTCTTATGTATGTGTCTACACTTTAATATTGGTTTAATTGCAGGCAACCCAAATTGCTCGGCCCATTGCCTGTAGCTACTTGAAGTCAACGCAAACTAGGTTACTATTCTACATGTAAGCGCGCCTACTGCACACAGCCGAGCGCTTTCACTTACGTCAGTCCGTTGTAGCACTCAAGGCACAAACATACACAGACTTGCAAATAAAAATTCATATGAAAGCTGACACACCGAGTTGTATGCGCCTGAAATATGCCCGACTTAGACAAATATAAAAGTAGTTGCCTACTTTTAGGCATACAGCACTAAGTGCTCTTCTTCTACTGTGACTAGCTAAAAAATAAACTGCAACTAATTTCGCGCACTCTCAACTAAGTATAATGGTAAATGGTAGATACTTGGGCCACTATAGCAGTGCAATAAACTTGGTAAGTGCGGTGAAAGTGAGTCCAACTGCTGTGAGTGGGTGCGACTAGCTGCGCCTAAAACGCGACACAGTTTTTTGGGTTGCTCAAGAATTTAGGGAAGTAGTAAAGTAAATATTCCTGCGAAACTTTGCTTTTAAGGCGAATATATATGAACGGAGACTTTCTAATTAAATTTGCGCTTTAAATTGCAATTTCCATTATAACTTTAAGCATTGTTTTGGAGAAAAATAAATATTAAAAATTTTACATTAGCTCAACTATTTATTATCTTCATGTACATATTTTCCTCCGTTTTTCTCTTTTCCTGCGCACTTGTTGCTTTTTTGCGCTTGCAAACTAGACAACCAGAGCAAGCTGCATGTTCGGACATATTTTTCGCCTAATGAGTACAACGGAGTACAGCTGAGTTTTACCGTTACATTTAGCTTTACTCTTGCTTTTATGCTTGTTAATTTTCTTTTTTACTCATTGCCATAGCGCATTGTTAAGCTCTTCTTGTACGCTTGCAGGCAATATGTCAGCGCGCCTGATAGTATGCTACGCGCTTGAGGGTGCACAGCAAAAACATGAGCAGCGAGTTACGAGTTTAGAAAAAGGTTTGTATTTGGCATGTGGCAAAGTTAAGAAAGTGCTTTGCGCTTGCTTACTAGCTAAAGTACACATTAAGTTTTTGTTGCTACTGCACGCCGCACAAAAACTACGAAAGTGCTTGATTAGTGTATAGTCAAGCTACAATGCGCACAGGTGTGTTGAGTTGGATAGAAGAACTCTTCAGTCAGCGTAGATTAGAAAAATATGAAAAAATATAGCAAGAATGAAAAACAAGAGCGAGTTGAGCAAATAAGCTGAAAAGTTGAAAATTCCACTCAAAAACTGCGAAATAAAAACAATTCGCTTCCTCTTGCCTCATCCCCTCTTCGTGGTCAAGTAGCCAAGGTTGAGTCACGGCACCAAAAAACACAGAGAAACAAGTGCAATAAAAGTATATTGCGAATGTGGGAAGCGGAAAGCAATAAAAAATGGCAGACACATGTTTAAAGTGGCCTAAAAGTATGCTTTAAATTTGTGAAGTGACCACAGCGCAACCGGTTGGCTGACTGGCTTGCAACTAGCCAGCGGATGCGAACAAAGTTGCACAGGAGCACAATGCCCCAGAGTGTCGCAACATGTGCACGAAATGCAAGCGAAATTGAGTAACGGTACACAGAGCAACCGCGCCACCATGCAACCATGCAACACTGTTGCACGTGTATGTGTGTGTGTGTGTTTGAGCATTGGCAACCAGCCACACGAATGAGCAAACTCATTCGCAAGCAATTTATCGCAGCTGCTCGGTGTTGCAACAACAAAAATAATACAAAAATGCAAAAAAATAAAGTTAACTATGCAACAACAACAGCAACAAATAGTAGATAGTGTAGCAGGCATGTGGGTGTTTTTTTTATAGTAGGGGTGTGTGTGTGATTGTTAGTGCGGTTCGTTGGCTGCACGAGTGAGTTGTTGGTTAAGCACACACACAAACACACTAACAACAACAACGAGTCAGTCAAAAACCTGCATTTTTCTCACTACATTTGCGCTTTGAAGTGCACAGTCAAGCACCAGCATGGCGGCACTGTTGCACGTTCACATATATATAAATATATATGTATGTATATGTGTGTGTGTGGTTGCATGGCATCCCTGCCAGCCAGGCCTAACCACTTTCCCCTCATGTTTCTTCAATTACTAACACCAACGCACACGTTTCGGTTGTTTTGTTTTTGTATTCGTACGTGTGAGGGGAATAGTGGTTAAAAAACTCACAAGCAGCTATGCTGGCCTATGGCAAACTCACCACTTTTTTTACCACTTTTGTGGGTTTAAAAAACTTCGGTTTAACCAGCTTTTTCACCACCTTTGGCTGGCAGGGATGTTGCCACATCCACCATAAGCGGCCGCGCATTTGTATGAATTTATGACAGCGTATGAATATTAAAATCGAATATGTTGCTGTCGATTAAAGGCTTTTCGTCAGCCTGCAACAACAATAAAAACAAGAGTAACAACAACAACAACCAGACGAATAAACGTACAACAAGTTATGTGTCTACAAAGCGCTTGATATGTGTGTAAAAATCTGTTTGCCTGCATCCGCGGCAGTTGTTTGGTTAAAAATATATGCTTTTTCCTTTGCGGATATGAGTCAACATTTCCGTTACTTTACACATACATTATCTATTTGTGGCGCGGCGTTGTTGCATTTTCGCTTTCTCTTCGGTCTCTTCCTTTTGCGATTTTTCGCTTAATTGTTTTTGTTGTGTGCTGGTGTGCTTGATAGCTGGCAGCGCTTTGGCGTGCGATGAGTGACGTTGATAAAGTCAACGGCACTTTTTTGCTGAGTTGTTGTTGTTGTTATTTTTTATATTATACAGATATATTTGTGGAGGTAATGCGACTAAAAAGCGCTATTTGTATGAAAATTATTCTCAGCGGGCTGTTGAAATTGATCATTGCGATAGCAGGCGCTTTGAGGCCAGTTTTTTGGCTTCAAAAACTTAAAAACTTAAAAAAAAATATTGACATTTTTTTAAGTGAAAATTGAAATAAATTTATAATAGAAATGGTGTTGTTAAATTAAGGCAAAATTAAATGTTAGTGGCAATGTTATCAACATTTTTTGTGGTAAGCTTAAAGTACTAATATTTCTATAAAAAAATTTGTTTGACAAATCAAAAAACAGAACTTTTAAACGTTGTTAGACAGAACTATTCTCATTAAAATATTGCTGAAGATTTTTATATTTCAGTTATTAAAATTTAGTTCTTCTTCATTCCATAGAGCTTTCACCAAAAAAGTTGTTTAAAGTTAGCAGTTAGTTAGATTTGGTTAGCATTTAATTGAAGCCAAATAAAGTCAATTGGAATAAATTTCAAAATTCAAATAAATAATTAAAGCAGCCAAAGTTTTAATTAAAGCTTAAAGCTTACTATTTTTATAATTTGGTACAACAATTGTTAATAAGCAGTGGATATGCGAAAGTCAAATCTATACATTTTTTATTAGCACTAGAACAAGGATCTTTTGGGAAGCTTTTGAGCTTTTCAAGCATTAAATTTAAAAAAATTTGGAGAATTATTTTTCAGCTTTTTCAGAAAAATTTCCAAATATACATATAACCATTTGTCAAGTCCGTAAAGTGTTAAGAAGTACTAAATTTTTGTAGGAGCCTTTGAGCTTTCCAAGCAGTTAAAAATAAAATAAATGTAAAAGATATGATAATCTTCTAAATATACATGTATAATTTTTTCAAGTTCGTAAAGGGCTAAAAAGCACTAAATTTTTGAAGGAGCCTTTGAGCTTTTGAGCTTTTCAAGCACTTAAAGTGAGGAATTATATTACATAATTTTAATACTTTTTTTAGCAAAAATTTTAATATTTCTGACGGAGCTTTTAAGCTTAAGTGTTAAATTTTTTAAAATATAAAAATTTATTTTAATTTTTTTCAGATAAATTTCGATATTTTTGTTGCTTGTTAACTTAAGTTTCGCTCTCCTTCAAATGCATTAAACTCACCGCCTCATCAGAAGTAAATAAATTAATTTTCCAAATTTTCAAAATTTATAAATTTTTAATTATCACAAAAACTATAAGCACATACATGCCACAATTAAAGCCATTAAGCGTACGTGTGCCACAAATAAGTATATTAAAATGTTGCAAGCGATTTAATGCTAAATAAATGTCAACGATATACACATTAAACTAAGTCAATTAAATCGATCAAAATGTGTGCGAAATTGATGTGAATGCTTAAATGCAACTAATAGCCAATTTAAAATGGCAAACAAAGATACACACAAACATATACATATATATGTGCAACAGGAAGCCATATCAGCTTACGGCAGCAATAATTCATGGCATTTTGTGCACAAAGAACACACAAATACAGCAACACATGTGTGAGTTGCTGTGAAATGAACTGTGTTGCAGCACATTTCCTATTGGTTTTCAATTTCAATTTTGTCTAATAATCAAAAAATTCTATGAACTCCTAGTTGGATAAATGAGGAACTTTTGTGTATTCCCTGCTGCCAGATGATGACGATGATGACGGGCCAAGGGAAGGCAGATTGGTAGTCAGCTGGGGTTGAGGACATACAAATTTAAAGAGCTGCATATAGCACATAAAGTCCATAAACACACTCACACATATATATATATATACATATATACTTATATGTGGCATGTGGCACGTACGTGTGTGGCATATTGATATGTATTGCCAGCAAATATAAACTGAAAATTTCGATGTCAAATCATTTGCAGTTGCAGCAAGTTATCTTATGTGCAACATTCTGGTTTGTTGTTGCGCATGTTGCACATTTTACAGTTGCATTTGCCGCATGCTGCTGCTGGTGTTGATGGCTCGTTAAAAACTTAATAAATTGCTGTCAACATGCTGCCAATTGAATTATCAACCAGCCAACCACACTGGCTAATAGACCTAAAACAACAACAACAACGTTAGCAACAACAACACTACAGAAAAAAACATACCCAAAAATTGCGTGCAAATTACAAATTGAAATTGATTAAATGAATTCAGATGGCCGGCCATTGAGCTCGGTCGGCAGCGGCAAGGCAGCCACAGAGACACATGCACATATAAAGAGAAGTGTATGTGTGTGTGTGTGTTTGTGCCACTTGACTAATTTGTCGGTTTTAGATTATGCTGATAATTCAGTTAGCCAAGTTTCAAGGCCTGTCACTGCAACGAGTTTTAGTTGAAAGTCAAAAACACACCAAAATTCAAGCTTTGGCTTAAATATTAAATTCAACAACAACAACAGCAAAAACAATGGTAAATGTTTAAGTGAACACAGTTAAGTCAAGCGAAAAGCGAAGAAGCGCAGCAAAGTAAAGTAGAATAAAGTGAAGTGTAGCGCAGTGAAGTGAAGTCATTTCATATTCGCATTTTAATGTTGTAAATAAATCGCAAAAATTACATCAAATATTTAAAAGCATTCAAGCGTGCAACATTCTAAAAAGAGTAAGCACACACATACATATAAAATAAGGAATGTGAGGAAAGTGAAAAAAATTGCAGAAAATCATGCAATGACATTGTGGAGTCGGTGAAATGGTTACGAGGGCAAGCGCTTAGGCGAAGTGGTATATAAAAAAAAGCTGACAGATATAAATTTGTGACATTAGGGTAGTGTTAAAATACGGAAAACTATTTTTTCATAAAATTTTCGGAGTCCAAATATTCAAATAAACATTATTAAAGTGGAAAATAAAATTTCAGGATAGAAATATAATTTTTAGTATCATTTAAAGTGGCTTAAGGCAAGTCAACGGAAAGGTCAAAGGTCAAACAACTCCAAAATTACATAAAAATTAGTATTATTTTTATTTAATACACATAATTTTGAGTTTATTAGCCTCATAAACTAAATCAAAGTATCGGAGCAGCCTAACCTTGAACTTGAAAAGTTTGGGATTCTAACATATTTCTCAAAAAAAAATTTTTTTTTTTACCACCCTAATGTAAGCATTTAGTATTTGAGTGGAAAAAATAAAAAAAAATCAGCGTATTACGAAGGTCCTTTCGCTGCACGAGGCTGAGACAGGCGACTGAGTTTATTGTGGCCGCATATTTACTTTTAGACTAACAAATAAAAGCAAAGAAAAAATGGCTGCTGTCTATGAACAACTGCATGAATAAGTGAAAATACAGAAAAATGAAAGCTAAACAGATGAAAATGCGCGAACCAGAATAGATGAAATAGACAAACAGACAGACAGCCATCGCGACGGTCGAAAGCCAAAAACCAACAGGCGTCAGCTGGAAACCAAAAGGTGAGCGCCCATGCGTATGCAACGAAATATGCAAAAAGCAAATGTAGCGAATAACACACGCACACACAAGAAAACCAACGAATTTTGAGTAACGGGTGATTTTTTTGAGGTTAGGATTTTCATGCATTAGTATTTGACAGATCACGTGGGATTTCAGACATGGTGTCAAAGAGAAAGATGCTCAGTATGCTTTGACATTTCATCATGAATAGACTTACTAACGAGCAACGCTTGCAAATCATTGAATTTTATTACCAAAATCAGTGTTCGGTTCGAAATGTGTTTCGCGCTTTACGTCCGATTTATGGTCTACATAATCGACCAAGTGAGCAAACAATTAATGCGATTGTGACCAAGTTTCGCACTCAGTTTACTTTATTGGACATTAAACCAACCACACGAATGCGTACAGTGCGTACAGAAGAGAATATTGCGTCTGTTTCTGAGAGTGTGGCTGAAGACCGTGAAATGTCGATTCGTCGCCGTTCGCAGCAATTGGGTTTGTGTTATTCGACCACATGGAAGATTTTACGCAAAGATCTTGGTGTAAAACCGTATAAAATACAGCTCGTGCAAGAACTGAAGCCGAACGATCTGCCACAACGTCGAATTTTCAGTGAATGGGCCCTAGAAAAGTTGGCAGAAAATCCGCTTTTTTATCGACAAATTTTGTTCAGCGATGAGGCTCATTTCTGGTTGAATGGCTACGTAAATAAGCAAAATTGCCGCATTTGGGGTGAAGAGCAACCAGAAGCCGTTCAAGAACTGCCCATGCATCCCGAAAAATGCACTGTTTGGTGTGGTTTGTACGCTGGTGGAATCATTGGACCGTATTTTTTCAAAGATGCTGTTGGACGCAACGTTACGGTGAATGGCGATCGCTATCGTTCGATGCTAACAAACTTTTTGTTGCCAAAAATGGAAGAACTGAACTTGGTTGACATGTGGTTTCAACAAGATGGCGCTACATGCCACACAGCTCGCGATTCTATGGCCATTTTGAGGGAAAACTTCGGAGAACAATTCATCTCAAGAAATGGACCCGTAAGTTGGCCACCAAGATCATGCGATTTAACGCCTTTAGACTATTTTTTGTGGGGCTACGTCAAGTCTAAAGTCTACAGAAATAAGCCAGCAACTATTCCAGCTTTGGAAGACAACATTTCCGAAGAAATTCGGGCTATTCCGGCCGAAATGCTCGAAAAAGTTGCCCAAAATTGGACTTTCCGAATGGACCACCTAAGACGCAGCCGCGGTCAACATTTAAATGAAATTATCTTCAAAAAGTAAATGTCATGAACCAATCTAACGTTTCAAATAAAGAACCGATGAGATTTTGCAAATTTTATGCGTTTTTTTTTTAAAAAAAGTCATCAAGCTCTTAAAAAATCACCCTTTATATGTATTTATGAACTTAGAGGGCAGCAGATATTTGGCAATACCGAAAGGGTTACAACCAATGAGGCGGAGAGTGCAGAGAGCGAGCTACACTACACAAAGCTACACGAGCGCAAAGGCGACAGCACAAAGGTAAAAGTAACAAAATATAAATTTAGATTTGCCCGCACGACTGGGCAACAAACAATACGGTTAGAGAAGGCCACACACTCGTGGTGCTGGAGAGCATGCATGGACAGACAGACAGACAGGTAACAGACGTAGCAATTTGAACTTGATATTCTAATGCCAAAATATCAACGCAGCAAACAAGAAACGGAACGCAACGAATGAAGCAATGACTAACGGCAGACAGACAACAAAGCAGTCAAAAAGAGAAAGAAGGAGAAGGTGGCACACCCACGTGGTGGGGCAAGTGCCGAACAGATGTGCGGGTGATTTGCATAAAAAATTTCAATTGCTGGGGGCAAAGGTACGGGAAGCACACATATGAACCTGCATAATAATAACGACACAAAAAAAAATACAACAACAACAACACAAGCACATGAGCAATAACAAAGGTTTTGGCTGAGTTGTTACACTGACAACAATTATAGCGACTGACACACCGATGTGTGTGTGTGTGCGTGAATATATGTGTCTCGGGTTGGCCTCCGCTGTGGCATGCAGCAAAGGTAAGCGCAAATGTGTGTGTTGTTGCTGTCGAGCGCATTAGTAGACATTTGAGATTTGGCAATGTGAATTTTGAATGACTGCAGCAAAAGGAGCTTAAAGCTCACTAACCGGAATTGATACAAGCACAAGCAGAGTGCATGTGAGAAAATACAAAAGAAAATATAAAAGAAAACAATACATTTGAATGTATAGAACACAACATACAAGTAAATCGAGGAAGTTGGAAAAATAACGGCAACAATTGCATGTTCGGGGCATTAAACTTTCCCCAACAACCAGGTGAGGATTTGAATAGGAAATTGGGATAACACTTCAGTGCCATTCGGATGGCGATCGATTTTTGTATCGAGACTGAAATGGAATTTAGGAAAATAAATTAAAATAATAATAATCACAATGGAAATTAAATAAAAAATAAATAAAAATTGAAATAAATAAAAAATAAATAAATAAATAAAATAAAATAAAATAAATTAAAATAAAGTAAAATAAAATAAAATTAAAATAAAATAAAATAAAATAAAATAAAATAAAATAAAATAGAATAAATAAAATAAAATAAAATAAAATAAAATAAAATAAAATAAAGTAAAATAAAATAAAATAAAATAAAAAAAATAAAATAAAATAAAATAAAATAAAGTAAAATAAAATAAAATAAAGTAAAATAAAATAAAATAAAATAAAATAAATTAAAATAAAATAAAATAAAGTAAAATAAAATAAAATAAAATAAAATAAAATAAAATAAAATAAAATAAAATAAAATAAAATAAAATAAAATAAAATAAAATAAAATAAAATAATATAAAATAAAATATAATTTTGTATAACCTAAAAGATATTTATCCAAGTGATATTTAACTGATTGCAACAACTATAAGCTACTCACAAAATCGCTACTTCATAGCCTTAAATGTCTGGCAGTTCCACTTGATATCTACATATGTATGTAAGTAAGTATGTATTGGCAGGCAACAAGTCAAGCAGCAATATCATTTACATTTCAATTTCAATATTGCCCAACTGTAATGGAGTAGAAGCTAACAACTTTTTTCGTACTATTCCCCAACTCGCTTCCCACCACACTCTGAATAATAAATGTAGAGCAAAAACAACAACAATAATAAAGATGTGCAAAAGTTTTGGCACTTTATCCTGACAACTATTGCAGTCAACTTACAAACATACATAGAAATATACAGTTATAATATAAATATACAGTTAGTTACTCAAATTTCGCATGCACTCAGCAGATAGTGGCAGAACTAGACGACGCACGCCCCACAGGCCGGTGTATTGGAGCTAGATTGAAGCACTTCCGTGCTGCCAAAATATAGTGGAATAGTTCAATAACTCGAGCTTCTTTCTTTTTTGCACCTTTATTCCGAGGCAGATGTAAATCGGCGTTGACGGCGGAAAGCTGATACTTTACTAAAACGTGCGTGAGTGTTAAGTCCACACAAAGTTCAGTTGTAAGGCGTGCATACAAAGCGGCAGATAAACGCGCGACACAATCAAATATCAAATGTATATAGATAGATACATCTATATTTATGGCTACAAATGTGTGCATCCGCAGAGAATCTTAATTATATGTTTCTAGTTGTTGTGCAATAAAAAATGATTGGAAGCAAAAAGTAACTGTAATAATAACACAGAGTGCCTCTTGAAGTATAATAACTGTGCCGAAGTTGCAGGCTTAGCGAGGTTAATACACAGTCAATGCTGGGAGAGGAAACTAGTGATGGGATAGAGTAGAGAAATGTATGCTGAGCATCTTTAAAAATTGGGAGTATATTAAGGACATGCTCGATTGTATCTACTTTCAACACGGAGATGTTGTTGAAAGACCTTATACTGCTAGAAATCTAACGTAGAATCACTTTATCCAACAAGTATGGAACACTCTCTATGTAAACCATTAAGACATAAAGCTTCCTCTCGACAAAAACTCTCAAAGTCTCTTAAAAGGCCAAAAACATCAGACACTTTTCTTGGAACCGATAATATCTTTTAAAATCACGAATAAGAACCACACCATCCAAATCTAGGCAAGACAATTTGTATCTTATACCTCATGTATCTACAAAGTTCCTTCGTGTGTAGTGGAAACCTTGCCTGTTCAAACAAACACCCCGAGCAAAACCAAAAAAAAAAGAAGAAACCTAAAATCAACAAACAAACTGCGGCTAAAGGAAGTTTCAGCACGAAAAGCATCCACCAACAACAATACCAACAACGCAATACAAGAAAGTTGCTAGAAATGTAACAAATAATAACAATAACAACTCAGCAGATATGAAGTAGACAACTTCATAGAATTTACAACGAAGAAACGGCCTAGCGAAAAATACACACGCCTCAGCGCATATAAAGTAAATATAGGTGTACACTAGAGCAAGTAACCTGATACTACGAATAGCGCCCGTGGCATATTGCTAGAAATCATTGAAGTTCGTCCATAGAGCAGCACACGAGTTGGGGGTGAGGGTGGGGTTGATAAAAGTTCCGCACTGAGTTGGGTTGTTGCTGTTCAGGTACGCTGAACATTGAGCGCGCACAAAGTTTATCTAGGCAAGCGGCAGACACCATCATCCTT
This sequence comes from Zeugodacus tau, assembly GCA_031772095.1. Lineage (NCBI taxonomy): Eukaryota > Metazoa > Arthropoda > Insecta > Diptera > Tephritidae > Zeugodacus > Zeugodacus tau. The sequence goes on from CM062649.1 coordinate 88,459,953, forward strand.
AACGGTAAAGCCACACACTCGTGCAACAGGGGGCGCTCGCAGATTTCGGCCGCACTTTTCAATCGCACTCGTGGCAGTAAACACTGTCGAGCACATGTTTTGAATAATTTATACGCAAATTGCTGGACGAACACGTCGGTGCACAGTACATGACACCACAACGCAAACACACACACGAAGTTACTCCAAGTTTTTTGAATTGAGTGGAGTGGAATGGTTATTGGGAAGAGGCAGGTGAGGCAAGTGAGACGGCAGATAGTGAAATCCAAGAAGGTAGCCATGAAACCAACAAGAAAAAAATTATTTAAGTTAAGTTGGGCATAAGCGATGAAGATATAACAACTTGGAGTGTGGAGTGCACGGCAGTATGAGCGCATAAACCGGCGGAAAATATATAAAAAAGGCGAGTAAAATAATATGCAATAAAATAAAACAGAATGGCAAAGTGATAAATGTGTGCGAGAAACTTTGCTGAAATAAAATAGCGCAAAACACGAGCGGCGGAGCACATAAATACATAGATTATTACAACAAATGTGTGTATGGGGAGGAAGGAAGAGATGGCGAGGGCGGTGAGAGCAACTGGTTGCAAGTATATATGTAGGTATACTATGTGAGTTGCAAATGATTACTACGATTACTGACTATCACATAAGGAAAGCGCAAAAATATAAAAGCGAAATAAATTTGAAAACTTTTGCTGCCTACAAACGGCGATTCTAATTTTGTAGCCACTAAAATATTCATGCAAACAAATTGAAATAAAACGCATAGGCGCACTGGAGTAAACTAGTAATATGGATGATGGGTGATGAGGCAAAAGAAATAAAAAAAAATAAAAAATTTAAAATAAACAAGTAAGGAAGGGCTAAGTTCGGGTGTAACCGAACATTTAATACTCTCGCAATTTATTTATTTAACTTTATTTATATTATATAATACACAATTTGACCCACATATTCGTCATATATATTGTATAAAGTCCATTGATAGTTGGAAACCCTAATATTAGGTTAGAAGCACCGAGGTCCTCATGTTCGCTATATGGTACCTTGAAAACCTATGGTCCGATTTCGGCGATTTTTAGAAATGGGCTGCTACGCTATAAATACAGTATTTGTGCAAAGTTTTGCACCGATATCTTCACTAGTGCTTACTTTATATATTGTAAAGTAAACGATTCAGATCATCTTCTAAGTTCTGGTATATAGGAAGTAGGCGTGGTTGTGAAGCGATTTGGCCAATTTTCACAACATATTATTGGGAGGTAAGGAAACTATTACAAACCAAGTTTCATTGAAATCGGTCGAGTAGTTCCTGAGATATGGTTTTTGACCCATAAGTGGGCGACGCCACGCCCATTTTCCATTTTGTAAAAAAATCTGAGTGCAGCTTCCATCTGCCATTTCTTATGTGAAATTTAGTGTTTCTGACGTTTTTCGTTAGTGAGTTATAACCCACTTTTAGTAATTTTCAACCTAACCTTTGTATGGGAGGTGGGCGTGGTTATTATCCGATTTCTTTCATTTTTGCACTGTATTAAGAAGTGGCTAAAAAAACGACTACAGAAAGTTTGGTTTATATAGCTTCATTGGTTTGCGAGATATATATAAATAACCGATTTGGGGGCGGGACCACACCCACTTCCCAAAAAAAATTACATCCAAATATGCCCCTTCCTGGTGCGATCCTTTATTCCAAATTTTATTTCCATAACTTTTTTTATGGCTTAGTTATGACACTTTATGTGTTTTTGGTTTTCGCCATTTTGTGGGCGTGGCAGTGGACCGATTTTGCCCATTTTCGAAAGCAACCCTCTCACGGTCCCAAGGAACATGTGTTCCAAGTTTCATTAAGATATCTCAATTTTTACTCAAGTTACAGCTTGCACGGACGGACGGACGGACAGACGGACAGACGGACAGACGGACGGACAGACATCCGGATTTCAACTCCACTCGTCATCCTGATCATTTATATATATATAACCCCATATCTAACTCTTTTATTTCTTGGTGACACAAACTACCGTTATGTGAACAAAACTATGATACTCTGTGCAACAGGTTGCGAGAGTATAAAAAGTAAAAACAAAAATATAGTTATAAAAAATAAATAAAGAATAAAAAAAATTAATAAAAATAATAACAAAAATAATTTATCATTATAAAAAATAATTAAATAATATGAAAAAAAGTAATAAAATTAAAATATATTAATATTAAAAATTTATAATAACAATAATTAAATATAATAAAAAACTATAATTATAAAAAATAAATAAATAATAAAATAATGAATTTAAAAAATATATATAAAAAATTAAAATAAATATAATAAAATATTATTAAAAAAAATAAAAATAAAAGAAAATCCATCCAAAAGCTGACAATTACAGAAATCACCAGCAGTTATTTGATTAAACAGTTATACAACATCAGTTGGTCGCACTTAAGTGGGGTTAGATGTGGGGAAACTTTAGTACTGCCGTTATTGAAAGACTTTCACAAGACAAATACTTCAAATGAAACGTAAATAAACTCAACTTCAACTCAAACTCCTTAAAGTTTACTACACAAATACTACAACAAAAACAACTACAACATTATTGCCACACAACTAACAAATCAGTTGCCTGATTGCGGCTAGTAAATCGACATCAAACCGCCACTAACGAACACCGCTTGCATGCACTACAAAAAGCGAATGCTGCCATATTTAATTTATATTTGTATATTTATTTAGTTATTTGCAAGCAATACACACGCAATGCGAGTGATATGGAGGCACACAGCAGCCGCAGACTAAGCTCGAAGCGGCGCTCTAAATATTTTCTAGCTTCGGTGAATTGTTGGAGTTGAACCCCAACCACAGTTCGCTACACTAGCAAAGCACTGGTGTGAGTTTGCGGTTATGAAATTTCCACCAGCTGTTGCCACAACGGCGGCGCGCTGTAGGCAGGCGGACACATTGTGGCAGTGGGCTTTTCAGGTAATTTATTACACTTGTCCTAGAATCCACACTGAAAAGTAAAATATTGAAATAGAGAACACAGGGATAACAGACCTTGTAGTTGTTTGTTGGTTTGGAGTGGAGTGGAGGGGGTTGTAGATGATGATTGTAGTGTTGGGATGTTGCTATCTATTACATAAACAAATTAAAGTAATATAAATAAATAAGTAGCGAGATGAGTTTAATGTTTATCCAGCTTAATGAATGCTGAAGACTCAAAGCCATTTTTTTTTTCAAGCTGTTGTATGTGAAAGAAAATTTAATGTAACGTTGAGCTCTTATAATTTGTTATTAAAGAGATTCACGTATTAAATTATTTTGTTGCTAGTAGTTAATTATCTTCTTTATACAGTAATTTTTGTATGGCAACACTCAATTTGTTTGAGTACTTTATTGATGTTTTGGTCAACAGTTGTCAAGCTTTTGTTTTCAAAATTCGATCAATTGGATGATTTGGTCAGTACAGCCAAGAAATTCACTTCATTTCAGTTGCATGTTCGTTTCGCCACTCGCTAAGTAGTATTGAATCGTGGTTGACTAGTATGAGACTAACAGAAAGTTATGTGACTATTGTGCTCTCCTTAGAGAGAACGAGAGGGCGGGTCTAGAGAGAAAGATGTGATTGAAATTTTCCGTTGAGATTACTTCAAACGTGTTTATTAAGGAATTAATGTGGAAAGGTTTTGCGCAAGATTTATGGTCCTCTAAACATTGGCAACGGCGAATACCGCAGACGATGGAACGATGAGCTGTACGATTTATACGACGACATTGACATAGTTCAGCGAACAAAAAGACAGCGGCTACGCTGGCTAGGTCATGTTGTACGGATGGAAGAAAACACTCCAGCTCTGAAAGTATTCGATGCAGTACCCGCTGGAGGTAGCCGCGGAAGAGGACGACTTCCACTCCGGTGGAAAGACCAAGTGCAAAGTGACCTGGCTTCACTTGGTGTTTCCAGTTGGCGCCAAAAAGCAAAAAGGAGGAATGAGTGGCGCGCTCTGGTGGATTCGGCTATCATCGCTTAAAGCGGTTCCTACGCCAAATATATATACATATAATGTGGAGAGCGTCAAGAAAGAGAGTGTGCCAAGAAAGAGAGTGTGTCAAGGGAGCAAGATATTAGTACAATTTTTCGGAGAGCTCACTAAAAATTTTTTAATAATAAATTTAGCCAACTCAACCCACTGTTTGCCGCTGTTGATTGAAGATGTCTACAAAAAATTCAAGTATTATTCGGGGCTGTGAGATTTACACGGCAAAACAGGCCTTATGCAGATGTACTTTATCCATTTCTTCTTTGTTTTTACATTCCGCACTTTTCTTTTTTTAGAGAACGTTTTGCCTAGCACGATGCTTAGCGGGTAGAAAACCGAGCGCAAGAGGCGACTAAGTGGTGTTGGGACCGTAAGCATGCCATTACAACGGTAAATATGCAGCATTTTGCGTAATTCGGAATACGAATGAGGCTGTTTTATTTGAATAACTTAAAAATAAGCTACAAAAATGGGTGAGAGTACATAAAGAGCATTTTTGGATAGGTAACGGTAGCTTAAGGTAAATGTTGCTATTCAGCACAATTTTTTTTCAATAAACAAAGAAGCAGCATCATTAACAGATTAAAATAAAATCGTGTCCTTGAGTGAATTTTATGGCGAAAATATTTGCGTTTGCAGGAAGAGCGTGATTTGGTTGCCAAACTGTGTGAAAGTGGTAAAAAGGTGGACCGAAAATATGATAATAATATATAATAACAAAAATAACGGTATAATTTTTAATGTGCACGCAAGTCTATTTTAAGGACCGCACCAACATAAAAATGCCGTAAAACAATTTATTACTAGGATTTAAGTGTTTTGTGATTGAAGTCATGCCAAGGAGGGAGACCCCACACAGCAGCGGTGACTATGAAAACGTGAGTGATTAAAAAATATTATGCACAACAACAACAAAATTTAATGGGCAGCAAAGATTGGCACGGAAGTGCCACTTAAGTAAAGGCGAACAGGAAAAAAAAATTGACGTATGAAAGGACGAATAGGCAAAGAAGAAGAAGCAGAGAAAGCGGACCATTCGTAATGCCTCAGTAATTGACATAAAACCGTAATAATACCGAATGCAATGGGAAATTTAAATTACCCAAAACCCAAACAGAGCAACGGCAATCACATATAACGGTGACTAAGCATATGGTGGACGCTGGACGCTTGATGTGGAGCGAAAACTGCCAACTAATGACTAAAAGCTGCACATAAAATTAGCCACAAACGAGAGTGACGAAACAAGTCCAAGCAAAGGGCTGACTGAGCATTCAAATGACAGAAAAAGGAATGAGCCCAAAAAAATGTATACAACAACAACAACGAAATGCCGGAATTAGCGTGGCAAGTGTTATGTGGTTAGAGGCAGCGCTGTGAGCCGACGAAGAGTTTGAGTGACGGATGGTTCGGCAGCATGGCGTATTAAAATGACATCCATTAACACGTCTATTAATCAAAAAAATACTAGAGACCCAGTGTAGGGCGCCAGCATGTCAGTGACAGCGATACACTGACACGGAGGCACGGAGGCACGGACGGCGGACGACAGGCGAGTGACCTCGCCAGAAATTATGGCGCAAAAACAACGAAAGCGTCACCAAGCAATAATTGTGCTGCGACGACTAAGGCAATAACAACAAAATCAATAGTAGAACAAAAACAAAAAGCAACAACAAACGAAACTCGAGCTCGAGCGTTACGAGTTGTGACACTGACACGACCGCAACGACAACGACATTGATGACAGCTGCAATAATGAAAGTGACAACAACAACAACAACAGCGATGAGGACCGAAACAATAACCATCAACTGCGACAACGACTTGTAGACATCCACCGCGGCAGGAGGTCGTCGAAAGTTGGGCGCGAGCAATGACAATATCGAACTCGGCTCGGTGCGAACATAAAAGGCGGTACACTGGGCCAAGCAGGATATCCGATATGTCCGTGTTTTTGGGCATTTTTATGTGCGTACAACAACAACAACAACAGCAACAATTGCGGCGTGAAAAAAAGTGACACGACGATACATAAAGATGTGTTGCGTAGATAACGGCTGACTGACCGTGGAGACACATCTCTTTGCGCACGCAACACCGGTCGATTGTCATTTTAAAGTGGCCCCCGGTCGCACGTTTGTCTAGCCGGACGCGTCAGAATTGTGTCATAAAAATGCATGCGAAAGAAGGTGCGAAATGGTAATGGACAAGAAGAGCGTAAAAAGCCGTTTGAAAAATTGTGCCTCCCCAAGTCGAAGCACATTTCCAGTGCAGGAGTGGGGGTAATAGAGGACCAAACGTTGTGTAATAAAAGAGATGTCACAGCTGACAACGTTTTAGAAGCAGTCGGCTGAGGTGAGACGCATTTGAATGCCGACTAGTTGGAGACACAATAACAAGTGAAGAAGCAAGGAAAAAATGCGTTGCGTTAAAATAGTAGAGGAAACATTGAATTAGAAAGAAGAAGAAAAAATGCGTAAAAATATATATAGGTAGACGTTGCGGCCGTGTTTAATTTATTAAAAGCGTTTGATAAGCAGAAGAGTGGAGGGCGGAGAGATGGTCATAGGGATAGGTAACTGCAATTTAATTGATATAAATTTATAATTTATTTATATTTTTTATTGAAATGACATGGAATTGAAATCTACGCTTTGCATTAAATTCTTGAAATTTAAAAATTTTACTTAACCCTGTGATCACGCAGCCGGGTCATATAGACCCGCAGTCTTTTTTTGATATTTGAAGAAAAAAATTTATTTTAACAGTTTACTGGTGTTTCAACACTAAGAATTTAACAGAATAAGAAGAAATGAACATACTTTTTTTAAGTTCAGCTTTAAGGTAGAGGTCGCAGAGACCTGGCAGTATTGACAGTAACTTCAATGAGGGTTAAAATACGTTATGTGGTTCCTTTATCTAGATGTCTTCAGAATATTATTAATACTAGGTGAAGAGTATCTTAAGAGGTTGACAAAAGGAAGGTCTAAAGTTATGGTAAACATTTTTTCTTCTAAAGGGGGTCGTTTCTTATACTGTCTCCAAGTGACTATTAGACATGAGTGTCATCATCTTCGTAAATGTGAGGTTATAAACGAATAATCACTTTCAAAATAATAAGTTTCGCTTTAATGAGATTTCCAAAAAAAAGATTACACCGTTATGTTGTTTGAAAAATATAGGTAACTTGAATATAAAAATTTCTGAATTTTAAATATTTTAATTCTATTTTTCACACATTAAACCAAAATAATTAAGCGCTGCTGGTTGTGGCTGACCAATGTAAGTATTTACTAGGCATAAAATTGTTATCAAATAATTAAAAAAAATTTAAATTGGGGTCGACCGGCTGAAAAGTGTCGCATATGGCAAACCGAACCCAAAAGCCACCATCTACCACACCACCAAAGCGAAATTACGGTTCACTAAAAACGAAAGCTTGATGAGAAATATTCATCACTTTAATTACCGAGTTGCACAGCTAAAGTCAACCAGCAGAAAGGTGTCCAACGAATGAAACGCATAAAGAAAGATGTTAAAGAAGACACAGCAAGCGAAGGTGAACCGCCAACGAGCAGCAACAACTTAAATTAAGCTTGTCACATGGGGGGCGTGTGGGCGCGCCTAGATACCTAGATGCTGAAGAAGGTAAGCTAAGAAATACTAGAAAACATATCAAGTGAAAATGTCTCACAAGTTGCAAACTAATTTCTCCGAGGAGTTAGCGGTGATGTAAAAGGTATAATGTTGGTAATGAAAGTAGGTTGGGGGTCATCAACTTAAAGGCCAGTCAGCTGACACGAGCACTAAAGAAAGACTAAACAAAGTTAACAGAATGCATACACACACACACACAGCGATAAACAAAAAAATATTTTTGTGCAGTTATGTGACGGCACAGCGCCTGTGGCAAAGGCATTAAAAGCATTTGTGGGGCGGTAGGCTGTTGGGCATGCCAGCAGGCAGGCAGTCAGGCAGGTGGCTTTAGCTGTCTAATGCCCTAAATGATGCCAAAATGTCACTGGCAGCGTGCGACGAGCGAAATGAACTAACGCACACAGAGATAGAGAGAGTGTGGGTGGGAGGCGCACAGGTAAGGCATGCGCTAAAACTAGAATAATAACGAGCTCTCGACTAAGTATGGCGGCGGCGATATCATAGCATATTCCATTAGCAATTATGAATATGTCCTTTTGTGGCACATGTCTCTCTGTGTGTAGGTGGGTGTGTGAGTGCGGAGCTAGATTGCGACAGCTGTGGGTGGCAGTGGTGCCACAACGAAGCTATGCTTAGCAAGGTTTCTCAAGGCAGTAGAGCGTGTTGCTTGTATACACGAGCACATAAAAGTACCACATGAAGCACTCCCTTAATACATGCCACAACAACAAACAAGCTGTGTGGCAACAATTTGTGACCAAAATAGCGGTTGAATGTTGATTTCGGCAGCATTTTTTTTTCTTTTATATTCTAAACATGTATGTGTATATGCATGTGGCAAGTATGTTGTTGCATTTGTTATTGCCCTGTGCACAATTTTTATTTTGTGGCGACACTAGATTATTACCTAGATGAATTTTTATGAGCTCTAAATGTGGTGAAACATAAAATTTTTGGCAGCTTGCAACCCACTCAAATGTTGCAAATGCAAACTTTTAGTTGGCACACACACAGATATATGCATGCAAGATCCAACTCAACTGCCAGCTGTGCTTTACGGCTTACTTACACACTTAAGTTGTGGTTGTGTGGCATGGAGAAGAAAGACATAAAGTGTCTGCGCTTAATGGCCAAGGGAATGTGGCAGCCAACGAGAGAGTGGCAAATGACACAGTCAGGTGGGCAGGTAGGTGGTAGCGGTATGTCATGGCAGCCGCAAATTTATTTTCAAGTGCTTTACTTTGCTCTACCCCCCTAAAAGTATGCTACTCCTCCACTGGTCGACACTCATTAATGTGTTAAAGTCAAGGCGCAAGCTGAGTTCTCTACATAAAATGTTTGTTTCTTTGTTGCTGTTGTTGTTGTTATGCACATAAGTCTTGTGGTGAGCCGCTCAATTGCCGGCCAAAATGGAAATGGTGCTGTTAAAGCCGCCATGCTTGCCATTATCGTTGGCTTAAAGCATACTTTTAGGCGAAACTTTTGCGATTTACAGGTGATGGCATTTTAATTGTCACTCCCACAACAGCAGAAGAGAGTGAGCAAGAGGGTGCGTTGTCACATTTTTAATGTCGATGAAGATATCGGCGTTAAGTGTTACACAATTTCATGGTTGCATTAGATGCTTAATTTATAAGCTTTTAAGTGTCGACCGACTGAGTGGGTAGGTAACATACAACGATGACGATGAGTGGATATATGCGAGCAGAGGTTGTTGTTGGCGTTGGATTACTTTTAAGTGGCACTTAAAGGGTAGAAGTTTGAGAGCAACACTCTGGATTGTTGGCTGATGATGTCATAAATAGAAAGAAAAGGTGAGTAACGGAATTTTTGGAACATTAAAAGTAGTTGCGATTAGAAAATTGTATTATTAAAGCGATTAAAAAATTATTTCACAAGTCTTTTCTTGAGTCTGTAGAATCGCAAAAGAAACCAAATTTTGCTTTAAATCAAGTGAAATTCAGTGAAAAACCTTATTAGTTCTCTGTTTCATCTGTTTGCGCGCGCTAAAGGGCACTTGTGCAATGATACTTTGCTATGCCGTTGCAATTTCAGCTATCCTTACAGCCAACAAAACAACCAAATAGCCGTGCAACCAACCAACCAACCGACCGACCAACCAACGAGCAACCACAATGTACCTAACAACCGAAAAATAAACAAGCAATCATGTTGAACTACACCGCAATGCCACACAAGCACAGCTGCAACATACGCGAGCGTGCAACAGCAACAACAAAATCAGCAAGAACCAGCAACATGAATGCAACACGCGCTGAAATGAAGAACGAACACACGCGTGTCCGCCAACTCGAATTCAAATTGGAAACCATAATTTCGCGAAAAGCAACAACAACGAGACAACACACAAACAACCGGCGAGTGAGCTGTACTTGTAATGGCGGTGAATGGAATATGGCAACTTGCAACATAACGTATGCGCGACATTCAATGCAATTTCGGAAGTGTAAGCAAGGCGCGCAAAGACAATGGCGTTGGCAGGTTGTTGTTGTTGGTGGTGTGCTATGCAACAGCGTGAACTGTGTTGCAAAGGTGGCCGTAGATGTTGCATGTGTGTCTCCTTTATGGTTGTAGTGTGATTATAGCGAAAATAATATGCTTACAAAACCGTTATACGGCAACGTTGTCGCAATTTCAAACGACAAGGCAGCCGAACATAAACACCAATAGACTTGCAACAACTGACACAGCGGCGCTACAGAGCAATCTCGGCAACATAAACAAGTGAAACGCCAGTGTGGCACAGTGTTGCATATGTTGTTGTTGTGAACCGCACATATACCTGCATAAAGGCAGGAATGTCAGAACACATTCGAGGCAGCTGGAGTGGATATAACCAATTTCAATGGCATTAGGCATAAATACGCCAGATGAAGCATGCTACATGACGAGTGGCAAGAATGAAAAGCGAATGGTTTTTGTGGCTGTTGCACGAATGATAGCAGCGATGTGGTCGCCAACAGCAAAGAACATAAAACAACAACAAATCGTGATGAATGCGTTGTCTCCATTTGTATCTCGCTTGGTGCGAGTGTGGCAGATGGTTGCGCATACGACCTGATGCACAATGCTTTTGAGAAATACATATGTAGAGATATACAACAGTGTGAGTATATAAGCGACGCTGCCATTGTTGGCTGCATGGAAATTGCAATAATAAGTAAATGCGGCCGCCACAAAGCCCACAACAACAACAAAACAGGTGCCACAAGGCAGCAAAGACAAAGAATGCGTGCCACAATAGCCGAACGAATGTGGCAAGCACATGTGTGGGGACATTTTCCCGAAGAAATAAAGAAATAGACTTAGCCGGCAGCCTTGCAGCAAAGACCAATACTTCTAGGCTTGCCAACAACAACAACAACAACACGAACTAACAAGCATTGTCAGCAAACAAAACGACAAACAAAATACCAAAAACCAAATGTGAAAGAGAATACAACAACAATAACAAAAATAAAAACAATAGCAACAACAACAACAGCTGTTGCACACAAATCCACTATACAAAGCATTAATAAACAAAAACGTTGATGATGCGCACCACTCCAGCCATTTAGCCTGAGTCCGAGCGGAAAATGTGGCAAATACATACGTATGGCATGAAAAGCTGAAGACTGAACAACAGCTTGTGGCAGACAAAATTTCATAATGAGTTATGCCACATAGACAGGCGAAATTGCGGTTTTACATATGCATGAGCAGCAGCAGCTTGCTTCAAGGGGTTAACGGTATGTGTGCTAACGATAAAAGTGGGAATGTAGGAAGGTTGCTAAAGTGGATTAAGTCTTGTTGTAGTCACTGTGGCACGCTGGATTTTCGTGTATAAATGGGAAGCGAAGAATTTACGCAGGATTGTTGATGAGGACTTCTATTGAAAATGGTGTATATGAGTTGTTGTTGTATTTATTGTTGTTTTAAAGGTAGTCTGCGCACTAATAATTGGCATTATAACTACTTAAGTAATGTGAAAGCGAATGTACGCAGTAAATATGGCTTATACAAATGAAAGTAACAAACTTGCGCCTGAAGGTATGCAATGTTTTTTAGAAATTATGAAAAAAAAGATCTCTCAACGACTCTTTATTACCAAATCGGAAGCTGCCACATGTTGCTTAAAGCTACAAAAACTCGCACAAAAACCCTGCAGGCTCATTGCTGTCCACTGGGTTTTCGCCACTGACTTCAGTGACCGGGCATAAATCCCATAATTAGCATGATGCGAATTTATAAATGTATTTCCGGTTTGGCGTATGACCAACTGAGCAACCAAATGACAGCAGAGAAAACAGAACACCATACAAATGCGGACGCATATATGCAACGGAACACATTTGCATGTGTGGCACGTCGGAGTATGATGGCAGTTCAGCGTCATTTTTTGCACCGGAAATATGTCGGATATGGACACGGCAATGACCAGCGTCAGCGTCAGCGTCAATCTCCAATGCCAACGACTGTCGCTAACACGTTGTTGCCACCCCGCTGTGTTGCTCACACTGCCACACAGTCGAAGCTGTTGAAGTTGATGATGATGATGTTGCATGGTTGGCTGGTAGGGTGTGAAAAATTGCTATCTGCTCTTGCAATATGTGGCATAAAAGTGAACAACAACAACAAAAGTAATAATAATAATAATGGCTGTAGTCAGCCGATTGAATGGGGTCTAATGTGCACAATAATGGCAGCAACAAAAAGCAAAGGACGCATGTTGCATGTATATTGCCACGCAGATGTGATAACTGCTGGAATGCATGGAAAATACGAAGCGTTCGTGAGAATAAAAGCGCTTCGGTATACAACTACTGCTGTTGGATCGCTGCGAAAAAAAAACATGATTTTATCGCTGCTAATCGCGCGCATGTGTTGGTGAGGCGACGGACGCCATGCACGAACACCACGTCACATGGGTCCAAAGGCAGTCGGTCGACTGTGCGGCAAAGGAAATGCATTCATGCAAATGAGTTTCGCCGCTTGCAAAAGGCAGCAGCAGAGCTTGACACTGGCAGACACACGCATACCAACATGATGCGTACCGCACACAAATGCCGCTATGTGCTAGCCATGTTGCAGAGGCGTTTTTTTCGCAGAGACAGTTGAATGCCACAGCAAATGCATATCAATGTGACACACAAATGGCACAGTTGGTGCGTTGACCGTGCTTTCGCTATATTCTGCAGCTGTTGTTGTTGTTGTTGCAAGCGTGTAGCTGCTGTTATTGCCGGTGTTGACCACACAGCTGTTGCGGTTTAGCGCATTCACAGCGCATCAAAAGGACACACGCACAAAATATTAATAATAATAGTGGAAGCAACACGCCATAAACCTCGGAAAGTGGAACAGCGCGCGGCCAACTACGTGCAATGAGTGCGAGCAAAAAAAAAAAATAATAAATAAAAAAGTAAAAAAAAAAAAAAAATTGAAAAAATAAATAAAAATAATATAAAAGCGAATGTGAGTGATGTGGCGCCATTCAGATGACGTGGCGCAAGTAACTGGATATACAGTTGCATGTGTGACTTCAATTTGCATATATAGCCACTGAGTGAATTAGTGAGCGCGTGTGCGTATGCTTGTCTCGCATACATTCACTATGCACTTTGACCTTTGCAATTCAAGTAGTTCACCTCATTTAGACTCGTCTCTCTCTCGTGAGCAAAAATTGTTTAAGCGCATAATTAATTGTCGGTCGCCTTTGTGCCACCATGGCGTATGAGCAACATGCGTTTTCAATCATTTTTGCGGATTTCGTAATGGATTATTTTCAGAATTTCTGTGATGTTTAATTACAAAAAAAACTGTATTATAAATCACTTAGGACTTTGACTGCTCATTTAGATGATTAGCATTTATATTAATAGAAATTTTAATGAAAAGTATGGAGCAATGAATTCGAATTTGCTGATTTGCATTTGAAAGAGTTTTAGTGAAATTAAAAAATTACAAAAAAATAAATATAAAAATTAAAAAAAAAATTAAAAGAAATATATATAAAAAATAAAAATTCAAAATGATCCAACAAACACTAGTATATAATTTGCATAGCATATATTTATTTTCCACACCAGCTCATTATGCATATTTATAGATTTATTTCCTTTCCTTTTCATTAATGCAACTGAAAAGTGTTGCATGCCACAAAAATTACAAAATAAAATAAAAATATAAAAATTAAATACTTAATCATTAATTTTAATTGCGCCGATATTGCATAAATACCAATGCATATATGAAAGAACGCTTGTTAAATGCGCTTTAATTGAGTAATAATTGCGGCACAGCATAATAAAAAGTGCCACAAAACATGAAAAAGAATAAATACAAAAACAATAACAAAAAAAAATTAAAACTATAAAAAAATACAACAACAATAACCATAAAAAAATTTACAAAATAAGTCATTAATACCTTAAATACTTTAATCTCGCAAGAATTTAACAAATACGCAGCATTTCGCCTTACTCTTTCTCCACTACACGCTTCGCAGCGCAACAACAGAAGAGACCCACAACCAAATCGTTAGCAAGTGGAAATGCAGTGCGTCCCCGAGGCATATGCCTGTGTGCGATTGGCGATTTGAAGCGGAAAATCCATTGAGAATCAATTGCTGAATCTCTATTTCAATCAATGACAGCAATGAACTTAATAGAAAATCGCCAAACGAGCGAAACTATCGAGAGAGCAAACAGAAAATACAAAAAAAAATACAAAAAAAAAAACAAAACAAATTAAAAAAGAAACAAAAAATAAGTAAAAAATACAACAACAAAACACAAATCATAAGAAGACGAAATTGTGAAGTGAACAACTGTAGGCGCTCAAAAAAAAACAACAAAAAAATCAGAGGAAAAAATAGTGAAATTGAACAGCAACAACTTCGAGTCGTTGCAAAATATGCCGGAAATTGGAGAGAAACAACGAAAACTTAATGGAAAATAAACAACAGAATGAACAAGTAAACAACGGCGAGCAAAAACTAGGCAACGTAGATACAACAACAATAGCAACAACAACAACAAGCAAGCAAAGCAAGTAACGACAGGCCACATCAGCAGATTAGCGCAGTGATGTGCAGAAAAGCAGACCAAAAATTCTTCCTACAAACGGAAAACGGAAGTGTTGCTGAGACACTAACGACCAGGCGAACGACGGACCACGGCTACAACAGGCGGCATGACGTTGACACAACAATGCCACTGATGGCCGCACAAGGCCACGAGCGCTCACTACAGCAAAAGCAATAGGAAAACAAATATTCGATGATTTCGATTGTGCAGGAAGTCATTGGGTGGCGATTTGCCGAGCGCTGTTGCTGCTGCTGCTGATGACTCAACAAACGTATAAACGAACGAACAAATGAGCTAAAGAACGAACGAGTGGACGAAGAAACAAACAAGCAAACAGACATAGAAAATAAATAAATAAATGCCTGATTTGTTAATGGTCGCAAAGGTAAATAAATAGACGGGATTACAAAAATAAAGACATATAACAGGAGCTGTAAAGAAGCGCTCGCACTTCACTTGCATAGCGGTGGGTGGGTATATCGAGTGGGATGCCATGCCGAGCGACAGCAGACACGCACAAATTTGCATATTTTCTCAAGAAAGAACTTAAATCAAGTCGATGAAGACGAAGGCGTGAAAGCAAAGAAAATTGGAAATGGAAATAGAGAAAAAATGAAATCACAGCAACACGTAGTGGAAGGAGCTTGGAGAGAGAAAGGATGTCGCACAAATTGCAAATGTTCGATTTTTTCCCTTGAACTTCTCGACTTGATGAACGCGTTTTACCCTTTCTTGTGATGATTAAATGTATACCGTTATTTTATTTTTTTATTTTATAAATCCGCCACAATTGCAGATTTTGTGGTGAGACAATTGCATATTTAAATTCGCTTATTTACACTTGTGGTGAGCGCGTTGGTGACAGGAAGATAAAAAATATAACAAAAATAATAAAAAAAGAAAATAAAATAAATAAAAATATAATATAACAACAACAGCAAAAATAATCGATGATTTTTTTATTAGAGGTTTCACTTATTTAGCCTATGTCTTAAGAATGCGCACTGGAAGTGTTTTTATGAGTTGTATGTACACGTATAAAAATATATATCCCTGATTAGATTTTTGAACCAATTTAAGAGATCAAAAACTCCACCAAAATGCTTTCAGTTCTAGGTCTCAAAATATAAAAAAAATTTTCAGGTTTCAGTGAAACCAATCTAGAACCCTGAATCCTTCGTTATATATTCTGAAGTTCGTTTTAGTAAAAGTTGGAGTTCTATTTCGGATGTTGGTTTGAAAATAATTGGAAATCGTCATGCAGTAAGTTGGAAATCGTGTTTTAATACTTTCTGCTTTCTATAGGTCGCCAACTTTCAAGGAGGATTCTGAATAAAATATATCACAAAATCGAGAAGATATATTTGAAACTTTTATTTAAGCTTATTTTTGAAAAATAAAAAAATTCTGGTATTCCCACAGCAGTTTATCTAAAGTGTGAGTGAAACCAATCTAGAACCTTGTGAACTTAGTTGAATATGCTGAAGTTGGTTTTAGAAAAACTAAAGGGTTTATTTAGCATTTCCGTTTTAAAATGTATGGTAATCGTGATGCATTGAGTTAGAAATCGTATTTTGTTATTTTCCGCTTTTTTTGGGAGGCCAATTTTTACGCAGAATTTTCTATTTGCTTATCCAAGTTATTTGTATTTAAATTTTATCTTCCATATAGAATATCTAACTTTAGGTCTCTTATTTATCACTAATGGACAGTTATTGTATCTGATGAACATCAACTTGATATAAACTCAACTAACTTAAGATTTCAATTTCGATATTTTCATTTATAAGTAGAGACCTTGAAAAACTTTTTCATTGCAAAACATGTATATTTAAAAGCTTTTTGTATAAAATATAAATATATTTGAGATATATATGTATATCAATCTAAATCAAATAAATCTAAAATCTTTATTGAAGCAAAAATACACGAAATATTAGATAGTCTTAGATGATACCAAAGCTAACCGTAAAAACAAAATTTTATCAAAAATAACATGGATGAAATTGTTAATTGAAAGCAAATAGAAAACTCCGAGCTTTTATGCTTTCTCAGCGTGAACTAAGTCATTTTGTGCGCAACTTAAGTAATTGAAAAGCACATTCACACACACACACACATTTACTATAAAGTATAAATTCACTTTTCTGGGTATGAATTTCAGAAAGTCTGCTGTCATTCTGCGTCAAAAGGAGGAGGAAAAATGCAATAATAATAAATAAATAAACCGATAAAGAAAATCCATTAAAATGATAAAAAGTCTGAAAACACAAAAATACACTTCTAAGCCAAGCAAATATGACATTGAGCGGAGCTAGAGTGAGAGAGAGAGAGTGAAAAAGGGAAGCAAAAAAGCGATGCATTGCATTTGAAAAAGGGCAGCAACAGCCAGCACTGGCAATGGCAATGGACGTAGAATTTCATAAATTACGATAAATGTATTGAAAATGTTATTTGACGCATTTTTCCTCCATTTCGAATGGGAGCTTTCATTGCGTACAGATCATGCAGCGTTTTCCTTTCACAAGCACTCACGAGCTGTTGCCACTGCAGTCAGGCACATAGCAACAACAACTGCTGCCATACATGTATGGTGAACATATTACAGTTATGCGTGTATTTGTTGTTGTTCGTGTAAGTCATCAAATATTGATGCGCTGGCAAAAGCATATTGTGAAAATGCAACAACACCCTGTTATAACGGCACACACATACTAGAGTAGAAAGCATTTCGATAAAAAAAGGCTAAAGAAAATCGTCTATTTTGCAGCAAATAACTATTGCAGCGCACAACTTGTGGCAGCTTGTTGTATATTTGCACCTGAACAATCACCAAAGCTATACGTTCCATATATAGCGAAGTTGTTGTTTTTTCGTAGCCCTTGTTAATACTCAGTACATATATTTGTACATTTGTGATTCATGTTCTTGTGGCGATAAAAATCTACAATTGCATGTATGGGCACACAGGTTGCACGTGTTGCATGCAACGAAATGAAATGTATATTTTACCCACACAAGCACTTTGGCATTACATGCTGGTTTATATGTATGTAAAAATGTATTTAGCACTAAATCGATTTTACAGCAAAGCCGATATTAAAACGCTGGCTTTTATTTATTGAAGCTTACAGTTTTTCCACAGAAAAAAAGCAGCCTTGGAACATAGACGAATGCGATAGTAAGAGCTTTTGTGAAATTATTTTAGTATATTTTTGCTGGAAAGTTAGGAAAACTTCTCTTTAATTCTTTAATTTCCGCACTTTCTCAAAAGTCCCAAAAGAAAAGCTTTAAAGAGCTTTTAAGCTTTTTTCTCGTTTTCAAACCCGAAGTTGAGGTCGATCGTTCGAGTGATTTTCGACTAAAGTGAACGCTCTTGAGCTTTAGAAAGCTTTTAAGCTGTTTTCGTTTCGATTGTTCTAGCTATTATCGGCTAAGGCTATCTCTCTAGAGCTTTACAAATATTTTGAGCTGTTTTCTCGTCTCGTACACGACGTCGAAGTCGATTGTGCTGAGTACTCTCAAATAAGGCGATCTCTCTACAGCTTTAAAAGGCTTTCAAGCTGTTTTCTCTCATCGAAATTGGAGACAAGTTGTATTGTTCTGGGTATTATTGGTGAAAGTTAAGCCTCTTGAGCTTTAAAAAGCTTTTAAGCTGTTTTCTCGTCTCGAACACGAGGTAAAGGTCGACTGTACTAGCTATTTTCGACCACAGTGATGTGTCTAGAGCTTTCAAGCTAATTTTTCGTGTTGAGCCCGAAGTCAAGGACGAGTTTTCTAGCTATTTTGGAATAAAATGGTAATTATTGAGCTTTAAATAGCTTTTAAGTTGTTTTCTTATTTTATAAACTTGCTGCTTGATTTCTGAAGTACCGTTAAACGCGTTCCACTTCAACGTTTAAGCATTCAGTTATTTTTTCAACGCTCTCTTATACTATTTAAATATCTTTATGCAAATAATGAATCGTTTTAAGTCCTTTTCCACTTTTCTTGCATTCACCGCACTCAATTTGAACCGCGAAGTACTAAATACACATTTCAATGCAAATGCAACATGATTTTAATTTGCTGCAACATCCACACAAGGCGAACGCAGAGCCGCGCACTCAACTGCGATTAGCTTGAGAGAAAACGAAAAAAAAATATAAAAAAAAACGGAAATAAGTTTTCATTACACACCGCCAAAGAATGCTAACTGCCAGCCATTAATTCACGCAGTTACCTAGAGCAGCAACCAGCCAGCCAATGAATGATTCACACGAATGGCGGACGAACTTTTGCACCGTTAAAAACAGTTGCAGCAATTTAATTTCGAACTGAATATGACAGCCATGAGCGAAGCGAAGCACACACAAAAAGCGCCCCCCCGCTTCGGTGGCATATTCAAATAAATCGCACAAAATTTCTGCGAAATGAACTAATTTTAATTACAACTTCAATTAAAAAATAACACAAAGTTGTAAATTTTTTAGCTGCTGCCAGCTACGGTGCAACAGACACAAATCGTCCACTGAGACGGAAGTAGCGGCAACTTTGCCGAGCGCAGAGCAAAAACGAACGACGAGTAGTAATAATAAAAGGATTACCAGTGGAAACTTATTGTTGGGAGGGAGAGCAAGGATGGCTGGTGGCAAGGTGGCGTTTGGCTGCGCGTGAAGGCGCAAAAAAATGCGCAACAACAAAGTGTAAGCGCGTAAAAAGTGAAATTAATCTAAAAAGTTTTTAATGCGCTTTTAAATGATAACGCTGCCACTAACACCAGCGACAACAACAACAACAACTACAGCAACAATAGTTGGTGCAGCAACAAGAGCACCAGCAACTTGCAGTAGCAACCGAAGCAACACAATGCCGCACACTTTCATGGCGTAACGGCAATGCCATGAAATCACATTGCGATGGTGCATGCAACAAAGGCTATATCCGCAGCTGGCAACCTCTGGCAACGAACATACAGACACAGAGACACCCAGCGCTGGCTGTAGCATGGCGCAACAGCTGCTGTGTCTTGCTCCGTGCCACAGACAGCTTGCAACACGAGTAACTTAGCGCACTGCTTCACCACCTCTCTTCTCTCTCTCTCTCGCTTGCTCCGCACATTGCTGGCATAATTCGGAGGCGTCGATGCTAACGCTTTGTGTTGTTGTTGCAGTTATATACATACATACGAACTGCCGTTTCAGTTCAGCTTGTTGCATGCTGCATAACTTTTTGCTGTTGTTGTTGTCGTTGTTGTTGTCTGTCGTTGCTTTCTACTTTTTGTGCGCGCATCTCATGAATCTACCGAACAATGGCAGATGTGGCATCCAACAGTGCCACCACCAACACCACCACTTACAATAACAACAACACAAAGCCAGCAAATTTAAATGGTTTAAATGAGTTTGTTGTGGCAAGTAGCAGAACCCGAACACTTGTTGCATCATGCAACATGTGCAGTGTGTGCGGGTGCAAGCGGCAACTTTAAATTGCTACGAATTGTGGAGGCGGTGTGATGTTGTTGTACTCGTTGTTGTTGTTGCATACTTGTTGCAATTTAGTAAAGTGGCTCGGTTGCTTTTGGTGGCAAGCAAAATTAAACAGTGGAACAATAGTGAGTCGCTCGTTGTTAGTGTTTCGTGGTTGTTGTTCTTGCATTAAGCTATTGTTGCATTGCATGTTGCATGTGCGCGCAATAATAACATTAAAATAACACACATTCATAATTACTGTAAATATGTCGGTATGTATATGATTACCAGATAATATTATATAAAATTGTAGCATACATTTGGGCGAAGTTTGCTTTAGCTGAAATAGTTTCGTATAATTTGTATACCGTTGAACAACTCATTTGAATTAATCTAATGCTTTTAATTAGTTCATTTCGATTGCTAGATTACAGAGACTCAGATTTGATAATTACTGGGTTCTTAGATTCTCTTTGACTATTGATGCAATAATATCAGTATATGGAGAGAGTTCTACGAAGATCTAATATCAAAGTATAATATGCGTTTCAATTAATTAACAACTTGTTGACATCACCTTCAAGTCAACCTTTATAGAATATTCACTTTGAAATCTATTTTGAACATCTTCTCTCATATCTTTCCTTTAACATGTTTCCCGTAATATTATCTTTGACAGTTCTGACCTTTCATGTATATCATGTAAACTCCTTTGTATAACAGATGTGACTTTATGACAGCTCACATTCCTCATCAATTGTTTCGAAACTTTGTCCTTATGATAGACAACAAGTTGCTGATTCTCAATAACTGTTGCTTCTGTTTTCAACATGTTTACTACAAATGATGTTTTCGGTTTTTGTTGGGAAAAGTTATTTATTGTTGTAAATAAATAAATAAAAATGATTGCGACGTGTTTGCCTACAAATGTGAGCTGTCTTATTACTTGTAGTGAAATATTTTATTTTGTAGTATACCTTTAGGGTTCAAGCCTAAAGTCTAAACTTCGCTACAAACGAATAATTTTAAACTTTCTTCAGAAGTAATTATTAAACCAAATAATTTAAATTTTCTGGTGCGATATTTAATAAACTCTAGTCTAAATAAATTCACTCTGCCTTCACCTGAAAGCAGCTAATAGCACCGGAACAACCAAAAAAAAATACGAAAATTAAATAGGATTTTGTGCGTTTTAGTTATAATAATGCATATCAATGAGGATTGAGCACCTTTTACTGCTAATATAAATATAAATTCCACAACCAATTATACTGGCAGACACCACAGAACACTAAAAATGACGGATATCGCATATACAATATGCAATGATAACATATTCTTTAACAGTTCATATGAAAATTTGTTATTTGACGAACAGTTGACTTTATAACGCTCGTAAATAGTAGACAGTTATCTATATGGTAGATACCTAACAGCGATAGCCATATGTCGAATGGAAATTTTGATAGCATTTAACAAATAAACTGCGGCGTTACTCATGCCAAAAGCACTTAATAGATATTGCTGATGAATAAATTATTGATTTTAAGATAGACAACCAGATAAGATAAGACTAAAGTCAAAGCGAAATGCAATAAAGAAATGAATTACAAACGAATTTCGTTGGTGAATTTCCGTGAATTTTGGTAAACGCGCAGCAATTCACTTAAATAGATTAAGCGCTATACAGGCGCATACGCATACATCCTTTTTAGCTTTATAAATTAATAAAGTTAATACCAGCAACAGATTTGAAACGTGAATTTGCACTTTCTCACCCGAAAAAGAAATGTGTGCTGTCGAAAAATGCTTGATTGGCTCGACATACGCTGAGAGAGCGAAGGTGTGGGGAGCACAATAAAAGCAAATAGTAAACCGCTTGCATAAGCCAATTTCGCTAACTGTCTAAATGTTACAGCGCTTTCTCCTCCTTCCGTCAACTGCTGTCAGCAGACCACTTCAAAGCACGCATACACACGCGCGTGTCGTGCCAGCGCCTAAATGTGCGCTAAAAGCACTCGAAAGACAAAAGCACACAAAAAAAAAGAAAGAAAAAACACAAACCGAGATAACTTTTAAATACAACAACGAGCTTGCTTCGTGAGGCAGGCAAGCACAGTGAAGGAAGTTCAAGAAAAGTGCATAAAACAAAGCACAAAAATGGCAAACTGTTAAATATTCAAAAGGTAGCAACACACACATCTGACACATCTACACATATACTGTCTAAATTTATACAGCCACACAAGCGCGCGCTCATTTGCATGACATGCCCACTTTACAGTCAGTCATCTTGGCACTCGCAGGAGGCTGTGACAAGGTGTGAGGTTCGGTATAAAAATATTAACATTATGCTTTCCTGTTGCGCTCTTGCTAAAATGTTGCTTAAGCTTTGCATACATTTAGGCGCAAAGGAAGTGTGCTAAGTGAAAATAGGCGCGCACAGTCAGTTGGTGGGATATATGAAGATAAAAACTGGCAGAGAGGCAGGCAGGCATTCAGCCTACAAAAAGCAACAAGCATTCAGTTTATATATATACTATGTATGCAAATTACAAGCATATGTTTGTATGTATGTAGTGCTGAGGAAAGCCTACAACTGTGTGGCAACACTTAGGCGCAGACAAAGCCAACGTTAAAGGCACAGAAAGACGCACAAAACACACAACAATGCAGTCGCGTTGAGTCAGCGCAATTTAACGCCAAACAATCAAAGCTAACCGGAAATTCCTTGGGGCAACCCTTGAAGTGTGTGTGAACATAGTGAAGCTGCTTATATACATATGTATATATAAAACATAGAAAACGTTAATATTTACCAAAGCTCATTTACATATATGGAAATTTAGATATACAGTTGCCTGACTCTAAAGGGAGTTTATAGCGCTGAGAATATTCTCAAAAAAAAAAAAATGTTTTGTTAGAATTTCAACTATTTTAGATTTCAATTTCCTCATTTTACATTCAAATTATATAAATCTTTCAAAGAAAAATATTCAAAAGTTTTCATATTTCCTACAGGGTATCTTCAGAGCTTCATCATATCCAAATATGTGTCACGCGCCTTAGTATTCGAGTCGAGTGTCAAGAAAATTTGAGACAAGCAATAAATATTTATGAATGAGCGCGTGTGCTGCAAGGCAAAATGGGCAGATAAAATGCCAGTGATAACAGCAACAAAGGGTACGCACATAATGACAACAATCAAGCGCCCTGCCAGCCAAAGGTGGTGAAAAAGCTGGTTAAACCGAAGTTTTTTAAACCCACAAAAGTGGTAAAAAAAGTTGAGTTGAGTATGCCATAGGCCAGCATAGCTGCTTGTGAGTTTTTTAACCACTATTCCCCTCACACGTACGAATACAAAAACAAAACAACCCAAACGTGTGCGTTGGTGTTAGTAATTGAAGAAACATGAGGGGAAAGTGGTTAGGCCTGGCTGGCAGGGCGTGCAGCATGATACATGCCCTCACATACATTTGATACTTACAATATATAAAATTATGTAGATATGTGTGTGTGCGCCTCTTTGACTTCCAACATTTTCTTGCGTAACGGAAGCGGTGATTGTCTTACATACATATTTTATTTATATATATATATATATACGCTCTCATGCAAATATCACTGCATGCTCCCCATAAGATATCGCTGGTGACAGTGTGCATTCGTAGGCTTGAGATAAATGTGCATATTTAGCGAAAAGCTTTTAAAATATGCCGACGCGACACCTTTGTAGCCAGCAGTAAATTGCACAAAATGAAAAGAAATGGCGGCGCATAAAGGCAGTAACAGATATGATGCTTTAAAGAGCAATGCGCGACGAGGAATATGGATGCTACATATGGATATATAGAACTGTATACATATATAATTCAAAAAAAGTAATGTGAACTTCGCGCAACAGTAAAACATATTTATATGCGCGTTAACCCTGATGCGCCTAGGTTTATGTGATATCATCCACACTCGACAACATACTCCACAGTTCTACGCCACCTAAAAGCAGACTACATACATTTATGGCATGATAACAATATTTTTATTTGATTGCATATGTCGAGTTACTCTCCACCGACGATTCATGCATTTTCATGCTGACTTTTGTGTCATAAAATTTAATTTTAATTAAAATTTCAGCTTGCAACAAGGTGCGTGAGGGTGCTTGCTGATGAAGCACAAAACAAAAAAAGCGCAAAGGCATATAATCACTTAACAAAAGCGTAGCGCATGCACACGCTCACGCACATATGATTTTTTAATGCTTTCAAACACACACTGAGACATGTGTGTTTACCCCCAAAATACTCTAGTATGACAATAAATGTGCGCCGGAGTGAGTGGTGGTGTGAAATAAAAATATGAACGCTAAACACAAATATTTGCTTAGTAATAATCATAAAATAAAAGTAAAACAATAACAACAAGGCCATATTTTGACAGTGGCTTAGCATACTTTTAGGGGAAGCATACAATCTAAAAGAAGAGTATATTTACTATATTTATAACGGTGAAATGGCTGTGGGGGTAAAGGTTTTCTGTGCAGTATTCAACAAGCGAAGGTGAACGAACATTCAGCTTTATTTAACCACTTATTGCTAGCGCGTCCACATACTCTATATATTTGTGATGAGCTGTTAGACATATGACAGGGCAATAAAAGCTAATTTAATAAATGTATGTCAACGTTTTTAAGATAATAAGCGTATTTTGGACGAGTATGCCTCAATAGAAATTTCAATAATGCATGAAATAGTTCAAAATACAAAAAGCTTATAAGGCATCAGTGTTAAAAAGCTTAAAAGCTGAGCTTTTTGTAAAAAATATATTAAAATTGACTTTAGAATACTAAAAAACTATCTTTATGAATCTGTTGAGGTTTTGTCACAGCGCTTCTCTATGATATCTATTTTAAGAAAATTCTGAACTTTTAATATTAAAAAAGTTCCGCGGTCCTCTAAAGTATATATGTTATGCTAAATTTAGAATATGCTAATTATGAATCAATGGTTGATAAGCGTGTGCGCTACAGTGATTTGGACGCCTCATCCTACAGTTAAGTGAAAACACTTTTAATTAAAGCGCGGCAAACAAGTGCCCTATCGTCCTACTGGCAACAACGCGCTTAGCCTAAGCAAACAAAGTTAATAAAAAAGTGATATGCAAATGTGTGGCGCTAAAAGACATACAAAAATCGCATAAATAAATTTTGTTTTTTTTCTTTTGTTTTTTTCCCAACCACAGCGCCTAAAAATTAGCGCCACACTCTGCGGCGCGGCACGAGGTTGCAACTTTATCGCCCGCCTCATGTCAAATGCTGTGCCTACGCGCTTTATTTTTTATAAAATATGCGTCTACCACTGTTATTATTGCTGTTATTTTCAGTAGCAGCGTTGTGCGCGTGTATATATGTATGTGCTTAAGAGCTTAACGCGGCGGCTTAACGTGCCACATTTTTTGGTTACGCCGCAGTATGTTTTCGTTGGCCACAACTTTTATTTCGCGTTTTTTTCGCTATTATTGTGTGCGTTGCCGCGCGTTCGCCGAAAACCTTTTTCAGTGCCAACATTTATGACAGCTGGCAGCCAGGCGAACGCGAACGCCAGCGCCAACACCACGAGCCGCAGCGCCGACATCAAAGTAACACGAAAAAGCAAAGTGATTGTTTGTTTAACGTGTAAAAGCGCGATTTTCACTTTTTATTTACACTCTTCTTTTTGGGAGCTGACGCGCGCTGTACCCTTTTCACACAATAAATTTGTTTAGTCATATGTGTGTGTCCCTGTGTGTGGTGTGTATGTGCGCGGCGACTCGCTGTGTGTGGTGTGTATGTGTGCGCGCGCTTATCATTATTATGTGCAGCATTATTGTGTTTGCTTGCGCGCTGCACACCACCGACCGCTTCACCGTTGCCTGTCTGGGTCTGGGTGCTTTAACAAAGTGCCAGGACTAATTTAAAAAGTTACCACAACGCGTACAGTAGCAGAATAGGAGAAAAATTGCTAATTAAAAATTTATATCAAGTTTGCTGTAATAGCATTTTTAATTATGGCCCCACAACAGCAACACCAACACACACAAATACACACTCCCTTACAAGCTAGCAGCTGTATGTAGTCCTTAACTGAAGCGCGTGTGTATGTGTGTTGTTGTTGGGTTGTTTGTTTGCTAACGGCGTAGCGTTGAAACAAAAACGGAAAAAAAAAGTTTACGACAACAATGCTTAGAGCATATGATGATTTTTATTGTTTTTGTGTTTTACTTCGCGGAAGCTGGCTATAATGCCTTGAATCCACAGCTTAGCATGAAATATGCAGCGCGGCGCCAAGTAGCGAGCGGCAGGCAGGCAAATAATGAAATCTAAGGTTAACAACAATTATCTAACAAAGCGATAAATAAATATTTAATTAACTGCCTTCTGAGTACTAGGATAAGAGGGAAAAAAGAGGAGGAGGCGCGTGATTTAAACGCCAGCGTAGTTGTGGGTTACGTAAACTGCTTATTTCTGTTAAATATTCGGAACCTCGAATTCAAAGAAACCTGGAGAGTTAATACTTGAACTTTATGTTATGCAGATTTACTCAACTTAGTGCCTAGTAATAAGAGCTTAATCGGTGTCTACTAAGTAACCACCAGCAAAACTGCGGCTGAGTTCGGAAGCTTTATTATAATAATGGGAATATTTTTCATATAGCATACCTTTAGGCATACAACGAATATTGATATTGTTATTAATCTTATGAAATTGTTCTTATTCAGGACTAGAACATGTCTGGAGAAGACTTCGATATTTAAAAGGATTAATTGATTATATTGGTTGCCAAAAGCCATCGGTGATGCATATATTCATTCGAAAAGGGAATGTCAATAAAGTCATTGCATAGTTTTAGGCGCCGCGGAGCTTTTATCTTCTTTCATCAGTAAAACACTTAAAAAAAGGAGTGCAAGAAGAATCCTTCAAATAATTTCGTCATTCTTTTAGAGGAGTTATAAAACGGTTAAATTTTTTAATCAAACAAATAATACAAGTTTAGCTGTATATTTTCTAACCTAACTATTTAATGAAATGAAGTTATTTGAAAATACTTTCAGTTTTCATTTACAAATTGCATTAAGCCTTTGAAAACGCGCAGTGAATTGTAAAAAGGCCAAATCGTAGAAGAAAAAAACTGCCCTGAGGTATTTTTAGTTTCAACAACAGATTTGTAATTTAATTTGCCACATTATCAACAAAAGGGGGCACAACTAAACGAAATGCTACAAAAACTAACTTTTCCAATTACAGCGGCGCGGCGTAGAAATGACCGAAATTAAAAAAAATGCTAAGAAGAGTTGGTGAGCAACGAAAGAGTAAATCAACAACATTTATGGACGCGCTGGCAGCAAAAGGATATGCTGCGGCAACACAGCTTAACAGGTACAAGCAGGCCGCACAGGCACACAATAAACTCTTTCAGCGCCGCCATCAAAGGTCAATGAGCACGCACTTACACTGTGCGTATTAAAAGTAAAGGTACAAATGCTTGGCAAAAAATCCCAAAAAAAAAGAAAAAAAATAAAAGCAAACTTGAAAAGAACAACGCGCCATTGTTTCAAATCAGAGAACTCAATTCAACTTTTCAATTCAATTAAAACATTGCTTTTTGCACACAAATACAGTGAAAGGCAGAAGGATGGAGAGTAAGAAAGGGGTGGCAAGTCTATTAAGCGCTATGCCAGCTAATAGCCAAGTCAGCTAGAAAAGGCAAGCAGCAACAACAACAACACAGGTGTATAGAACACACTGCTTTCTAGTTGCGTCTATTTGTGTTACAAGTACTTCGTGTGTGTGTGTGTGCATGTGGCGCGTGCCTGTAACTGAGCGAGTTAATATTTTGTTTTAATTTCCAGTGCTCAAATTTCTGCCAAACAAACTCGCACCCGCCGGCAGTTTACAATTTATCAAATTTCACCTTTGCAATTCAGCATTTTCTGCTTTCTTCTCCGAACGTGTCTTGCCTTACCGTTATTATATGCTGCCGTTGACTACTTTTAGATATATTCTTCTGCTGCTTCTTATTCTTCTTCTGCTTGTATGCTTGCTTTCTTCTTGCTTTTCAAGTTATCTCGTTGCAGTCAAGCCAAGTCGGTTGGAAGGAAGGCAACAAAAACAACATTTGTATATATATGTAAATGCAAAATAACATAGCAACAACTACAACAACAACAAATAGAAGTTGCTAGAACAATACAAGGAAATATTTCATCTTTATTCATTCAACGGCAGCGTGAAAACTTACTAGCGCATATTGTACAGTTAAATGTGTTTGTATGTGTGTGTGTAAATGCAAAACACATACAAGCGCACAATTTCTCCAGCATAACAATAGTATAAATAACAAAAGTGGGAAAAGCATTACAAAACAATAATAAAATGAAACTACAAACAGCAACAATAACAAAGAAAAACAATAATATCAACAACAACAACAACAATAACAGTAAACAGAAAAGTTAACAAAAACAATGAATTAATTGTTTTGTTGCAATGATCTCGTTTAGCAGAGCTTTTTGTTTGCCAACAGCAGGGTGACTGCTGTTGTTGTTGTTATTGCTACTGCTGTTACTGCTCTAAACAAAGACGTTCCGACCTCAGGCAGACATTTGACTTGCTTTTGCATTTCAAGCTGTGCAGCAGTTGGAACTCGAATTGTAATAGTTGTGCCTCTTTGCAATTTCAACTTGCTGCGTATGCTTGGCAATCAGTAAAGTTAACTTGCAGCAGCAACAATACATTGTTGTAGAAAAATAAGCTTTATATGTGTCCGAGCAGCAAAAGTTAAAGTATGATGACTATTATATTTGTGAAAATAAACAATTTGGTCAAATGCATGTGTGTGCCTTCTATGTGTCAGGACTATTTTAAATAAAATATGCATCAAAGGGTATATATGTATATTTATAAATTCAAAAATCTTAACCCGTTAGTGACTATTAATCTAATGTTTTATTCTGTCTGAGATCTCTACTCAAGTCTTCAATTTTTTATTAAAATTTGCCAATATTCTTCGTGGAATATATACTCAAAGTGAGGTTAACTTTTTGACAGAGGGGGCATTCTCTGGAAAAAAAGCCACTTGAAAAAAAAAGTTCTTTATTTTCTTTGGCAATTATATATCTTATAGTACATGTAAAACCTAAAATAAAACATATGATTTTAGGTCTGTGTAACGCGGGGTTGCCATATTATAAGGGGGCAAAGTTTTTTGTAAAAAAATTTTCAAACCGCCATAACTTTAAAACTAATGAACAGATTTTAATACACCATGTGACTTTTTTGTACAGAATTTCTCAAACTTTGAAACTGTATATCGTAAAAATTTTTAAAATTAATATTTCATAGCAAAAAATTAAAAAATTTTTTTTTTTGGAATTTTTAACAACTTATGCCCCCTTCGATTTTTTTCGAAAATATCTTAAAATGTTCCTTATTTCATCACCTTTTTACCCCCCAAAGGGAATTTTGGGACAGCAATATTTGTATGAGCTACAAATAAAAAACCAACTCAGAACATGATGAAAAATCATTGATTTATGCACTATTATTATCAGAATTTAGCGTAACCCGGGATTAATGACGTGGACGTAGCAGACATTTAATCCCTTTTTGTTTTTTTTATTTTTTAATATTTTTTTTTTAATTTTTTTGTATTTTTAAAATTTTTATTGTTTTTTTTTTGTTTTTGTTTTTTATTTAAAATTATCACGTACTTGAATCTAATCTACGTAATAATTAAAAAAAAAGCAAAAACCAAAAAAAAAAAAACAAATAAAAATAAAAATTTTAAAAATAAAAAAAAATTTAAAAAAATAGTAAAAAATAAAAAAAAAACAAAAAGGGATTAAATGTCTGCTACGTCCACGTCGTTAATCCTGGGTTACGCTAAATTCTGATAATAATAGTGCATAAATCAATGATTTTTCATCATGTTCTGAGTTGGTTTTTTATTTGTAGCTCATACAAATATTGCTGTCCCAAAATTCCCTTTGGGGGGTAAAAAGGTGATGAAATAAGGAACATTTTAAGATATTTTCGAAAAAAATCGAAGGGGGCATAAGTTGTTAAAAATTCCAAAAAAAAAAAATTTTTTATTTTTTGCTATGAAATATTAATTTTAAAAATTTTTACGATATACAGTTTCAAAGTTTGAGAAATTCTGTACAAAAAAGTCACATGGTGTTTTAAAATCTGTTCATTAGTTTTAAAGTTATGGCGGTTTGAAAATTTTTTTACAAAAAACTTTGCCCCCTTATAATATGGCAACCCCGCGTTACACAGACCTAAAACCATATGTTTTAGTTTAGGTTTTACATGTACTATAAGATATATAATTGCCAAAAAAAATAAAGAACTTTTTTTTTCAAGTGGCTTTTTTTCCAGAGAATGCCCCAGAGAGAATATGTAGAGAAAATTAAGTGAATAGAGCAGAAATCTGGATAACTTTGGGCAGAGTATTTTTTGGGCGAGTCTTCTGACATCGCAAACAATCTGATGTTCTCAGCTAATGTAGTAATATTGTGTCTCCATAGAAGTAATATATAGTAAATAATCTTATTAAAACCTTAAAAGCCGGAAAGTTCAGCTCTTGAAGGTGTCACGACTAACTCAGCTACTTGGTATAGACCAACATTCATATCTACACAGATATTAGCAACAAAAGTGAAATCCAAATAGGCTTTGAAAAGTGCTAGAACAACAAAAACAAAGCGAGAAATATATGAAAGAGTTATTAATGGGTTCCACAAATAGAAAAGTGGTGAAATAAATGGTTTCACATAAAGATTAGTTCTCGAAGATAAGCTAAAATTTGTTGCATGCTTTTCTAAACAAACGAATGCTTCTCAACTATCAAACCTAGACTCAATGAAAATAAAGCTAAAAGTCCAATGGCGGATTGTATTTCTGAAACCAATAAATTTTCAAGTTAATTTAGGCTAAAAACTACAAAATGTAGTCGGCCAGTGGGTTAAACTAATCAAAAACGCAATCATATATACCTTACATTTGATTCTTTCACAAAAACTCGACTTATGTTTTTGATAAATTCGAAAATTTCACAGCGCACTGAATAGGAAAATCATAGGAATCATATCAAAGCGAGAGATTGTGTAGAAGAAGTTGCAAGCAATTTGTGAAAGTTTATTGAAATGCAAAAGCTTTGTAAGTCAGCACACATGCAACTGAGTAATGTGGCTTTAAGAAGAAGTGCAGCACCTGCATATGTAAGGCACTACTAAAATAACAAATTGGATTGCTGCATGTGGCATAACTAATTAACTAAAATGCAACGAAAGAAGGATTTAGTGAAAGCAAATCTCAAAGCCAATAAAGATAATGTTCGCACAAAGAATGCGAGTAAAACTGTGTGAGAATTTAAATTTTTGGAAATATGAGCAATCTCACATGCCTTTGCAGGCGGCTCACAGCAACTCATAGCAGCAGCTTTGTTCAATTTATTAATTAAACTTTGCGCAAATTTTACTAATAATAATACTAATAACGAAAAAAAAATCATAATAACAATTTCGCTTAAGTAGCGAACATGTTCGCGCCCGACGCGCTCGACGGCAAAACTTTTACCGCGTGGAACTGACACCCGAAAACACACAAGCACACACGCGCTCACCTCACCTCGAACTAAATAAACTGATGGCTGAGGTGGGCAACCACACTGTTATTGAACTTTTCGCTAGCAACAGCAATAAGAACAACAAATTAGTAGAGCAACTGACGATATATACTGAAATAGGAGAAAAATGTAAAACAAGAAATGTAGCAACCTCAGCTGCCAAAACTTTTATATTATTTGCGCGGCAGTATATATTGCCACGGTGTGGCAACCACCGCGACCGTAGCGAAAACGGCAACAACAAGTGGTAAAATAAAAATACATTTACGAGTCGCATGGACGAAGCGTTGAACGGCGTGCAGAGGAAGGAGTGTGAGCGCTAGCTAGCGCGGCAGTCTACTTTCA
Organism: Zeugodacus tau; assembly: GCA_031772095.1. Lineage (NCBI taxonomy): Eukaryota > Metazoa > Arthropoda > Insecta > Diptera > Tephritidae > Zeugodacus > Zeugodacus tau. The sequence continues at coordinate 88,492,211 of CM062649.1, forward strand.
GGCGCATAAACCAAACTAGGCAAATAAACTCGGAATTGGGTGCGCGCGGTGGTAGGGAGGCTGTGAACGAAGTTAACTACAAACTTTTCATGCTAATAAGCCAAACTGATGCTGCTGTCGCTGACACAAACACACAGACACGAGCGCACAACTACAGTTACAACAAATATGAGGGCGCGTTGGCGAGAAGTTAAACGACAATGCCTACCTACGACAGCGACAACGACATTAAGCAAATGAATAGGCCGCCGCGTCGCCAATGTGACTTCTACACTTTCCTACCACGAGACGGCGCAGCCTACATCCGAACACGGGCGCGCGCGATTGTTTTCTTAGACGCAAACGAACGCTCATTTCAATTTGTTTGCACAGCGAAAATTCCGCTTCCTTAAAGTCAGGCAGTCAGTCTTGGACGCGGACATAAACTCGAACGCAGGCGACGGGGTAATTAGGTGCGGCATTCAGCAATTCCGCGCAGTATTTGTTTAGCAAAAGAAGCAAAACAAAAAGCAGGAGGCTGGCAGGAGCGACGCGCGCGCGGGGCACATAGACGAAAATGCCAAAAATTTTATGCAAATTCGGGAGTAGCGCGACAATTGCCATTTAATTTATGATGGCGCGCGGGAGAAAGCGTACTGTAAGACTATCCGACAAGTTGTGAGAGACTAGCGCGCGCCATGCCGACGTGGTGTGTATAGCGGTGGGGGCATGTCCGCCAGCTAAAGAAATGCCAATTCAGCATTCGCATATTGATTTGTAGCGCTATTGGTAACAAGCGCGCCTACACAAACCCTTTGCCAAAAGCGCGCGCACACTTACATACAAGTACAGAGTAGAGCACACAAGTAGCTCGTAAATTAAAGCTGAACAGCAGAAGCAGCAGTATAGCGAAGGGTATGTG